>JAJSOF020000009.1:10121800-10129300 GCA_025594305.2 Periplaneta americana | reverse complement strand
TAAGTTATTGAAGGGGAACAATTCCCAACCCTAGGGGATAATTTTGTGGGTTTTAGGACGGAATGAGGACTGTAAAATACAAATAAATGAAATAAATGTATATGCATGAAGTCTTTCATACCCAAAAGGTTTTTTTGATAGCAAACAATCACGTTTTGTATATTTGTGCTTTGAATGAAAACTCTTAAATGATTTCAGATTGTTTTTTAAAAACTGGCAGGAATATATACCAGAAACTTACAAGCTACATTGGGTCTCATTGAAATTTGTACGATTTCATAAGAGCTTTTGTCTTTCAAAGAACATGTAGCTTACAGGCTACACTGGGAGCGAAAGGGTTAACATATAAAATAAAATATTTTCAATTTTCTATGCATTATTTTTGAGTCAACATTGGGCGGAATGACAATTGATGAATGGTGAATGAACGCATGAAGCAAGAAAGTTGATAAGCACCAAAACAAAATAGAAATTATTCACAAATAGAAGTAACATTTTTTTTTTTTTCATTTTTATTTGAAGTTTATGACAGATGTAAAATTTATAGACAGAAAATTATTAAAATACAATATTAGTATAATAATTATGGTATTATGCATATTTTCTTAAATTGTTATTTAGGAAATATAAAAAAATGTAGTATTATTACATGTTTTACCGAGGTACTTAATGTACGATATATACAGAATGATTCACGAGGATTTACCGTCACATACAGAGCTTATTTCCGAAGACATTCTGAGCGAAAAAGTCATACAAACATTTGTCCTAATCTCAATATTTTTAGAGTTACACTAAATTGAAGTATTGACTAGTATTCTGAAGATAAAAATGTGTTGTTAATTGCTATGTACAGATTTTGTGTTTCAATTTTTAACTATTTAAATGATATTATTCTTACGCACTTCAGTATCACAAAAATTGTTACAAAACATACGACCTTAGGAACTTGTTTCTTTACAGTTTAATTACGTATCCTAATGTACAGTCTTGAAGAATGTACGAGAGTAGTGTGATCTCTAACAGTTGTGTCATAAATGTGTAAGAAAAATATAATTTTGTGGTTAAAATAGAATTCACAACACATTTTTAACTTCAGAATACTAGCTAATTAAAGAAATGATACTCCTGAATAGTTCATTATTTTCCTGTAATATTCTTTTACCCTTAAAACTAAAACATAATGATGAAAGAGTGATGGAACGGAGAAAAATTCTCTCCGGCACCGGGATTTGAACCCGGGTTTTCAGCTCTACGTGCTGATACTTTATCCACTAAGCCACACCGGATACCCATCTCGGTGTCGGACAGAATCGTCTCAGTTTAAGTTCCAACTCTTGGGTTCCCTCTAGTGGCCGCCCTCTGCACTACGTCCGGTGCCGGAGAGAATTTTTATCCGGCCCATTACTCTTTCATCGTATGATGACGCAGAATATCTGCCTGGAAATATCATATGTACTTCGGTACATTAAAATAATATATATGATATGCGTAAATCACTTCGTGATTTAAGACGGCGCTCATTCCGTCGGATCCCGGCCAACTAGTCACTCATAACGAGTGCACCTCAGCACATGTGTGGACTTCGGTCCTACGTTCATAGACATCTATGACGTAGTGCAGAGGGCGGAAGAGTTGGAACTTAAACTGAGACGATTATGTCCGACACCGAGATGGGTCTCTGTGGCTTTGGATAAAGCATCAGCACGTAGTTATGAAAACCCGGGTTCAAATCCCGGTGCCGGATAATTTTCTCCGTTCCATCACTCTTTCATCGTATGGACGCAGAATATCTGCATGGAAATATCATATGTACTTCGGTACATTAAAATAATATATATGATATACGTAAATCACTTCGTGATTTAAGACGGAGCTTATTCCGTCGGATCTCGGCCAACTAGTCACTCATAACGAGTGCACCTCAGCACATGTGTGGACTTCGGTCCTACGTTCATAGACACCTATGACGTAGTGCAGAGGGCGGCCACTAGAGGGAACCCAAGAGTTGGAACTTAAACTGAGACGATTCTGTCCGACACCGAGATGGGTAACCGGTGTGGCTTAGTGGATAAAGCATCAGCACGTAGTTATGAAAACCCGGGTTCAAATCCCGGTGCCGGTGAGAATTTTTCTCCGTTCCATCACTCTTTTATCGTATGATGACGCAGAATATCTGCATGGAAATATCATATGTACTTCGGTACATTAAAATAATATATATGATATGCGTAAATCACTTCGTGATTTAAGACGGCGCTTATTATGTCGGATCCCGGCCAACTAGTCACTCATAACGAGTGCACCTCAGCACATGTGTGGACTTCGGTCCTACGTTCATAGACATCTATGACGTAGTGCAGAGGGCGGCCACTAGAGGGAACCCAAGAGTTGGAACTTAAACTGAGACGATTCTGTCCGACGCCGGGTATCCGGTGTGGCTTAGTGGATAAAGCATTAGCACGTAGTTATGAAAACCCGGGTTCAAATCCCGGTGCCGGAGAGAATTTTCTCCGTTCCATCACTCTTCCATCGTATGATGACGCAGAATATCTGCATGGAAATATCATATGTACTTCGGTACATTAAAATAATATATATGATATCGTAAATCACTTCGTGATTTAAGACGGCGCTATTATGTCGGATCCCGGCCAACTAGTCACTCATAACGAGTGCACCTCAGCACATGTGTGGACTTCGGTCCTACGTTCATAGACATCTATGACGTAGTGCAGAGGGCGGCCACTTTGGAACTTAAACTGAGACGATTCTGTCCGACGCCGGGTATCCGGTGTGGCTTAGTGGATAAAGCATCAACACGTAGTTCTGAAAACCCGGGTTCAAATCCCGGTGCCGGTGAGAATTTTTCTCCGTTCCATCACTCTTTCATCGTATGATGACGCAGAATATCTGCATGGAAATATCATATGTACTTCGGTACATTAAAATATTATAAAGAGTAATGGTATTTTACAAATATATTCAAATTAATGTAACTCTGAAAATATTGAGATTAGGACAAATGTTTGTATGACTTTTTCGCTCAGAATGTCTTCGGAAATAAGCTCTGTATGTGACGGTAAGTTCTTCTGAATCACTGTGGTTTTCACAAAGACAAATAAAATACGTTATTTTTTTAAGGATGGTACTATATCCTAACTTTGCTGATCTGGAGACCCCAGCTGTGCGTCAGTTATTCTTTTTCATGCCTCTCGCACACCTACAGCGTGTTTACTGAACTAATTGTTAACTTGTGCCACGTTCCCTGAAAGTTGACTCTTGTAGACTCAATTTCTTTATACTACTCTTTTCACTTTAATTTTTACAATTTTTGCTACGAGAACCTTTAGGGGAGTAGTGGGTACAGTGAGACACAAAATATTAAGACATATGTATGCAAGTGAAATTTCAAGTATTTTTAAAATCAAGTGCAATAGAAATACACAATAAAACATGGAGTACAATAATACATAAACAGAAATGTTAATAGATAAAGGACATAATATACAATGCGTGTTTGTCAAAAAAAATGCAAATGTCTCACTGCTCCCATTCAGGAGGGTACAGTGAGACACCACAGTGTCTATTAACGGACATTGAAATGATTTACATTTATTTCAAAAGAAAAGAAAGCTTGCTGTCTCTTTATCTTGCCATGTTCTGTAGACTTATTTAGAATCATTTTGATGTCTGACTTCGAAACCATTGAAACATCTGGAACATTTGGAAAAGTAAATTTTCCATTACTTCTGAAACTTTTACTAAAAAATAAAATGAATTTTTGGTGACAATAAAGCTTATAATTATAAGAATTTAATTTAATTCTTTATTATTTTTAATATATATTTTTTAAATTTTGTGAATAATTTTTTATTTAAGAAACTATTAAAATGTAATGTATACATTATTTTAAGTTATAGTTCCTAAATTGGTTACTAGTATGTTCATTTTTAATGTTAGTTACCGGTAAATGTAATATAATTACAGTTTATTCTTGCAAATCATTGGTAAATGGGAACAGTGAGACGTCTCAGTGTACCCTTCAATGGCATGTCTCACTGTTCCCTTTACGCATAGTTCGTTTAAAAATGGCGCCATCACTTCAAAATCAAAAGAAGAAAGACGAAACTTTGCAAAACATAACGTCAAATACCATAGTATTAGGTAACAAAACATTCATATTTTTATATTTAATTTGTATATCCAATATAACCTTCATTAAACACAAGCCAAAATTTTACTTCTAGAGTGAAAAATTACGAATTATTTTTTCATCACTCACCTTTTTAACTAGACTCAAATCGAGTATGAAAATACTGTTACTTTACCCATGCAACATACAAATCCACTGTTACAAACATTTCAACATCAAAATTTACCATCTAATAAAAAATGTCTCACTGTTCTCCCTGTCTCACTGTACTCACTTCTCCCTTACTACTGGGTGTTCAGTTCAAAATGTGTCTTGGCTCGCTGCATGCCGTCATGTGGCTAGCTGATGAGCCTAGAGAATTCAATCTTCCTACACTTCCGCAGCTCAGGTGTATAATCTAAGAGGCAGAGAAGTTGGCTAGCAAGTACGGCGTTCATTCTGAAGAGTACGTGCCGATACGTACGGTAACGCCGGTAGTGGCAGGAATGTGAACTGTTTGGAAATACGTACTGTCGAGATATGGGGAGAGGGTTAAGACGATTACTTATGTATTTGTTGACATTAACTTCGACGGTCAACATGGACACGGAGCATTTGATTTGTGTTGTGGAATGTTACCATACGCAACCGATGATAACAAATACCCTGCGTACGACTTGCCGGCGCAAAACACAGTTCGAAAGAGGTTATGGTAGCACACAGACCGTACAGACCGCCATCTGTTGCTACGACGTTCAAGTTATACCGTACACATTCTCAAGTTCAGATTGAAGAACGCCTTAAATAATAGGCAACTTCTCTAACATATAAGCTGAAACTCGCTTCAAATCGGTGACCCAACAACAGTGACGTCATGACACACTTTGAAATGAACACCCAGTATTTGCATTTCCTCGCGACACACCGGTAGAAAATGCCTGCTCTAGAGAAACGCTGGAAGAGAAAGGCTGCATAAAATCAGGGAACAGTGGTTTGGAGCTACATTCAATCTCTGCGTGTGCAGTTTTCGTGTCGTCACAATTCTATTATTCCTCCGCATATTTGTTGGATGCTAAATTGACAATCGCAGTCGAGAACAAAGCACAGGAATAAGTCACTCATTAGCGGGGTTCGTATTAACGCACTGTGCATAATCTGCCAGCAGCTGACACAATTGAGGTGAATTGAATGCTCACAAGCATTGCGAGAGTCGTGGCTTTCGTGAATTGCAATTGTACCATTCTGACGCGAAAATAATTTCTATAACGTATTTTTTCGGTTCTTCTCATAGGTCAGCAAAAATGATCTCAGTATTTAGGCGAATTTAATTATCTCTTTCCATGCTCCTAGTCTCAGATCCTAAATTTTCTGCAGCTCTAAAATTAATTAATTTCTGTTTTAACAAAGGCAAAGCTACACTTTCGTTATATCATAACCTCCGTCGCAATAATAATAATAATAATAATAATAATAATAATAATAATAAATAATAATAATAACAACAACAACTTACAAATGGCTTTTAAGGAATCCAGAGGTTCATTGCCGCCCTCACATAAGCCCCCTATTGGTCCCTATCCTGAGCAAGATTAATCCAATCTCTATCATCATATCCCAGCTCCCTTAAATCCATTTTAATATTATCTTCCCATCTACGTCTCGGCCTCCCCAAAGGTCTTTTTCCCTCCAGCCTTCCAACTAACTCTCCATATGCATTTCGGAATCGCCCATACGTGCTACATGCCCTGCCCATCTCAAACGTCTGGATTTAATGTTCCTAATTATGTCAGGTGAAGAATACAATGCGTGCAGTTCTGCGTTATTTAACTTTCTCCATTCTCCTGTAACTTCATTCCTCATGTAAAGCTACACTATCGTTATATCATAACCTCCGTCGCAATATAATAATAATAATAATAATAATAATAATAATAATAATAATAATAATAATAATAATAATAATACATGAGGCGACTTAGAGGAAGGCAGTAAATAGGAAAGATTGGAGAAGATGGGTTTGCAGTGATAAACCTGCCCTCGCCCTAAACACTGAACGAACGAACGAACGGACGAAGAACGAAGGAACGAACGAACGAAGGAAGGAAGGAAGAAACGAACGAACGAACGAAGGAACGAACGAACGAAGGAACGAACGAACGAACGAAGGAAGGAAGGAACGAACGAACGAGCGAACAAACGAAGGAAGGAACGAACTAACGAGCGAACAAACGAAGGAAGGAAGGAACGAACGAACGAAGGAACGAACGAACGAACGAAGGAAGGATGGAAGGGAGGAAGGAAGGAAGGAACGAACGAGCGAACAAACGAAGGAAGGAAGGAACGAACGAACGAGCGAACAAACGAAGGAAGGAACGAACGAACGAAGGAACGAACGAACGAAGGAAGGAAGGAAGAAACGAACGAACGAGCGAACAAACGAAGGAAGGAAGGAACGAACGAACGAACGAACAAACGAAGGAAGGAAGGAACGAACGAACGAACGAACGAAGGAACGAACGAAGGAACGAACGAACGAAGGAACGAACGAACGAAGGAAGGAAGGAAGGAACGAAGGAAGGAAGGAAGGAAGGAACGAACGAACGAAGGAAGCGAACGAAAACGAAGGAAGGAAGGAACGAACGAACGAACGAAGGAAGGAAGGAACGAACGAACGAAGGAACGAACGAAGGAAGGAAGGAACGAACGAACGAACGAACGAAGGAACGAACGAACGAACGAAGGAAGGAAGGAACGAACGAACGAGCGAACAAACGAAGGAAGGAAGGAACGAACGAACGAAGGAAGGAAGGAACGAACGAACGAAGGAACGAACGAACGAAGGAAGGAAGGAAGGAAGGAAGGAACGAACGAACGAACGAACGAACGAACGAACGAACGAACGAACGAACGAACGAACGAACGAAGGAAGGAAGGAAAACGAACGAAGGAACGAACGAACGAAGGAACGAACGAACGAACGAACGAAGGAAGGAACGAACGAACGAAGGAACGAACGAACGAAGGAACGAACGAACGAACGAAGGAAGGAAGGAACGAACGAAGGAACGAACGAACGAACGAACGAAGGAAGGAACGAACGAACGAACGAAGGAAGGAACGAACGAACGAACGAACGAACGAACGAACGAACGAACGAACGAAGGAACGAACGAACGAAGGAACGAACGAACGAAGGAAGGAAGGGAGGAAGGAAGGAACGAACGAACGAACGAACGAACGAAGGAAGGAAGGAACGAACGAACGAAGGAAGGAACGAACGAAGGAACGAACGAACGAACGAAGGAACGAACGAACGAAGGAAGGAAGGAAGGAACGAACGAAGGAAGGAACGAACGAACGAACGA
>JAJSOF020000009.1:10086800-10116800 GCA_025594305.2 Periplaneta americana | reverse complement strand
AATGAATGAATGAGTGAATGAATGAATGAATGAATGAATGAATGAATAATGCAATGAAAGATAAACTTAGCCCACTCCTGAATGAGTAAGACTCGTGCTCAGGAGGGGATTCCAATACAGACAAAAATAAAATTAAAATTGAGAGTGAATTTTCCTTTACATATTTGTGCGAGTGGTTTTTTCCACACATAACTGAAATAAAAAGTAGGGTACGAAGTCGTTTAAACGTTTAATTTCAGGAAATTATTTGTGGCTATAAGTACAGTTAAACGAAGAATGGATAATATTCAGTCACGAAAAAGAGGGTTCAGATTTCCAACAAGTGAACTTTTCCGTAATCTCTTTTAATTTTTTTAATAACGCAATTTTTAAAACTGTATTGTTTCTCTGTAAGCCTCTAATCTTAATTTAATGTAATTTTTAAGTCAAAACAATTATTACTGAAACATTTTTCCTATATTTTTATAAGTAAAATCACTTTCTCAGTTTCATAATAATTCATATGTTGGTATTAAATGCGTTGATTCCTGAATTACTACGAAAATAACATGAGTACGTTAATGTTTGTATAATAGTTACTTTCATGATGCGTATTGCACCTTATAATTAACTCATTACTAGATATTTAATATGGGGCTATTTCATTTAAGGTAGAACATTTTCCTTTCTTCTTGAAAGAATAAAATTGCGTGTGATTTTGGCAATCTGTCCTAAGAAATTCTTATAACATATCTACAGGATGTTTCAAAATACTAGGGCATAATTTCAGGTATGTACTTCCCATGTAGACAATCAAAATAGTTCATTACAACATGTGTTCGAAACACCGAAATGCTTTATTTCCGAGTTATGGCTTTCACAACATTGAAATTCACCGGAACCATACCTCATGTTTTAGAAGACACTCCACTGATCAATCGTCAACACATTCACTTCTTGCATGATGGCGCTCCTGCACACTTCATTCGTACGGCTCGCCGGTTTGGATCGAAGGTTTCCTGGTCGATGGGTAGGTAGAGGTGGCCCAATTGCTTACCTCCACGCTCACCTGATCTGAACCCTCTCGGTTTCTACTTGTGGGGCCATTGAAAATCATTGGTTTATTCGTCTCCGGTGCCTGATTTGGAATCCCTTTGAATCGAATTGTGGCATGTTCTGAGGACATAAAAATACTCCTGGAGTTTGGGATCGTGTTCGCAGATCAATGAGACATCGATGTGAGGTCTGTATTCAAGCAGGAGGTGGACATTTTGAACATCTTCTGTAATGACAACGACCTGCGGAAAGAAAAACGTTCAGGTGAATTTCAATGTTGTGAAGGCCATAACTCGGAAATGAAGCATTTCCGGACACATTTGTAATGAACTATTTTGATTGTCTACATGTGGGAAATACATACCTGAAATTATGCCCCGTATTTTGAAACACCCTGTATATCGTGTTATTCTATTACTAGTCGCAAATCTACAATATAGGACCCCAGTTTCATTTCTTAGGATTCTATTTTCTTCAGCTGTATTTGAAACTAGAAATCTCGGATCAGATGGCAAATGCGATAAGCACTGGACTAAGAAGGACAATTATTATAGGTTCAGAAAATTCGTTAAGCATAAATTTGTACTCGCCTAACTTTTGCTTCCAGAGTGGAAAACCGGTGCACTACAAAAGTCCTTCTGTGAACGGCATTTCCCTCTCTTGTTGCAAGGAAGTAATTGCGTTGTGCACAGTTAACAAAACACTCCTGTTGCCACAGTAACTATAGTTGTATCATCGTAAACTTTCTCCTCTATGTACGTTAAATGGCGCAACTTGATGCTCATCTGTATGCCTGAGCCACGGCCTCCTATTTTCTTTACTTCTGGACTCGTTTAATTCTTGAGTTATGAAAGTTGGGGTGAATGCACTGGCAACATATGAAATGACAAACCTCATTAAACTCTTCATGTAGGGCTTTATCGTGGAAAACGACAAAGATCAACGTCCCCTTGATGTGAGGAACTGCAGGATCACGTATATCGTCACGCAAAACTTATGTTTAACATAATTTACAAAAAGGAAACAAGTCTTAAAAATGAATTGTGTAAAAGACAACAGATATTTTCCAAGCACACTACACTTTAAACATATAGGTTACCAAGATCATCTGAAAACTAGAAATTATATTCTTAAAATTTAATTATTTGTGTGAAAAGAATCAATTTGAACCCAGATCCATTTCAAGCATTGTGGAAATATAAAAAATATCGTATTCTGGAAATTCACTCATAGTGTTCTGCCAAAGGGCAGTCTTTCACTGCAAACCCAGCATTTTCCAATCTTTTCCATTTTCTGCCATCCTCTTTGTTTGCTCTCTATATATCTTAATATCGTCTATCATCTGATACCTTCTTCTGTCCCGAATTCTTCTCTCGTTCACCAGTCCTTCCAGTACATCCTTCAGTATGCAGTTTCATCTCAACCAGTGACCAATCCAATTCCTTTTCTTCTTCCTGATCAGTTTCAGCGTCATTCCTTCTTCAGCCACTCTTTCCAACATAGCTTCATTGTTTATTCTGTCTGTCCACTTCACACGTTCCATTCCTCTCCATACCCACATTTCAAAAGCTTCTATTCGTTTTCTTCACTTCGTTGTAATGTCCATGTTTCTGCACGCATGTAATGCCACACTCCATGCAAAGCATTTCACCAGTCTCTTCCTTAGTTCTTTTTCCAGAGTTCCGTAGAAGATGTTCCTTTTTCTATTAAAAGCTTCTTTTGTCATTGCTATTCTCATTTTGACTTCCTGGCATCAGCTCATGTTACTGTTTATAGTACATCCCACTTGCTCTACTGCCTCATTTAGAATTCGCAAGTTTACCTTCTTTAATTTCGTTCCTATGACCATGTTCTTCGTCTTATTTGCATTTATCTTCATCCCATACTGCTCACAGCTGTCATTTATCTCAGTAGCATATCCTTTAATATCGTCTCCTCTTCAGCTAATAATGCCACATCATCAGCAAATATTACGCACTTTATTCTTCTTCCTCCTACTATCACTCCTTCCATGTTATAAAAACAGTTTTTTACTAAATCCCCCAAGTAGATGTTGAACAGTGCAAGTGATGAAGGGCACCCTTGCCGTACTCCTCTCCCAATTTTACCTTCCTTCTGACATTTCTTCTCCTATCCTGACTTTGACGCTTGTTTGATATAAAGATATTCAACAGCCTTCTCTCTTTCCAATCCAAACCAATTTTATTTAGGATTCCCATCAGTTTATCCATTTCACTCTGTCAAAAGCCTTTTCTAGGTCCACAAATACTACATACACTTCTTTATTCTTCTCTAGGTATTTTTCGCCGATTTTTCGCAGCAGTCCAATTTCATCTTCCTGAAGCCAAACTGCTCTTCTTCCAACCGTTCTTCCATCTTAGAATGTAAACGTCGATTCAGTATTCGCAGAAGAATCTTCGTCGAGTGTGATATCAGGCTGATAGACCTGAACTCGTTACATTTCTTGGCATTATTTTTCTTCAGTATTGAAGCAACGCTTACTTACTTACAAATGGCTTTTAAGGAACCCGGAGGTTCATTGCCGTCCTCACATAAGCCCGCCATCGGTCCCTATCCTGAGCAAGATTAATCCAGTCCCTGCCATCACATCCCACCGCCCTCAAATCCATTTCAATATTATCCTCCCATCTATGTCTCGGCCTCCCCAAAGGTCTTTTTCCCTCCGGTCTCCCAACTAACACTCTATATGCATTTCTAGATTCGCTTTACGTGCTACTTGCCCTGCCCATCTCAAACGTATGGATTTAATGTTCCTAATTATGTCAGGTGAAGAATACAAAGCCTGCCTTCTGTGTTGTGTAACTTTCTCCATTCTTATGTAACTTCATCCTTCTTAGCCCCAAATATTTTCCTAAGCACCTTATTCTCAAAACCCTTAATCTCTGTTCCTCTCTCAAAGTGAGAGTCCAAGTTTCACAACCATACAGAACAACCAGTAATATAACTGTTTTATAAATTCTAACTTTCAGATTTTTCGACAGCAGACTGGATGATAAAAGTTTCTCAACTGAATAATAACAGGCATTTCCCATATTTATTCTATGTTTAATTTCCTACCGAGTATCATTTATATTTGTTACTGTTGCTCCAAGATATTTGAACTTCTCCACCTCTTCGAAAGATAAATTTCCAATTTTTATATTTCCCTTTTACAATATTCTGGTCACGAGACATAATCATATACTTTGTCTTTTCGGGATTTACTTCCAAACCTATCTCTTTACTTGCTTCCAGTAAAATTCCCGTGTTTTCCCTAATCGTTTGTGGATTTTCTCCTATATTTACCAATCCACATCAATTTTATTTACGATTCCCATCAGTTTATCCAATCCACTCTGTCCACAAATACTATATACACTTCTTTATTCTTCTCTAGGTATCTTTCGCCGATTGTTCGTAGCAGTCCAATTGCATCTCTCGTACCTTTTCGCTTCCTGAAGCCAAACTGATCGTCTTCCAACTATTCTTCCATCTTAGAATATAAATGTCAATTCAGTATTCGCAGAAAAATCTTCGTCGAGTGTGATATCAGGCTGACAGACCTGAACTCGTTACATTTCTTGGCATTATTTTCTTCAGTACTGAAAGCAACTCTGTCTCCTTAAAATCTACAGGCCATTCGCCTTTAATGACTGGAAAATGTAATTATCATCAAAAGTGAACGAAAAAAAAAAAAAAAGTTATGTTTTATTTAACGACGCTCGCAACTGCAGAGGTTATATCAGCGTCGCCGGATGTGCCGGAATTTTGTCCCTCAGGAGTTCTTTTACATGCCAGTAAATCTACTGACATGAGCCTGTCGCATTTAAGCACACTTAAATGCCATCGACCTGCCCGGGATCGAACCCGCAACCTTGGGCATAGAAGGCCAGCGCTATACCAACTTGCCAACCAGGTCGACTCAAAAGTGAACGAAAAGAGTTACGAATTATTAGTAATGAAACGTGGAAAAATGTGGAAATTAGGTTGTCAAAAATGAAACCTAGGTACATAATAATATAGCAGAATATGAAGAGACCCTGTACGAGGGTACTATATAAAAATAAAGATGGAATTTAATTTAGAAATCTTCTCACCATTCGTGAGCTGCCATAAGGACAAAGAGAACTTAACCAAAGAGTACAAGTTCATTGAACAGTGTGGGACTTCAACATATGTAATTAGGAACATCACACAATTATCGATCAGCACAGCTATCACCTGTTCCGGATAAAGATATTACCCGTCCTGACGTATGGCCTAGAATCAGTGGGAGAATACCTCACATACAAACAGATGGAAGAACTAGAGCGGGTGAAAGCTAGGTATTTGAAGAGAGCTCTTACCACAGAACAAGATCGAGACTAGTGTACGAACTAACCAGAGAGACCTTTTTGATAGAGGACCTAAGGTGCGAAATAATGCTCCCAGCGAACGACGTCTACAAACGGCTCCTACAACATCTGCACGAGAAGAAAACCAGGATACCGGAGGAATTCTACGCAACGTTGCGATGCAAGATAGGACCTGGACGGAAGCTAATCATGAAATGAGACACGTGACGACAAGATTGGCTTCCACCACAAGGTGTGCGACAACAAGACTTACCACGGACCAAATGGTAAGTGTGTGTGTGTGTGTGTTTTATGCTCAGAACTATGTGAGAGATATCATATTATCAAGTGTAAGAAGAGACAGAAATCCATCGCAGCTTACAGTAAAGACAAGTGATGTTTCTTACCCCATGCACGGTGTGCGTGCATTTCAACTTATTATTATTATTATTATTATTATTATTATTATTATTATTATTATTATTATTATTATTATTACTTACTTACAAATGGCTTTTAAGGAACCCGAAGGTTCATTGCCGCCCTCACATAAGCCCGCCAGCGGTCCCTATCCTGTGCAAGATTAATCCAGTCTCTATCATCACACCCCACCTCCCTCAAATTCATTTTAATATTATCCTCCCATCTACGTCTCGGCCTCCCTAAAGGTCTTTTTCCCTCCGGTCTCCCAACTAACACTCTATATGCATTTCTGGATTCGCCCATACGTGCTACATGCCCTGCCCATCTCAAACGTCTGGATTTAATGTTCCTAATTATGTCAGGTGAAGAATACAATGCGTGCAGTTCTGTGTTGTGTAACTTTCTCCATTCTCCTGTAACTTCATCCCGCTTAGCCCCAAATATTTTCCTTAGCACCTTATTCTCAAACACCCTGAACCTATGTTCCTCTCTCAGAGTGAGAGTCCAAGTTTCACAACCATACAGAACAACCGGTAATATAACTGTTTTATAAATTCTAACTTTCAGATTTTTCGACAGCAGACTGGATGATAAAAGCTTCTCAACCGAATAATAACACGCATTTCCCATATTTATTCTGCGTTTAATTTCCTCCCGAGCGTCATTTATATTTGTTACTGTTACTCCAAGATATTTGAATTTTTCCACCTCTTCGAAGGATAAATCTCCAATTTTATATTTCCATTTCGTACAATATTCTGATCACGAGACATAATCATATACTTTGTCTTTTCGGGATTTACTTAAACCGATCGCTCTACTTGCTTCAATAAAATTTCCGTGTTTTCCTAATCGTTTGTGTATTTTCTCCTAACATATTCACGTCATCCGCATAGACAAGAAGCTGATGTAACCCGTTCAATTCCAAACCCTGCCTGTTATCCTGAACTTTCCTAATGGCATATTCTAGAGCGAAGTTAAAAAGTAAAGGTGATAGTGCATCTCCCTGCTTTAGCCCGCAGTGAATTGGAAAAGCATCAGATAAAATGACCTATACGGACTCTGCTGTATGTTTCACTGAGACACATTTTAATTAATCGAACTAGTTTCTTGGGAATACCAAATTCAATATTATTATTATTAATTATTATTATTATTATTACATTATTATTATTATTATTATTATTATTATTATTATTATTATATAGCAACCATAATGAAGAATCTCATAAGCCGAATATCGACTAGATCAGCCGAATTATTCCTTGAATCTAGCATGACCAATTTATGAGTTAAAATGGGGCAAAAAGGCACATTCATGATGATGACGATGACAACGGTGGTAGTGGTGGTACGTAGTGGCAAGCATGATAAGTTTAATTTCGCTCAATTACTTCCGGTTTGACAGCACAGCAATGAGATCGATAGCGGGTGGCTCTAATGGGTACAACCTCGCGTGCACAATAAGATTAGCGTAATGGGAGAGTCAGCGCTGCTCCCCGTCTCGGGTGTCGCTTACATCTCCAAGTAGCACTGCCTGACCTTTCGAGCGGTGCATTGTGGGTAGCGTTGTGTAATGTTGAGGCGATATTGAAACCTTTTCTATTTCCAATAATTCTGAAAGGAATTCACGAGCTTCCTGCTATTCATGTTCTTGTTCATCATCAGTCTTCAAGAACTGGACAGTTCTTTGTCGCGTTCCGTCCTGTCGTTATTTTTAATTCATTTTCATTTCAATTCAAGATATAAATCGACTAGATCAGAGGTCTCCAAAAAGCGTATCGTCATTCGTGCTCTCGATACTGCCCGCCGAACACAGTGTGCTGTAAGGCTAGAGAAGGGAGAGAGACTCGTACCTCAACAGATGGAAGCTATCAGTGGGGGATCGCGGCAAAAGTCTGCTTATGTTTACAAATAATAACATCAAAAGAATAAGAAATATCATACGTTCGTATATTATTTTGACATACTATGAAGCTGGAGCCCCGTCTGTTGCTATAGACACAAGCCATTGCAAATTCAACCTCTTCTGTTCTATGGTGCCCTTCAGCGCCTGGAAAAGATCTTCTCCAGTTGTATTTTGTAATTACATCTAGAAGACATTCAGGCACAGTAAAATGTTCATTAACTCCTCGGATGAAAATGGCTAGGTGAGCTTTGTCATTTCTATCTGTGCTTTCGTCCAATGCAAGTGAGTAAAGCCACAAACTGGTTAATTGTGGTTTCAGCTTCAGATTCAATTGCATTTACAATCTTGAAATTCCTTCTCTGAACTGTAATTGGAAACAATTTAATTTTCTTAAACTTTGACTTTGTTCTGGACACGGTATTTTAGTAACGTCCTGTATGCACGATTTTACAAATGATGCTTCTGTAAAAGGCTTAATTGATTTTCCAAAATTCCAAGCTAGAACATAGCTAGCAAGAAGCTTTTTTTGTTTAATACTGAGGACACGTGTGTGATTTGTGTTTGTATTTTCTTGTTTTATATTTATCAAAATATTTGTAGGCCTACGCATTTCACCTAAAATTAAACGAAAAACTATATGTTTGTCATGCGGAACTGAGTTTAAACTTATTGTAATATACTGATTATTATGTATAACGAACAGTTATACAGATAGCCACAAAATAAATTGTTTTCACATGTCCAACATGCATGTAATTGTACGATATTCTTTGTGAAGAGTCCAGTATTGTCGTCGCATGTTGATTTTCAATACACCTTTAAGAATTTTCGAACAAAATAAGCATTTCAAATTCTTCCCACTAACACAAAAAAAATTCTCTTTCTATTCATCCTTGAATGTACTACGTCCATGATTAGAAGACATTGTGAAACGGTGGAACACTCCGACCAACACAATGATAATGGCAGTCCGCCACTGCTTTTCGTTTGTACATAAACACTGAGTACAGTACAGGTGGGGATGGGTGAGGCGGAACGCGCTCATTACGTACTGGTTTCAGTTCCGTTCAGGGGCTTACTCGCGAGTACGCTTTTGGAGACGTCTGGACTAGATCATGAATCTCATATTAGTTATTTACGATATGGATACCATAATACTTCATATTACCATACGAGTTTGATAAGCAGTTGAGTAATGCAATATGAAGTTACAATAAATATATAGTACAACGTTTCATCCACTTTGATTTTAGTAAAAGCAATTCTATTATCCATGAGCATAACGAAAAACATGCCTTTACTAAATACTTTTGCGTTTGTAAAGTAGGCTTTTATTCAACATTACTTTATTTCACTAGTGAGATAAAGACTTTACCTCACAGTTTGAACTTTATCTCACAGTTCATTAGTATTTTCCTAGTACCCGGGCACACACGTATACTTTTCCATTCAACTATTACTCAAGAAGTTAATGTATTAGTTACTAGATGTCACTACCTCTACTTCTTTATTACATACACTAATCTCCTTCTCTTTTCTCTATCTGCTACGTCGTAATTTGTACATTACATCCATATCTAATATGCATCTTTTTAAAATTTTGTAATAATTTACCTTTTGGGATGCGAGGAGACTTGAACCTACGAAGTTGGATTTATAGGATTTTAAAACTTTTAAAACAACATGCGTTAGCCAACTGAGCTAAACAGACTCGATGATTAATTAAGTTTTAATATTCCTCTTAAGTTTACAGAAGTAAAATGTGAAATTATTTTAATGCATTAGTTCCGTGAACACTTCTAAATAATCCCTGAAACTTCAAAAAGACGAAAATAGACGTTTAAAGTGAAAAAATATATATTAAAATTATATAATTAATTATAATTTGTTATTTATCCAACGCCTTAGATACCATTCTTTACTAATCATGGCCTCCTACATCATGATCTACCTAGTAACGTATTGATTCTAAAATCCATGCCATGGTATGTGATTACATGAGGACTTATTTTCAACATATTTTCTTTTATAAAACATAATTTTTCGTTATGGCCATGGATAAAATTACGTATGGTACTTGTGAGCGTGATCTTTATTGCACTTACCTCACAAGTACCATAAATAACTATTATTTTTATTAGCTTTGAACATGTCTTTTGTGTTGTATTAATAATTATTATTCGTTTCTTCATTATTCGCTCCAGAGAGCGCAAAAATTACAGTTCCTAAGGAGAGTCGTATTACTTACTGATAAAATAAGAGGCCTACAAAACTTTGTAGTCTCCCGATCATTTCAGCAAGATCTCTTAGAAGGATAAAATGATTTTACCTTCTACATTTCAAGCTCTACATGCAGCAGCTATACCAAGATGCTATGTCTATTGTTCTAAAGAATAGCAAACCTGACTTTTTTTTTAACTTTCACCTACAATCCACAATGATCTGAATTAGCTATTGCTTTACTCCGACATGAAAAACCCACTGATCGTCCTGACATTGTTACTTGCATTTTTCGCGTTGAAACTCAAAAACTGAAGGTGGATAGGTTCAAGAAAAAGTATTTGGCATAAAAATACCATTATGGAAGCAAATAACTTTCATAATGTCTGGTATTTTTGGATTGAAAATAAATCTGAAAATTTTTTATTTGGACATCTAATGAACTTAGTTTGCAGCACAAGCCACTAGTCTATATATATAATTTGAACTGGTAATGGAAATTACGGGAAAACGGCTGGACGGATTTTAATAAATGACCCTCATTTTGAAGCTTGGAACTCAAAGTTTTTCGGAAAAACAGTAGTTTTCAGTGAAATGTCAATTTTTAAACATAATTTTCCTATTTTCCAAAATCCATCTGTTGTCAGTTTTGAGAACTAGCTAATAGCATTCACGGCTGACTTGATATTCCCTTATCTTTTTTTGTAAAGGAAAAGCGAAGCGAGCATCAAGTCAGCCGTGTTGCATTTCAGAATAAAACAAAACACATACTACAGTAAACAATATTACACGAAGGCCATGATCTGCAAGAATGCTGACATATTTAGAGCGCAAATTAAATTGGTTATTAAAAACTTAACTTAGTAAAAATAATTTACAGGTTCGATTCTGTGGTGTGTAATTTTCTGGGTACAGCTGTGTATTGGATATTAAAAAATACAACACTTGAGGTGGTTTGATGACATTATTACCATTAGAAATGAAATATTATTGTAGTTAATGCCATGATGTGACTATTTTTCATTAATTATACATATTAATGCTATATTGATGATGTGAAAGTGAAACGTTTTGGGGTTATATAAGTAGATGTAGAGAATAACTTAAATTAGATTTTGATTTCTATATTTTACTGAGTGGCGGCTATATAGTATATGTTACTGAAAGCTATAAAACTTACGTAAGATAATAATATTATTAAAAATCAAATATTTTTATAGTTATTAATTAAGTGGGGTTGGATCTTTTTCCTATATTTAATGGCGGTGTGGTGTAGATATTTATATGCGTGGTTCTCTTCAGTATTGGCTCGAGAGAGAGTATCTTTCATTGTTATGGAAGCAAATAACTTTCCGAATGTCTGGTATTCTTCATTGAAAATAAATCTGAAAAATGTTTATTTGAACGTCTAATGGACTTAGTTTGCAGCATTTTCTGCACAAGCCACTAGTTTATTATAAAGTGGTCTGAATCAGGTCTCAATTTTGTATTCTTACTGTTGGTAACACTGTCTCTTCATGTAGATGAAACGCGTATAGCGACTGCCCGTGTTTCACACGAGATTCATTCGTGTATGAGTTAAAGCATTAATGGGACGGACACGGCATGAAATGAGCACCAGGCGAGCAGGTTGATGTGTGTCAAGACTCAGATGTCAAAAACAAATGTTAACCGTACAGCCAATCAACTAACGGAGCGGATCAATCAGACCAGTGCAGCGCCCCATAGCGAGAGGACTTCAACACAGCTGGGAGCGTTTAATTCTTTATCTCTATCC
The DNA here is from genome assembly GCA_025594305.2 of Periplaneta americana. Lineage (NCBI taxonomy): Eukaryota > Metazoa > Arthropoda > Insecta > Blattodea > Blattidae > Periplaneta > Periplaneta americana. The sequence continues at coordinate 10,105,102 of JAJSOF020000009.1, read as the reverse complement.
AGTCAGTGGCCGACATCCCAAGGGAGCGACAACTCTCACTGGATGCAGAGGGAAGTTTTATCTCGCAGGTCCCGCGCGTTCGTATTATCGTCAAATTTAATTCAGGAAGGTTCCCACAATTATATGGAAATGAACGCAAATTAGGTTATGTGTCTTTGTAAATACATGTTGTCTCACACATATTTTCTTACTTTTTGATTATTTGCAGTCTAGGAGCGATATTATAATGACAGAGAAATGGATTTATATAATTTCACGAAATAAATATTATCACAATCATCATTATTATTATTATTATTATTATTATTATTATTATTATTATTATTACTTACTGGCTTTTAAGGAACCCGGAGGTTCATTGCCGCACTCACATAAGCCCGCCATCGGTCCCTATCCTGAGCAAGATAAATCCATTCTCTATCATCATACCCCACATCCCTCAAATCCATTTTAATATTATCTTCCCATCTACGTCTCGGCCTCCCTAAAGGTCTTTTCCCTCCGGCCTCCCAACTAACACTCTATATGCATTTCTGAATTCGTCCATACGTGCTACATGCCCTGCCCATCTCAAACGTCTGGATTTAATGTTCCTAATTATGTCAGATGAAGAATACAATGCGTGCAGTTCTGTGTTGTGTAACTTTCTCCATTCTCCTGTAACTTCATCCCTCTTAGCACCAAATATTTTCGTAAGCACCTTATTCTCAAACACCCTTAATCTCTGTTCCTCTCTCGAAGTGAGAGTCCAAGTTTCACAACCACAAAGAACAACCGGTAATATAACTGTTTTATAAATTCTAACTTTCAGATTTTTTCACAGCAGACTGGATGATAAAAGTTTCTCAACCGAATAATAACAGGCATTTCCCATATTTATTCTGTGTTTAATTTCCTCCCGAGTATCATTTATATTTGTTACTGTTGCTCCCACATATTTGAACTTCTCCACCTCTTCAAAAGATAAATTTCCAATTTTTATATTTCCATTTCGTACAATATTCTCGTCACGAGACATAATCATATACTTTGTCTTTTCGGGATTTACTTCTAAACCCATCTCTTTACTTGCTTCCAGTAAAATTCCCGTGTTTTCCCTAATCGTTTGTGGTCTATTATTATTATTATTATTATTATTATTATTATTATTATTATTATTATTATTATTATTACTGAATTTAATTTAGAAGGATTTCTACAATTTTACGGAAATTAACACAACATTTTAACCCTTACACTAGTATGTTTTATACAGTACCGTCATTTCCCATAACTATGGTCCTGGAACACAGCTATGGTCCACGATGCAACATTCAAATTTTGTACTCCATAACGTTGTACCTCATTTATCTATATTTTTTCTGTACTGTAGTTTGAAATCTAGTCACTCCAGCTACCTACGAACGGTCTATCTTACTTCTGCAATGTTCTTTGAATGGTTGTCTCGTGGACCATAATTATGGGAAATGACGGTACTTCTTTTGTAATACAGTAGTAGTAGCATTAGTTTAAGAAAGTAAAAAAAAAACAGAATTTGAAATTGGACTGGTTCCATCAGCTACTTGTTTATGTGGATGACGGGAATATGTTAAGAGAAAATCCACAAACTATTAGGGAAAACAAGGGAATTTTACTTCAAGCAAGTAAGGAGATAGGTTTGGAAATACTCGTAAATTCGGAAAAAAACAAAGGAATGGTGAACGGGAGAAGAGTTCGGGGCAGAAGAAGGTATCAGATTATAGACCACATTAAGATATATGGATCATATGCGGAGACTAAGAGAAAGGCAGAAAATAGGAAAGATTGAAGAATGCTGGATTTGCAGTGAAAGCTCTGGCCATGAGCAGAATGTATGTATGTATGTATGTATGTATGTATGTATGTATGTATGTATGTATGTATGTATGTATGATTGCCTCTCATGGCCAGAACATAGTATGAAATGGAACATAAAAATTGGAAATTTATCTTTTGAAAAGGTGGAAAAATTCAAATATCTTGGAGCAACAGTAACAAATATAAATGATACTCGGGAGGAAATTAAACGCAGAATAAATATAGGGAATGACTGTTATTATTCGGTTGAGAAAATTTTCTCATCCAGACTGCTTTAAAAAAAAAGCTGAAAATTAGAATTTATAAAACATTTAGGCCTATTAAAGATATTTTTATTAATTTGTCGTAATAGTGCAGTCAGGGACCCATGAAGTCCGATACTGCACCTAAATCCAAAAAGAATTTAAGAAAAATTTAAGAAAAAAAATTGCAATGCGTGTTTCAACTATTTGTAAAAAATATGAAAATGCCGACCAATTTTGCAACTGCAACTGCAAATTTTTTTCACATTTTTTCTCATTTCAGGGACTGATTTTGAAGTGTAGAATTATACTGAACTCTCAAAATAAACAAAAATTATAGGGCTCAGGAGGATATTTTAAGACTAAAAAAGGTATGATATAAGCTGTAATGCAGAGACCCGGATGGTATTTTTTTGTAAAATGAGTAAATTAAAATAAAAATCTTTAAAATACATATGTCCTAACTGTAAAACATTTTGTGAAGAATTTTTTCCTTATCGGATTTTTTTTTAAACTTCAGGGTTATGGATTTTTAAATCACTAGAATTTTATTGTTGTTTCCGAAATTAAATTTTCAAAATTTCTTTAAAATACCCTTTGAAAATGCATTTCCATTTTGTGGGTATTTGTGCCCTTATCGGATGTTGAGACGTAAAACTTCCTGCGATATTTTTAAAAGACTTTTATCGCAGCTTTACTTTTTTTGCATTCCCAGAAAAAATTAATATGATATTAAAGATGTTTGCAATTTAGAACACATTCTTTAGACTATTAGGAAACTTTTCTGTACTGTTAATTGATCCCATTTAAAAATACGTCCGTTTGTTTTTCAGAAAGGAAATGAAAGATTAAATTTTAATTGTTTATTTTACAAACGTAATTTTAATATCAAAATTCTGTTAAGAATTTGTAAACCCCTTTTGAAAATTTCAAAAACTGTTTGAATCTATCTTTAAAAACGTTTAGAAAATCGGTTTTAGTACAATCCTAAATTAGATGAAATTTTTTTTTCAAAATTTTTTGGGATAGGCTGTAGCAGACAAAAATTAATATTTTACACCAAATAGTTCGTCCTCTGCCTCGTCTGGATTGAAACTAGTGTCCTGCAATTTTCGAACATGAGAGAGATAACTGAGATGTTACAAAATTCGTTGTAAGTTAAGCGGTAGGCATAATACTTGGAATCAACATTTGAATGTTTTTTCATATTTTCTATAACTCGAAGCATTACCAGTCTCCGGAAGCATTTCGAGATATCGAAGTTCGAGTGCATTTCGTTCACGGCCCCGTTGTACCGCACTCCGCGGCGTGACACCCCTGCGCTATTGTGCAGTACAGACGGCCAGGCTGGACTGGCTGGCCTTTCCGTTGATTTATATATGCGACAGTGAGGTATCGATTGTAGCGCGATGGTTTGCGTGCCGGCGGGGAACTGGGTCGACGTCATGGAGGCACGACGTCTTAGGTCAACGAAATAATGCATTGACCTGTTCCAACCACAGTGACCTTTCTCCTTGGCTTTTACTTCTTGTTTTTGTTTACGTTCTCCGTCTATTTTTAAGCTGCAGCTCCTCATACTCTGTACATTCCACATGTACATCTTCCCTTCCAGCTCTTCTATATAGGTTACGCCCTGAATTTTCACGTAACACAAACGAGAAAGTTTAACTGTGATGTAAAAGTTAATTTCACAACGTTATCTAAGAGTCCGCCAGCATTAGAGACACTCGATCCTCCGTCATGGATCAAGTGACAGCGTTTTTGACCAATGAATCAAAGAGAAATGGGTTCGATTTCCGGCAGATGTATGGACACTTATATGATTATATCTCGTGACGAGAATATTGTACGAAATGGAAATATAAAAATTGGAAATTTATCTTTTGAAGAGGTGGAGAAGTTCAAATATCTTGGAGCAACAGTAACAAATATAAATGATACTCGGGAGCAAATTAAACAGAGAATAACTATGGGAAATGCCTGTTATTATTCGGTTGAGAAGCTTTTATCATCCAGTCTGCTGTCAAAAAATCTGAAAGTTAGAATTTATAAAACAGTTACATTACCGGTTGTTCTTTATGGTTGTGAAACTTTGACTCTCACTTTGAGAGAGGAACATAGGTTAAGGGTGTTTGAGAATAAGGTGCTCAGGAAAATATTTGGGGCTAAGCGGGATGAAGTTACAGGAGAATGGAGAAAGTTACACAACACAGAACTGCACGCATTGTATTCTTCATCTGACATAATTAGGAACATTAAATCCAGACGTTTGAGATGGGCAGGGCATGTAGCACGTATGGGCCAATCCAGAAATGCATATAGAGTGTTAGTTGGGAGGCCGGAGGGAAAAAGACCTTTAGGGAGGCCGAGACGTTGCAGTTAAAGACCTGCCCTTAGGCAGGACACTGTATAAAATATCTAGGAAATTACCTAATGTCGCACTTAGATTATCTGATATGCGCCTTACAATTAGGAATATTTCCAGGAAAACCCAATCAGGCAATCAGGCTATCAGCCCAAGCGTGATTCGAACGCACGTCGTAATGCAGTTTCGGTTCACTAGACAAACACTTTACCGCCCGAGCTACGCCGGTGGCTAATTAGTGTTATCGTCCCATGTAACAATGTCTTACATGTCTGCGGTTGTAACACGGCCGGTGTGGTCAGCCACAGACCTTGACACTGTTAGTTATTACATTATTGAGCTCAACGTGAGGCTGGATTTTATGAAGCGTTCCCTCCCTCCGTCCCGACCTTTGTGCGTGGCGTCCCTCAATCCGTGGCAGCTGCAATCCGATACCCTCGCAAGTGGAAGCCCTCTGCCTAGTTCTGTTTTAAAGGTCCTCCTCCATAGTGTAAGATATTTTCCTATAAATGTGTAAAAATATGAGATAAAATTAGAAATTACAGTGAAACCTGTTCAAGACGGAAGTGACATGGTCCTAATTTTTTTCCGTTGTTGACAGGTTTCCGTGTTATTCAGATGTGAAGTTAAAATGGAATATTTTATCATTTGCATAAATGAAAAACAAAAACTATAGAGGGATTAGTATCCTCAACACATGTTATAAGATATTTAGTAGGATTTTAAATGAAAAATTAAAAAAACATGCTGAAACTTTCCTTCTGGAGTGTCAAAATGGCTTTAGAAAAGGAAGATCATGTGTAGATCCATTATTTAGTATCAAACTATTGTTGAAAAAGAAGAGAATTTAATTTAGAAACCCATATAGCTTTTATTGATTTTGTGAAAGCTTTTGATAAAGTCCGAAGAGACCTTTTATTCGACATATTACAAGAAAAATATATTCCAAATTTGCTATTCCAAAATATAATAGAAATCTACACGGACAGCAAATAAGTGTCAAAATAAATAACTGTATATCCGAAAGAAAATTAGTTAATAATGGAGTTCGACAAGGTTGTCCACTATCACCAACTTTATTTAATATTTATATAAATGAAATTATTTTAAAATGGAATCAAATCTACACATCAGGAATCAAAATAACCAGTGCTCTAACATTAAATACCTTACTCTATGCCGATGATCAAGTCATAATTTCCAATTCAGAGGATAATTTACAAAGAGGATTGTATACATTAAATGAAATATTAAAAGATTTTGGGATGGAAATTTCAGCACAAAAATCAAAACTAATGGCATTTTTAGGACAAGACCCAGTGAGAAGTAAGATAATACACAATAACCAATGCCTCGAACAAGTGCAAAATTTCAATTATCTGGGTTGTGAAATATCTTATCAAAATGAAAAAGATGTGAAGAAGAAAATTACCAAATTTACACAAATTCTAGGAATAATAAACAATACATTAAAAGCTAAATTAGTACAAAAATCTACAAGAATAAAAATATATAATACACTAGCATTACCCACCCTTCTATACGGAAGCGAGATTTGGACATTAAAGAAAAAGACATGAACAGAATCAAAGCAACGGAAATGAAATTTTTCAGGAGAACAGCAGGATATACTCTTTTAGACCGAAAAAGGAATGAAGAAATTTTAGAACAATTAGAAGTAGAGTCAGTAGAAGAAAAAATCAGCAGATACAAATTCAATTGGCTAGATCATGTAAGAAGAATGGAAAATTCAAGAATCCCAAAAATTATGATGCAATATAAACCTAGAGGACATCGTCGACCAGGAAGACCGTTAAGAAGACTGCTAGATGGGGCCGAAACAGGTCTACAGAGGCCTAATTCGTGAAGGATGATGATGATGATGATGATGAAAAACAAAATGGCATGCAGCAAATTGTAGGAATTACAAAATATTCCGTTTAACACTACTGACATTAAATCCGCTTCCTGACACTTATTTAATTGGTGAATGATCTTGATGAAAATCTCATTTCCTGTATAAATTGTATCGTAACTCACTCATTAAACAATGTAAAGTTTATTAATTACACTAAATTTAATGTCTAACACTATAATATAATACTGTACTGTATATCACAGTACATTATTTAATTGGACTAGGAGCCTAGAAGCCTTGAATTCTGGATTATTTAATTTCTTTGCCAGTTCAAGGGTTTTCTTTGCAGAATAGGTCCAGAAATTTGCACGATCTATGAAAGGGCAAGAACAATCCACTCCCACAATAGTTCATTTATTTCTATGTAACCAGTTGTTTTCTCTTTCTTTTTATGTCACCATTATTGACCGCAAGCCACTCACTCATGATATGGCCATTATTTACCATACTCTTCGTTTCTCATTTTCCTTGATAACTTTTACTTCATCGGTTAATGATAGTGCAACATTTTTACGTAACTTTTTTTTTATCACGAAATCGCTAATACACTTGCGTTCTACCCAGCTACGACAGTATACAGGGGTGAAGCATTGAGCATCTTTGAAGGGACTCGTCTGCCTAGTCAAAAGGGTAATAAAAGTTTATGACCACCGGCTAACACACCCTCGTACCCTTAAAAATTTTACAAAGAAAACTTGTTTTTATTTTAGTGACCTACTAGTATTTCGTACATTCCTTGAAAGCACATACTGTTTCAAAATATAGTTTACATTAAAGTAGTATGTCCAAAATTTTATTTCCGTTTTGAACAGTAGCAGACAGTTTCCGTTTCCGCGTTGGACAGTTTCCGTTTTATTCAGGAAAAATTACACATAATACATATGAATTTTGCCGGGACCAATAAATTGTTCCGAAATAGACAGAATTCCGGATTATTCAGGTTCCGATTTGAACAGGTTTCACTGTATAATACAGGGACATCATTTTATTTTTACTTCAATTTATATTGTACCTGAGTTTTCGAATGTATTTCACTCCCACCCCCTCTACTAGTAAACTTACAACCGTTCTCCACACAGAGCCAAGGCCGCGTATGCATTACTGAGTTAGTGAGTATAGTACGTTCCAGAAATATGTTCGCGTTTTCCAGTGACAAAAGAGCTTTCAATATTGAATCATATTTTCGCACAGGTGCTGTCGTCCGTTTGCCTACGTCGCATCACGGTTTCCCCCACCTGCTTCTGCCCGCCTCTCTGTAAAGGCTAGTGGCTGGGCTATCTTAGCTCTTTTCTAAAAACATTAATTTCCGTTAGGAATTGGACGTCTACGTAATATTGTACAACTGTTTAAAATAACTTAAGTAAAAGGGCCTCGTTAAGTAATTAACTGTCACGTGATCCCCCCACCCTTTCTACGACCCTGCGACATAAACACTTGGACGGACATTAGATACCATTTCTGAGTAAATTTATTTTTTTTTCGGATCGGGCAGAAGTAAAGATTAAATTTACAGTACGTAAAGTACTCTTTTATAGAGTAGGTACAGAATTATTTCAACTTGAGTTACTAGTACGAAGGACGAAACTGGTAATCGGAATTAGGTACAATAGTCTATAGTGCAGTAATATGCACAAAAGAACTGAAGCCTGTATCGAAATGAACGGCCACCATTTTAAAAATGTGTTTAAATATCCATATTATGATTATTTTTCAATTTAACTTCATTCACTATATTGTACGCTAATGTGCTGTAACAGTACAATATACACTGCATAATGAATACGTCCGAATGGATAGCTCAATTCGTGAGTAAAAACACTAAGTGTTAATACAGTACTGTATTTTGGTTAAACAAAAAACTAATGAAAATTATCAAACTCAAAATTGCGATATTACCTAGTTTACATAAATAGATGAACTACTTTTCTTCCCTCCTATACCCAGTAAAGTGATTTATATTTTACGCCAGTATCATCGAACTCCAGTCTTGGAAGGGGGAGCAAGCTATGTTTCCGGTTCTAGACCTTTAATTCAAAGATATAGCCAGATTAATATTAAAAATGTTAGTAAAAATAAAATGATGTCTCTGTATAAGAGAAGAACTGAAGACATTTCCTCTAGAAGAAAAAATACAGGAATGGGCAGAACATGCTAATAGATTGACGTCAGAAATGATCCCTAGAAGAATGATGTCCTATAGACCTAAAGGGAGAAGACATCTGGGAAGACGTAGGAAGCGCTGGACAGATACATTGTGAAGCCGGAACAGGCATATGTCTAATTCTTGAGTTGAAGAAGGAGAAAAGAAGAGCATGTAGAGCTTGAAATGTAGAGGGTAAAATCATTTTATCCTCCTAAGAGATCTTGCTGAAATGTTCGGGAGACTACAAAATTTTGTAGGCCTCTTATTTTATCAGTGAGTAATACATTTGGTCTTTCCTCAAGAACTGTAATTTTTGCGCTCTCTCGAGCCAATACTGAAGAGAATGACGCATATAAATATCTACACCACCCGCCATTAAGTATATGAAAAATACCCAACCCCACTTGATTAATAACTATAGAAATATTTGATTTTTAATAACAATATTATTATCTTACGCAAGTTTTGTGATTATATAATAGCCGCCACTCAGTAAATTATAGAAATGAAGATCTAATTTAAGTTATTCTCTACATCTACTTATATAACCCCAAAACGTTTCACTTTCATATCATCAATATAGCATTAATATGCATAAATAATGAAAAATAGTCACATCATGGCATTAACTATACTAATATTTCATTTCTAATGGTAATAATGTCATCAAACCACCTCAAGTTTAGTAGATTTTAATACCCAATACACATCTGTACTCAGAAAATTACGCACAGCAAAATCAGACCTGTAAATTATTTTAGTAAGTCTTGAAAGTTTTTAATAACCAATTGAATTTGTACTCTAAATATGTCACCAATCCTTCGTGTAATAGCCTATTGTTTATTGTAGGGTGTGTTTTGTTTTATTCTGGAATGCAATTAGTTCTCAAAACTGACGAAAGATGGGTTTTTGGAAAATAGGAAATTTATGTAGGAAAACTAACGCTTCACTGAAAGTTATTATTTTTCTGAAAATCCTTGGATGCTAAGCTTCAAGATGACGAGCCATTTATTAAAATCCGTTCAGCCGTTTTCCCGTAATTTCAATTACCAGTTCAAATTATGTAGGCCTATATCTATCAACCACGTAACTGTTTGAACATCGACACCACGAGTAGATTTTTTATTTGTTTTTAATTGTAAAATTTTGCAGTATTAATATACTTCGCTTATTTTCGAGTTACAGTTTCTTTTCTGTTTAAATATATCTTACTCTTGTCTCCACAACTAATGATAGAAGGGGCCACCACGGGTTCTGATAATAATAATAATAATAATAATAATAATAATAATAATAATAATAATAATTTTTTTTTAGCTGGCAGATTTAAGGCCGTAAGGCCTTCTCTTCCACTCAACCAGCAAAAGTGTATATACATATGCATGAACTTACAAAGAATCCAACAATTTGATTTAGATGAGAGTTACATGTATACAAAAGTTATTTACAAATTAAACAACAAAATACTATGAACTATTAATTAAACACTGAAATAAACTGTGTAGCAGAATTAAACTAAAATACATAGAATGTTAATATATTTCAAATAATATTAGATAATAGAAAGAGATTATTACGAGACAATTAAAATACAGCACAATCAGGATGATGTCTAAAGAAAAAAGTAACAATGTAGTCAGTGATAGTTTAAATCAGTATGATTGGAGTGAAATGCTAATAAGGTTATCTTTTAAGCTGTTCTTAAAGGTGTTTATTGTCTTGCAGCCCCTAATACTTTGTGACAAGGAATTCCATTGACGCGAGGTGGATATTGTAAAAGATGATGAATAACAAGATGTTCTATGAAGAGGTATACTTAGCGTGCCACAGATAAGTGATCTGGTATTTACGTCATGGTTAGAGTATAGATAAGAGAAACGAGACGAAAGGTAATTTGGTGTTGAAGTGTGCAGAATTCGAAAGAGTAAAGACAAAGAGTGTAAAGTTCTACGTTCTTTAAGTCGGAGCCACGAGAGACTTGTGAAGGACGGTGATACAGAATTGTAAGAGTTCCTCATGGGCTGATATAATCTCTTCAAAATTTCAGGTGTCTTTTTCCAACAAGCTTGTAACGTGCTTCAGTGTTTTCAACAGATCTTGAATATACGATGAATTGTAAGTAAACCTTTGCAAAAATCCAGGAAAATGAGCAGGCCAGAAAAATAAACTGCCAACGACCAATCTGGAATCACTGAAAGTCTGTGGTAGCAAATCAAACATAACACGGTGCCTCGTTATTCATGGACAACGTGAAGAATATAGTTCTTCTGTCAATGTCTGTTGAGTAGAGTTGCTTAATGCAAATCAAGATTCCAGGTATAACTCCCTGTAAAATTGATTTGAATAATTTCGAGGGAAAAATTGTTCCGGAGCCGGGTAGAGCTCAGTGGTAGAGCGTTGGTACGTTAAACCAAATGTCCCGGGTTCGATACCCGGCTCCGGAACAATTTTACCCTCGAAATTATTCAAATCAAATTTACAGGGAGTTATACCTGAAATCTTGATTTGCATAATACACGTCACTGTTCGTTAACAGAAAGCCACAATTTAAGTCACACGGAGTTAGTGTGCACTCGAAGTTGGTTGCTTGACGGTTGTCAGCCCACTTTCAGGTCTGTGGATATAGAAGGAAAAATTGGATCGGTGTCGGTTAGAGTTCCCGGGTAGCTCAGTGGTAGAGCGTTGGTACGTTAAACCAAAGGTCCCGGGTTCGATACCCGGCTCCGGAACAATTTTACCCTCGAAATTATTCAAATCAACTTTACAGGGAGTTATACCCGAAATCTTGATTTGCATAATACACGTCACTGTTCGTTAACAGAAAACCACAATTTAAGTCACACAGAGTTAGTGTGCACTCGAAGTTGGTTGCTTGACGGTTGTCAGCCCACTTTGAGGTCTGTGGATATAGAAGGAAAAATTGGATCGGTGTCGGTTACAGTTCCCGGGTAGCTCAGTGGTAGAGCGTTGGTACGTTAAACCAAAGGTCCCGGGTTCGATACCCGGCTCCGGAACAATTTTTCCCTCGAAATTATTCAGAGTTGCTTAATGTTTGGAAGATTAAAAACGCAGTAATTCACACAGCCTTCTAACGTGACATGCACTTGTTAATATTTGCTAAGACACTGATCAACGCCATTAACATGAAATAAAACGGAAAAAGAAACTAGCTCGAGAACTAAGCGAAATTTGTTATATCTATTTACTGTCAAAGATTCTTCACTCATTATGTAACACATTAGTACAGGGACATCATTTTATTTTTACTAACATTTTTAATATTAACCTGTTTATACCTTTAGAGAACCGGAAACACCGCTTGCTCCCCCCTCCAAGACTGGAGTTCGATGATACTGGCATAAAACACAAATCATTCTACTAGGTATAGGATAGGAGAAAAGTAGTTCATCCATTTACGTAAACTAGGAAATATCGCGATTTTGAGTTTGATAATTTTCATTGGGTTTTTCTTTAATCAAAGTACAGTACTGTATTAAGAATAAGTGTTTTTACTCACGAAGTGAGTTATCCATTCGAACATATTCATTATGCAGTGTATATTACACTGTCTACAGCACATTAGCGTACAATATAGAGAATGAAGTTAAATTGAAAACTAATCATAATATGAATATTTAAACACAATTTTGAAAATGGTGGCCGTTCATTTCGATACAGGCTTCAGTTCTTTTCTGCATATTATCGCACTATAGACTATTGCATCTAATTCCAATTGCCAGTTTCGTCCTTCGTACTAGTAACTCATGTTGAAATAATTCTGTACCTACTCTACGTACTGTAAATTCAATCTTCACTTCTGCCCGACCCGAAAATATAAAATTACTCAGACATGCTATCTACTGTCCGTCCAAGTGGTTATGCCGCAGGATTGTAGAAAGGGAGGAAATCACGTGACAGTTAATTACTTAACGAGGCCCTTTTATTTAAGTTAAATTAAACAGCTGTATAATATTACGTAAACGTCCAATTCCTAAGAGAAATTAATGTTTTCAGAAAAGAGCTAAGACAGCCCAGCTTTTACAGAGGGGCGAGCAGAAGCAGGTGGGGGAAATCGGGATGCGACGTAGGCAAACGGACAGTACCTGTGCGAAAATATGATTCAATATTGAAAGCTCTTTCGTCACTGGAAAACGCGAACATATTTCTGGAACGTACTATACTCAGTAACTCAGTACTGCTTACTATCTGCGGTCTTGGTTCTGTGTGGAGTTGGAACTTCCTTAGTAGAAGGGGTGGGAGTGAAGTACATTCAAAAACTCAGGTACAATAAAAATTGAAGTAAAAATAAAATGATGTCCCTGTACATTATGCAACGAGTCTTTAATGGTAGTAATTAAGACGCGAGTATGTTTATGAAACGAGCGTAAGCGAGTTTCATAATTTTCATACAAGCGTCTTAATTACCATTATAGGCAGGTTTCATACGACTTTTTATGCTAGACCATATTTGTAACTTGAAATTATTCGTAAGTATTCATGGTTTTCTTATCTGACTGGGGAGCGGAACTGACCTTGTGCAATATCTCGTAAATTGTGAGATGTGCGCAGACGCGAAAGTATTGATTTTTTCCGAGAAACAAATGTCATTGACCTTGACATAATCTAGACTAGAGAGTAAAATAAACATTAATCTTGATATAACCTTAAAATTGATTTAGACATTGAAAAACGAGATGACAAATTGAATTTATTTGAATATTATTTACAATTAACGCTAATTATTATAGTAACAGAATATAACCTTCTGCGACAGTATTGGATTTTCAGCCTCCGTGACGTTTCGCTAGTTGTCTTTCGATTGCATATCCGAGAATTGCTGCAATGGTGTTTTCTGATTGGTGGAACACCTGAACTTTAATGAATAAGTGTAATTTAATGGGGTCCATTAAAGGGCTGCTACCAGGTGTATAATTACTACATTTCGGCATGGTCGAGCATAAACATTTTTTCATAAATTGCGAAAATTTGAAACCTGCATTTGATTTAAACAGTGACTGAATTTCTTTTGTTTTTATTCGTTCGCTTATTATAGTAAAACCATCGTTATTAGTCGTCTCAGGCTGAAATGTCTGAAGTTGACTTGATAATAAAATACATTTGTTAGAAGCGTTCTCCGGAGTGACTTATGATTTGCGTTATGACTCTCTTTCTTAAATTTATGTGTAGGTCTCTGAACACCTCTCATTCTTTCGTATTTTTCTCCGAGACTCTTGAAAAGTTTCACGAAGCCTTAGTTAAGGGAAGAATGGAGTCTCCCCACCCCCTTAATAATTTCCAGTGTGTAAGATTCTTTGACTTCTTAATTAATTGTGATTATGGACATCAAAGAGATTTTGAACCAATATTTCAGATCCATTTCCATAAACTGAAAGTACTAGTGAAAGTTTGTATCTGATGTGGAGTGCTGATACTTGACTTATTGATTCTCAAACATTTAGGCCTAGTCAGGAGTTATTCATCGCCTCAAACCTAATACGCACGACGCGATAAGGAAGTGAAGTAGCAAGTTCGAGGTCTGTTTTAATTATGAAGAAAATACGGTTTCCTGTTGAGTTTCCATCTGTGAATTGATACATATTATCTTTCCGAACAATCTCAAAGCAGATTAGACGCTACTTGTGCCATCTATTATCATTTTTAATGCTCATTTTTTTACATTCTTTCTCTCTCTCTCTCTCTGTCCTTCCTTTCTTCCTTTCAATCTTACTTTTTTCCTTTCTATCTTACTTCCTTTCTTACCTTCAATCTTTCTCCCTTTCTACATTACTTTCTTCCTTCCTTTCTATCTTACTTTCTTCCGTTCTTTGTTTTCTTCCTTTTTTCTACCTTACTTTCTTCTTTCCTTTTTTCTTCCTTTCTTTCTATCTTACTTTTTCCTTTCTCTCTTTTCTTCCTTTCTTTCTATCTTAATTTCTTCCGTCCTTTCTTTTCTTCCTTTTTCTATCTTACCTTCTTCTTTTATTCCTTTCTTTTATCTTCCTTTCTTTTCTTCCTTTCTTTCTATCTTAATTTCTTCCGTCCTTTCTTTTCTTCCTTTTTCCTATCTTACCTTCCTCTTTTCTTCCTTTCTTTCTATCTTCCTTTCTTTTCTTCCTTCTTTCTATCTTCCTTTCTTTTCTTCCTTTCTTTCTATCTTCCTTTCTTTTCTTCCTTTCTTTCTAAACTTCTTCCGTCCTTTCTTTTCTTCCTTTTTCCTATCTTACCTTCCTATTTCCTATCTTACCTTCCTATTTTCTTTCTTTCTTTTTATCTTCCTTTCTTTCTATTTTAATTTCTTCCGTCCTTTCTTTTCTTCCTTTTTCCTATCTTACCTTCCTCTTTTTTTCTTTTCTTTCTATCTTCCTTCCTTTTCTTCCTTTCTTTCTATCCTAATTTCTTCCGTCCTTTCTTTTCTTCCTGTTTTCTATCTTACCTTCTTCTTTTCTTCCTTTCTTTTTTTATCTTCCTTCCTTTTCTTCCTTTCTTTCTATCTTAATTTCTTCCGTCCTTTCTTTTCTTCCTTTTTCCTATCTTACCTTCCTCTTTTCTTTCTTTCTTCCTTTCTTTTCTTCCTTTCTTTCTATCGTAATTTCTTCCGTCCTTTTTTTCTTCCTTTTTTCTATCTTACCTTCTTCTTTTCTTCCTTTCTTTCTATCTTATTTTCTTCCTTTCTTTCTATCTTACTTTTTTCCGTTCTTTGTTTTCTTCTTTTCTTTCTATATTGCTATATTCTTTTTTCTTTTCTTCCTTCTTTCTATCTTACTTTTTCCTTTCTTTCTTTTCTTCCTTTCTTTTCTTCCTTTCTTTCTATCTTAATTTCTTCCGTCCTTTCTTTTCTTCCTTTTTTCTATCTTACCTTCTTCTTTTCTTCCTTTCTTTCTATCTTCCTTTCTTCCTTTCTTTCTATCTTATTTTCTTTTCTTCCTTTCTTTCTACCTTACTTTCTTTTCTTCCTTCCTTTCTACCTTACTTTCTTTTCTTCCTTCCTTTCCATCTTACTTTCTTCCTTTCTTTCTTTTCTTCCTTTCTTTATATCTTACTTTCTCCTTTTCTTCCTTTCTTTCTATCTTACTTTCTCCTTTTCTTTCTTTTCTTCCTTTCTTTCTATCCTACTTTTTTTTTTTTCTTTTCTTCCATTTTTTCTATCTTATTTTCTTCTTTTCTTTCTTTCCTTTCTTTCTATCTTACTTTCTTCCTTTCTTTCTTTTCTTCCTTTCTTTCTATCCTACTTTTTTTTTTCTTTCTTTTCTTCCATTTTTTCCTATCTTATTTTCTTCTTTTCTTTCTTTCCTTTCTTTCTATCTTACTTTCTTCCTTTCTTTCTTTTCTTCCTTTCTTTCTACCTTACTTTCTTCCTTTCTTTTCTTTCTTTCTAACTTACTTTCTTCTTCCTTTCTTTTCTTTCTCTCCTTCTTTCTTCCTTTCTATCTTTTTCCTTTCTTTCCTCCTTTCTTTATTTCTTCGTCACGTCTAGGCTCCTTCTCTGATACTGCCTCACATACGGTACAGATGAGGACTGTATCTTCGACCAACACTTATAGGCACATATTGCGGGCTTCTCTGGTCGTGTCGTCAGCACGGTACAAGGCCAACGCTGAGAGAATACTAGACAATAAATAAACTCTCAGTCCCGTGGATTCTCACCGGGAATCGAACCGGGGACCGTTTGAATGGGGATGCATACGCTATCCACAGAGTCAAGGCTGTGGAGATGAAAATTCTTCAAACGTATTATGCATGATTAAAATGACGCTCGTAGGCCATTTAGAATTTTTTTAACAAATGTAGATCCTAAGGGCTTCATATTTTCACGAAGAGGTTATGTTGGCTTTCTTTATTGTGAACTGTGGTGACGACATCTCTTTTGTTCAATTACAGGTAAGAGTCCATTGGCGATGCTACATAGCTGGACGGTACTTCAAACGAATGCAGACAGAAGGAAACAGTGAAGTAGATCTGGTGAGTTAACTCTCTTACCACGTGTATTCAAGTATTTAAGGTTTTTTGACATGCGCGAGTTAGATAGACGTCGAGGTCTGGCCTGGTTGTTCTCTTCGCTGAAGTGGCAACACGTCTACTTGAAGAGGACATAATAAAAACGATATTCACCATAGATCACCAATAATTTCTTTATCAATATAAGGGAATAAAAAAACTATATTACCACAAATCACCAATAATTTCTTTGTTAACATAAGGGAATGATAAAAACGATATTTATCATAGATCAACAATAATTTCTTTATAAACATAAGGGAATAAAAAACTATATTCACCACAAATCACCAATAATTTCTTTATAATTATTAAGGAATAAAATACGATATTCACCACAAATCACCAATGATTTTTTTATAAATATAAGGGAATAAAGTACGATATTTACCACAAATCACCAATAATTTCTTTATAAACATAAGGGAATAAAAAAGCGATATTTACACAAATCACCCATAAAATTTCTTTATAAACATAAGGGAATAAAAAAGCGATATTTACACAAATCACCCATAAAATTTCTTTATAAACATAAGGGAATAAAAAAGCGATATTTACACAAATCACCCATAAAATTTCTTTATAAACATAAGGGAATAAAAAAGCGATATTTACACAAATCACCCATAAAATTTCTTTATAAACATAAGGGAATAAAAAAGCGATATTTACACAAATCACCCATAAAATTTCTTTATAAACATAAGGGAATAAAAAAGCGATATTTACACAAATCACCCATAAAATTTCTTTATAAACATAAGGGAATAAAAAAGCGATATTTACACAAATCACCCATAAAATTTCTTTATAAACATAAGGGAATAAAAAAACGATATTTACACAAATCACCCATAAAATTTCTTTATAAACATAGGGGAATAAAAAAACGATGTTTACACAAATCACCCATAAAATTTCTTTATAAACATAAGGGAATAAAAAACGATATTTACACAAATCACCCATAAAATTTCTTTATAAATATAAAATAAGGGAATAAAAAAGCGATATTTACACAAATCACCCATAAAATTTCTTTATAAACATAAGGGAATAAAAAAGCGATATTTACACAAATCACCCATAAAATTTCTTTATAAACATAAGGGAATAAAAAAGCGATATTTACACAAATCACCCATAAAATTTCTTTATAAACATAAGGGAATAAAAAAGCGATATTTACACAAATCACCCATAAAATTTCGTTATAAACATAAGGGAATAAAAAGCGATATTTACACAAATCACCCATAAAATTTCTTTATAAACATAAGGGAATAAAAAGCGATATTTACACAAATCACCCATAAAAGTTCTTTATAAACATAAGGGAATAAAAAAAACGATATTTACACAGATCACCCATAACATTTCTTTATAAACATAAGGGAATAAAAAAGCGATGTTTACACAAATCACCCATAAAATTTCTTTATAAACATAAGGGAATAAAAAAACGACATTTACACAAATCACCCATAACATTTCTTTATATACATAAGGGAATAAAAAAGCGATATTTACACAAATCACCCATAAAATTTCTTTATAAACATAAGGGAATAAAAAAGCGATATTTACACAAATCACCCATAAAATTTCTTTGTAAACATAAGGGAATAAAAAAGCGATATTTACACAAATCACCCATAAAATTTCTTTATAAACATAAGGGAATAAAAAAGCGATATTTACACAAATCACCCATAAAATTTCTTTATAAACATAAGGGAATAAAAAAACTATATTTACCACAAATCTCCAATAATTTCTTTATGAATATAAACGAATAAA
>JAJSOF020000009.1:9919300-10081800 GCA_025594305.2 Periplaneta americana | reverse complement strand
AGTCCTGCTATCTATCCACAAGTGAAGTGGGTAGGCATTAGACACACACACACACAAGATGATGATGATGATGATGATGATGATATGATATTATTATTATTATTATTATTATTATTATTATTATTATTATTATTATTATTGTTTGAGAATAAGGTGCTTAGGAAAATAAGAGACATGAAGTTGCAGGAGAATGGAGAAAGTTACACAACGCAGAACTGCACGCATTGTATTCTTCACCTGACATAATTAGGAACATAAAATCCAAACGTTTGAGATGGGCAGGGCATGTAGCACGTATGGGCGAATCCAGAAATGCATATAGAGTGTTAGTTGGGAGGCCGGAGGGAAAAAGACCTTTAGGGAGGCCGAGACGTAGGTGGGAGGATAATATTAAAATGGATTTGAGGGAGGTGGGGTATGATGATAGAGACTGGATTAATCTTGCTCAGGATAGGGACTGATGGCGGGCTTGTGTGAGGGCGGAAATGAACCTCCGGGTTCTTTAAAAGCCAGTAAGTAAGTAAGGTAGGTAATTTTACTTTATTAATGATAGTTCTAAATTATTATCTTTACATTTCCATGTTTGAAAATGAAGATTCACAATAGTAAGCTGACAGAAATAAGACACTCGCTCAAAGTCAGGATTGAGCTCTGCCGATTTGTAGAGCTGTCATGGATAGTGTTCATTGTTACAATTTTCTTGAAACATTCTTTTTCCTTCAGTAAATAACGCTCTCAATCTAATAAATATGTTCTTGCGATCTATTAGTACTTCGTGATCGTCATGATGCTGTTGTTGATCTAGGTGGCATTTGAACTCGATTTCATGACATGCATGCAGCTTCAAAACAGCATCGTGATTATTGCTAAGGCCCCGGCAGGCATGAGTAAATAGCATACTGTAAATATTTCACAAACATTATCACAATAATTAATGAAGATTTCACACGTAGTTTATTTCCTCGGTCAGAATAGCATTTAAAATGCAAATAATCAAATGAAGTGAAAGAACTGCAGGAGAGTGCTGTGTAAAGTTTTGTAATGTAGGAGGCGGGGTCGGAACTTCAGGCCTGAGGACGCCATCATGTCTAAGTTAACTACCTCAAACTTTCTGAATCAATTTTGATTTATTTTCTGTTGAATAATAATCGCCAAGTTGTAAATTCAATTTCACGGGAGTTGGTACATTGTCTTTATCACACATAAGGAAATGGGTATTTATTTGTTAAGACATCAGAAATAAAAGAAAATGTCCAGAATCCACAATCATTGAGCTTCTTCTTTTAGAAAAAAATAATTTTCTGTAATTTACTGAATATTTGAGCGAAACCAGGAAAATTTTATTTCATGTTTTGTGATGACTAAGGAACAGTCTTTTCGCTTTTGTTTGAACATCATCGAACTTTGTCCACCCTGTGTTCGTTCGCTCATTGCTTTAGGCCTACGGTTTATAATACCAGTTTATTCATAACTTGAGATGAATCAGTATTTTTTTCCATCATTGCATATTTAACGAGATGATCATTTCCTGGTTTCCCATCTGGTTAATTGAGTTGAATTCTATGTATTGGTAAATACTTCTTTCCATAAGGTTGTTATTATTTGATTTCATGGGTCGAAACATTCAACCTGTTCCGTCGACGGGACTTTTTCGCCGTGTGGTGTGGAAAGCTGTAAAAGACAAGGCAGGGATATAGACTCAGTTCCTCGGGAATGAAGATAAATCTCTTTTCTACCTAATACCTAACCTCATTTGCTGGATTTGTTGTCATAGGTGACCGTAAACTTGAGGGAAGGTAAAGAAAAAAAAATATATATATATATATATATATATATATATAAAACTTGAACTGGTAATGGAAATTACGGGAAAACGTCTGAACGGATTTTAATAAATGACCCCTCATTTTGAAGCTTGGTACTTAAAGATATGCTAAAAAGTAGTAGTTTTCAGTGAAATGCCAGTTTTCCTACATAATTTTCGTTTTTTCCAAAATCCATCAGTCGTCAGTTTTGAGAAATAATGGTTTTTCAGAATAAAACAAAACACACACTACAATAAACAGTATCACACGAAGGCCATGACCTGCAGGATTGCTGAAATATTTAGGGCTCAGAGTCTCTGACATCGTAACGTCATTATGTCGATGTTCACTTGTGTAATTTTTTCTTCTAAATTGGTTATTAAAAGCTTCAAGACTTACTAAAAAGAATTTACAGGTCTGATTCGTGTGCAATTTTCTGAGTACAGCTATGTATCGAATATTAAAAACTACAAAACTTAAGAATGTTTGGTAACATTATTACCATTAAAAATGAAATACGGTGTTAATATAGTTAATGCCATGATGTATTTGTCACTGATTATACACATTAATGCTATATTGATGATATGAAAGTGAAACCTTTTGGGATTATATAAGTAGACAAGAGAATATCTTAAATTAGATCTTCATTTCTATAATTTATTGAGTAACGGCTATATTATTATGCTACTGAAAAATACAAAACTTCGTAAGATAACAATATTGTTATTAAAAATAAAATGTTTAGTATATAGTTATTAACCAAGTGGTGTGGGTATTTTACTTATATTTAATGGCGGTGTGGTGTAGATATTTATAGCCTATGTTTGATTCTCTAATATTCCTAGGTAGTAGTGCAGTAAAATGGAAGAGTCATTAATGCTTTCTACTTTAGCTGCGTTTTCAAACTACATCAAAATTAATTTCATATTATTTGGGTTTAATCGATTAGATTTATGACCGCTGCCAAGCATACTGTTTTGTTGTGGGGAGAATAGCAGGCCATTTCACTTCTTGTTGCCGTGATGAGTTTATTTCCCGCAACTAGCAACGTATGAAACACTGAAACCGCTAATGATTTACGGTGAATAATTTTACTTAGGGCGTATATAAGATTCAACAACTCTGATATAGCATTTGCCTCATTTTCCGCATCTCAGCATTAGATTCCTCACAACAATCTGATTGGCTATGTATTGTATACTTTTAGTAGAGCCATCGATGTAACTCAGTCGGCAGACTCGCTGGGCTGCTGATCCGGAGCTGCGTTCGGGCTTGGGTTGGATCCCCCTTTGGTCTTTGGTTTCTTCTGAGGTTTTCCACAGCCGTGGGACTGAAGCCGGATGGTCTATGGCGAGTCCTTGGCATCAACCCCTTTGATTTGATTACCTGGTTGGGTTTTTCCGAGGTTTTCCCCAACCAAAAGGCAAATGCCGGGTAATATTTTGGCGAATCCTCGGACCTCACCTCATCTCACTACATCTCGCAAAAATATTGTAAAAAATTGCACAAAATTGTAAAAATTGTAGAAAATTACTAAATTGTAAAACTGTAAAAATTTGTAAAAACTGTAATTGTAATATTGTAAAATTTTGACTTGTTCCACATCTTAAAGCTTCATTGCTCATGTAAGATCTATGGAATAAAATGAATGAATAAATGAATTAATGAATGAATGAATGAATGAATGAATGAATGAACAGCCTATACTGCTGAAAATATACGAGATAATAAATAATTTACGTCTCTGATTTCCCGCCATTAACAATTCATTACGAGCTTATAGCCAATTATACGCCATTGATTCAACATATATGCTAACACATACATTCATTAATCACACAAGTTAATCCAACAATATTTGGCAGGCCAGTATTGTCTGGAGGAAACTCAAAAATGACAATTCCTAAGGAAGACAAAAGGGTATTACTTACTGAAAAAATAAGTAGCCTACAAGATTTTGTTGTTTAGTTTCGGTATACTTTATATGATATTCTTATTGAATTTGGTATTCCCAATGTGTCTCAGTGAAACATACAGCAGAGTCCGTATAGGTCAGTTTCTGCCAGATGCCTTTCCAATTCCCTGTGGGCTAAAGCAAGGAGATGCACTATCACCTTTACGTTTTAACTTTGCTCTAGATTATGCCATTAGGAAAGTCCAGGATAACAGAGCGGGTTTGGAATTTAACGGATTACATCAGCTGCTTGTCTATGCGGATGACGTGAATATGTTAGGAGAAAATCCACAAGCGATTAGGGAAAACACAGGAATTTTAATGGAATCAAGTAAAGAGATAGGTTTGGAAGTAAATCCCGAAAAGACAAAGTATATGATTATGTCTCGTGACGAGAATATTGTACGAAATGGAAATATAAAAATTGGAAATTTATCTTTTGAAGAGGTGAAGAAGTTCAAATATCTTGGAGCAACAGTAACAAATATAAATGATACTCAGGAGGAAATTAAACGCAGAATAAATAAGGGAAATGCCTGTTATTATTCGGTTGAGAAGCTTTTATCATCCAGTCTGCTGTCAAAAAATCTGAAAGTTAGAATTTATAAAACAGTTATATTACCGGTTGTTCTTTATGGTTGTGAAACTTGGACTCTCACTTCGAGAGAGGAACATAGGTTAAGGGTGTTTGAGAATAACGTACTTAGGAAAATATTTGGAGCTAAGAGGGATGAAGTTACAGGAGAATGGTGAAAGTTACACAACACAGAACTGCACGCATTGTATTCTTCATCTGACATAATTACGAACATTAAATGCAGACGTTTGAGATGGGCAGGGCATGTAGCACGTATGGGCGAATCCAGAAATGCATATAGAGTGTTAGTTGGGAGGCCGGAGGGAAAAAGACCTTTAGGGAGGCCGAGACGTAGATGGGAAGATAATATTAAAATGGATTTGAGGGAGTGGGATATGATTGTAGAGACTGGATTAATCTTGCTCAGGATAGGGACCAATGGCGGGCTTATGTGAGGGCGGCAATGAACCTCCGGGTTCCTTAAAAGCCAGGAACTAGTAGTAGTAAGTATACTTTATTCTGGGCCGTAATGTATATAGGCCTATAAAGTCATAAAGGATGATTCAAATTTCTATGTCTCATTCAAAATGTAACTAGTCGATGGGACATAACGTGTTTTATTTCCTTGCTGGAAAAGGTTGCAATATGAAATTTTCATCTGTCGACTTCGTCCCATTTCCATCCCATGAACATGAAACCCAGTGGCGAGCGCGGTAACCACTAGACCACCAAGGTCGACAAGCAAAACATACGGCTTCTACTCCGAATGAACTGCCTACTGACGTCACAGCGGGTCCACAAAAATTGAGACCACTTGCTGCCTCCATCGTGACAGCAGAGGGACTTCCCGCTGCGAGTGGGTGGCGACATTATTAATAAACTTGGTTTATTAGGTCCCTGCGAAACCGACTCTGTGGAAGATAGGGAATATACCAGCCTTCATTCTTCCAAATATCTCCGCTAGAATCGCTTTTAAACTGCTTTTATTTTATAGAATAGAGTGTAGTCCGCATTATGATATGAGGAAAGGGAAGTGACCAGGATTTCGTTAATGGACTCGGGTTCGATTTGCCTCGGCATGATGAAGTCGACTGAAACTATGGCTGCACCGAGTTTTCTTTTATTGAAATTTGAGTACTGAATCAGAAATATAAAAGTAGATGAAATAAAAATTTGATGACTAGCCTATGTCACAGACTGGGATTTCGATGAAAACTGGAATAAAATTAAGGGGATTTTAGGCTAAACTTTAATGTTTAGAAATGAGAAGAACGAAATAAATCGTACTTATAATGAAATAAAAACAAACGTTGAATAACTGTTTTAGGCATGTTTAGAATATTATTAAAATTAAAATAACACATCTATTCTGAAAATATGTAAGCATGAGGAAAGAGGAGCGTTTGCACCATTGGAAAGGTAGCGTCGATGGTTGAGGTGTAACGCTGCAATGCCGGAAGGTCGCGCATTTGATTCCAGATTGGTTTTAATTTTTTTAATACTTGGACTTCAGTCCAAATATATTTTCAAAACGTGTCTTATCCACTTTTGATGTTTTTTCTATTCAAAATCAACAAAAACATTTTCTCATATTTTTATGTTAAAATAAGAATTTTTTCACCCTTTAAAATAGATATTTTATAGTATATAGGTCAGGAATAGAAGCTCATTAGGTTACTTTGTTCAGTGAGGTTTTTATTTAAATGTTAAAATTGGAGAAGACAAGTTTTGGAACTATACCTAGGAGAAGGCAAGTTTTGGAACTATACTTAGGAGAAGGCAAGTTTTGGAACTATAACTAGGAGAAGGCAAGTTTTGAAACTATACCTAGCAGAAGGCAAGTTTTGAAACTATATCTAGGACAAGGCAAGTTTTGGAACTATACCTAGGAGAAGTCAAGTTTTGGAGTTATATCTAGGAGAAGGCAAGTTTTGGAACTACACCTAGGAGAAGGCAAGTTTTGTAACTATACCTAGGAGAAGGCAAGTTTTGGAATCCAGGAGAAGGCAAGTTTTGGAACTATACCTAGGAGAAGGCAAGTTTTGGAACTATACCCAGGAGAAGGCAAGTTTTGGAACTATACCTAGGAGAACGTAAGTTTTGAAACTATACCTAGAATACGGAAAGTTTTGGAACTAAACCTAGGAGAAGGCAAGTTTTTGAACTATACCTAGAATAAGGAAAGTTTTGGAACTAAACCTAGGATAAGGCAAGTTTTTGAACTATACCTAGAATAAGGAAAGTTTTGGAACTAAACCTAGGAGAAGGCAAGTTTTGAAACTATATCTAGGAGAAGGCAAGTTTTGGAACCATAACTAGGAGAAGGCAAGTTTTGGAACATGAACCATATTTCTCCTATTAAATTGAGTGGGAGAAGAATAATTTTAGGGCAGTATATTATGTATTGATCATAGACTGCAGTAGTGTATTTATCTGAATTTTCGATTTTTCCAGGATAAGACACGTTTTGGAACTATAGGACCCATTTTCTCTATTTTTTCCACTATGTCCCAGGAATTTACTTAGCCTCTAACAGAATTGTGAGTTATCAGGAGCATTTCTTTGAGGGTAAAGGTGGCCGGCACGTAAAACTGACACACTAAACTGACATTAACGCCGATTGTCTGTAAAGATGGAGTCTTAACCTCTCGCCACTCTTAGCACTTAAATTCTGCAATGCTGTACTAACCGTATGAATATTGTTTTCAATTCTTCCTGTTCTGAAGTAAAAATATCCAGAACTTTTCTCGAATCTCTCAGCATAAATATCCCAAGAGTATCTTGCATGGCATCACATAAACAAATTAAGCCATCCTTGAAACATACGGTTCCCGATTACCTGCATGAGATGAGCGTTACCAGTCCGAACCAACAAGAAATCAATGATTTTCAGCTGCTCCACTCTGTCATTTCTCACATATCTCCTTCAACTGTAGTAAGTCGCTGTGAAACGTAATTCATGCAATTACCAGTAAATCTATTGTGGTAAATTCCAGACTAGTGGGCCGCAATGTCTCTGTTATTGGATTGATATTCAGCACGCCTCGATGATGTAGGTATTCAGGAATGAATAATTATGTGGTACTGGCAATTTTCATATTTAGCAGTACGACTTCAAAACGTCAACCATAAGTGTATGAATCTCATTAGTTGCCTTTGAGTTGGACCGGATATCCACTGTAACAACTAGGTTAATTTTAAATGCATCTCTACATCATCATAATCATCATCATCATCATCATCTTCTTCTTCTTCTTCTTCTTCATGAAGAAACTACGGATTAGGTTGTACAGGGACATCACTTTATTTTTACCAACATTTTTAACATTAACCTGGCTATACTCGGAAACACTGTTGCCCCCTTCCTTTACAGGAGTTTGATGTTACTAGTGCAATATGTAAACAAATCATTTTACTAGGTATAGGAGGAGAGAAAAGTACTGTATCCATTTATGTTGTAGGGAAATACGATATTACGATTTTCAGTTTGATTATCACTTTTACGGAATTTATCAAAATACAGTTGAGTAGTAACATTTTTTTTTTCAAAAACTCAACTTTTCAGGCGGCTATGTTCGTTATGTAATGTCTACTTTACTTAGCACATTAATTATTGGTGTTAACATACAATATAGAGAGTGCATTTAAATTGAGGGGGTCATAAGTAAAGGGCTGTAAGTGCACTTAAGTTACTTTTGAGAAAATGGTGTTTAAATATTTAAGCTTTCGTAAAATCGGTGAAATTTGTATTTAAATTTTAATGTGTGATGCGATTAAAATATCCCTTTGCCACTAAAATTTTTAGATACTTTAGCTTACACTGGATGCACTTAACTCATGTTATTACAAATGTCACTAGCTTTCCTTTGCTTCTAGCCACCTCAATTCAAAATAAGCTAATCTGAATTTTTAAACAAGTTTCTGAAAATGGTTGCCGTTCATTACAATGCAGACTTCAATTCTTTAATGCATATTATTAAAAACATTTTGAAGCATATTCTCTGAAATTGAATTTATCGTTTCTTGAATATAATTTTTAGTATGATATTATTAATATAGGTTCTTTCTTCTATAGAAAATGCAACCATATTTCTGAAACACACTATACACTGCAGTGTTTACTTCAGTGCTTCAAGACTTCGAATGCAACAGCGGCCGTAAGTTTGTGTGTCTGACGGGAGCAAGGACATTAGTGAAGGGGTGGGAGTGAGGTACATTCAGAAATGCAGGTACAATAAAAATGCAAGTAAAAATAAAATGATGTCCCTGTATTATCTGTTTCATCAAGAATCAAGGGGTTGCTGGCAAAGTTGGCCGTGTAAATTACATGAGACGCTACATATTTTACGTAAATTACAGGTAATTTATGTCGCGTGGAGAAGCTATTTTTTAAACAATTTTATGCTCGACCATGCCGAAATGTAGTAATTATACACCTGGTAGCAGCCCTTTAATGGACCTCATTAAAGTACACCTATTCATTAAAGTTCAGGTGTTCCACCAATCAGAAAACACCATTGTAGCAATATGAAAGCGCAAGTATCGATTATTCTCGGATATGCAATCGAAAGACAACTAGCGAAACGTCACGGAGGCTGGAAATCCAATACTGTCGCAGAAGGTTATGTTCTGTTACTATAATAATTAGCGTTAATTGTAAATAATATTCAAATAAATTCAATTTGCCATCTCGTTTTTCAATGTCTAAATCAATTTCAAGGTTATATCAAGATTAATATATATTTTACTCTCTAGATTATATCAAGGTCAATGACATTTGTTTCTCGGAAAAATCAATACTTTCGCGTCTGCGAACATCTCACAATTTGCGAGATATTGCACAAGGTCAGTTCCGCTCTCCAGTCAGATAAGAATAACATGAATATTTATGAATAATTTCAAGTTAGAGATATGGTTAAGCATAAAAAGTCGTATGAATCTTGCCTATAATGGTAATTAAGACGCTCGTATGAAAATTATGAAACTCGCTTACGCTCGTTTCATAAACATACTCGCGTCTTAATTACTACCATTATAGGCTCGTTGCATAATGTACTATTCTACGCGACGTAATAAATCATTTTCATAGAAGTAAATTAAAGAAAAGTCATCACAATACAATTGACAAGTATATATATATATTTTTATTGAGTTATTTTAAGACGCTGTGTCAACATCTAGGTTATTTAGCGTCTGAATGAAATGAGTCCGGGGTCCAGCACCGAAAGTTACCCAGCATTTGCTCGTATTGAGTTGAGGGAAAACTCCGGAAAAAACCTCAACCAGGTAACTTGTCCTGACCGGGATTCGAACCCGGGACACCTGGTTTCGCGGCCAGACGCGCTGACCATTACTCCACAGGTGTGGACTGACAACTATATCTTTAAATACAAATGAAAATAATTTGGATGGTGAAATATAAGTACATACATACAGGGTCTTAAGAAATAGTGCCTAATATTTTGAGACATATTCATAAAGACAAGAAATAATAAACTTGGGTCCTACAATATTATAGATGTATTAATTTGTCCTAAGGAATTTATCTGTAATGTTGACAATTAATATTTGAGGAGAAAAATTCGCTCCGGCGCCGGGGATCGAACCCAGGTCCTTGGTTCTACGCACCAAGCGCTCTGACCACTGAGCTACGCCGAATTCAATCCACAGCACCGGATCGAACCTTCTTCCTTCAATGTTTCCCAACAGGCCTGACTCCAGTTAGGCATATGTTGATGTTTATTCAAAGATAAATTATACTAGGAGCGCACTCAGCTGATGACTTTTGGCCGGAAAGTTAGTATTTATAAAATATTATAGATATATTAATTTGTTCTACAGAATTTATCTTCAATATTGAAAATTAATATTTTAGGAGAAAAATTCGATCCGGCACCTGGGATGAAACGGGTCCATATTTTCAGGCCACAAAGGGAAACCTGAAGGAGAAGTACATCTGTGACTTATACCAGCGCGTCTGGCCGACCAGACGGTAGGTTTGCGATTCGTATTTGAGAGGTTTTCCGGGGTTCATCAACCCAATACGAGCAAATGCTGGGTAACTTTCGGTGCTGGGCCCCGGATTCATTTCATGATTATCACCTTCATTTCATTCAACGTAAACGCCTAGATGTTGATATTAAAATAACCCAATAAAAAACCATGATTTTGATCACCGCCTGGTCAATCACCAAATTTGATCATAAACTCCTAAAATATTAATTGGGTCCTATAATATCTTTGAAGAAACAAGGTTTGTGGTATTGTAACAACAGCATAATTATATTCTAACGTGAGCTCTTTTCTAATCTATTATTTCAATACAGTAAACAGGCAGGTGTGAGACCCTAGAACAAAGGAGCAAAAACTCACATTAAAAGATATGATGTTGTTACAATAGCAAACTCACAGCTCTTGTTTATTCAAAGATAAAAAAGAGTGTAATATTTTGAGAGTAAATAGTATATAAAATTAAGAAGAATAGTCTATTTAAAATGACTATTTTCGAGTAATAACGACTGTGGAACGAAACATATTTTCACTTACTTTCCTGGGGAAGTAAAGTGACTTATACCGAGCGAGTTGGCTCAAACGGTAGCGTTTGCGATTCGTATTCGAGAGGTCCCGAGTTCAAACTCCGTGGCCGGCCAATCTGACTGGGGTTTTTCATGATTTCCCACAGTCACAAAGGTAAACGCCGGATTGGAAATTTACATACAATGATTCATCACCGCCTCAATCACCAATATCATAAACATTAACTAAAATATAAAATCAGTTACATGAACACATATCTACGAATAAACAGGAACTGAACAAGAGTAAAGGCTGGTTCATAAACCGTAAACGTCGACAACGAGAACGGAAATAATGTTACAAATTATTTAAATGTGACAATAGTTAATTAAAATGCATTTAAATTCCCAACTAATAACAGCGTACCCGTGCGGCTGGGACCCGTTAGAAATAAATATAAAGAAATATAATTAAAATAGGACATTTGATCCAGGGAACATTCGTGTTTGATAGAAGGATAAATCGTTTATTATGTTACTTAATTTAAATTTAATTAAAAAATTAAAATGCGATCATTTTGATCCAGAGACCACTCATTTGGTCATAAAAATTAGTTTAGGAAATACAAACGAATATACAGAATATTCAACTGATCTGATGATTTTATTCTTACCTGTCCTCGTTCACTCAGGAGTTACTGAATCATTATAGCAAACCATCTAAGAAACTAAACTTTCAACGAATTAAAATTAATTATACAAATCATTAATTTTGCGCGATAAACACAGTGTTTTGCTGGCTATCTTTCAGCTTTCGATTGTTGTTGTCCAGGCCCCTATATTACAAGTCATTTGTTTTTTAATTCATCACGGCCTTAGATGGCAGTTATTTTAATTTTAAAACTCATTTATCTCATTAAATATCAGTCCTATTAAAATTTTTCAAAGAATAAAACTTATCGGAAATGATTTTAAAGAAATTTGTTATTAAACATTTTTCATAAAAATCAATAATAAGCGAGATATTTCGATTTTTTTAATTCAGGCCCCCTTATAACCCCCTTTTAAATAATGTATTTTGAATGCCATATAGCCTATAATCTAAGTTACGACGAACTTAATTTATATTCCATTTTCATCGAAATCCGTTCAGCCATTATCGCGTGAAAAGGTAACAAACATACAGATAGACAGACAGACAGACAAACAAACAAAAATGTCAAAAAAGCGATTTTCGGTTTCAGGGTGGTTAATTATATATGTTAGGACCAATTATTTTTGGAAAATCGAAAATTACCAGAAAAATTTCTACAGATTTATTATTAGTATAGATTATTTCCGTTCTCGGCCTCGGATTTCCGTTCCCGGTTTATTGTTCAACCAGCCTTTAAAACTGATGCTTTATCTGAGACGATTCTAACACGGCGAGATGACCACAGATGTTAAAGCGTGCATAAATAAACTTCACAAAAAAAAAGTGACATACGTCACGTCGTCAATAGCAACCAACATTAACACGGTAAAATCCATTTACTTCCCAAGCTAATAACAGCGTACTTAACGGCAGTGGGAGTGGAAAAAATAATATTCTTAGTGTTTTATGTATTGTTATAGTATAGCCTTTTACGATACAAGGTTGAGAAAACACACGCGAATATTGAACGTGATCTGATGGCGAAGCCTGTGTGTATTTCTGAAACATCGGAAACACAAGTCTAAACACACGAATGGAAACCCAACGTTATTTTTTGCGCGATAGTGTTTTTGCTGTATTTACAGCTATCGTTGTTAGGCCTATATTACACTATCAAATTTCTGTGTCACAGAATATCATAAAATTTTGATCA
The DNA here is from genome assembly GCA_025594305.2 of Periplaneta americana. Classification (NCBI taxonomy): domain Eukaryota; kingdom Metazoa; phylum Arthropoda; class Insecta; order Blattodea; family Blattidae; genus Periplaneta; species Periplaneta americana. The sequence continues at coordinate 10,069,099 of JAJSOF020000009.1, read as the reverse complement.
AATATGTATGATCAAATGTAAGATTTTGACTATATTACACTATATATTATTTTAATTCGTAGACATTTCCATGATATTCTGCGTCATCATACGATGAAAGAGTAATGGAACGAGAAAAATTCTCTCCGGCGCCGGGATTTGAACCCGGGGTTTTCAGCTCTACGTGCTGATGCTTTATCTGAGACGATTTTAACCGGAGTCGGAGTTGTATCCGGTGTGGCTTAGTGGATAAAGCATCAGCACGTAGAGCTGAAAACCCGGGTTCAAATCCCGGCGCCGGAGAGAATTTTTCTCCGTTCCATTACTCTTTCATCGTATATTACACTATGTCAAAACTTTTATCATATTTTTCATCACATTTCTAAAAATGGATCCACAACAATTCTATGCTTGTTGTAACTGTAAAATATGCAGTAATGGTTATTGCATTAATACTAAAAAAGAAATCAAAGAAAAAATGTATTTCGTCGGCTTGGAGTGTAAACCTGCTAACCAGAAAATGAAAATTTTATAGAGGAAACAAAAAACTGAGTATAAATTAATTCTGAAACTTTAGGATCAAATCCAAAGTACAGGTGGTGAAGTTTCAGAGTTAATATATACTCAGTTCTTTGCTTTCCCTGTAAAATTTATTTTTTGTTGGCAGATTTACACTCTAAGCCAATGATTTAGGTTTGAGATTGGAGTAGGGAGAAAAGATACAAAAGGAATCCATCAAACTCTACTGAGAGAACTTCAGTGTGAAGATGTGTATATATACTAAGTATTTAATAATGGATGATGAAACATTTCATGTGATTCATAATGTGATATTAAAAGTTTTGTGGTTTTCACGAACCGTGTGTACTTAATGTCCGCCATTTTCTTTCTTCTCAGTCACAGATTTTATCAAAGGTATGATGATGACCATAACTTTTATCACAGAACTATGTCACAGCTAGATGTGATCATGCTATATTTACACTGCAAAAGGTTTTATCATATATATTTTATCAAAATTTCTGTGACACAGAAATTTGATAGTGTAATATAGGCCTTAGACCTTGAAAGTTAGAATTTCCACGCTGAAACTTGTTTCTAGGAAACCCATTCTTCATAACATAAAACTATTGTAAATTTATTTCAATTCACAACAATGGAATTTTATTCTTCCAACAATAATTCCTTTCTACAATCCACCTTAAACGCTCTCGTCAACAATTGGATCTTCACTCAACACAGTATTCGTTATAGCACTCCACCGACGACAATGACAACTTAATTGGACTATTACGCACAACAATGAACTGTTAATCTTAACTAATATTTACACAGTACTATTTACAAATCAGAACTGCCAGTTCTCAGTTCTTCTATCTCAGTCACTCGAGTTCACAGTATCTCGAACCACAGACCTTCAGAGACAGTTCACTGTACTCGAACTCGGGTCCCTCCAACTGCGGTCCACTGCACTCGAACTCAGGCCTTCGGATGCTGACGCAGATGCGGACGCACACTCGAGTCGAACTCCGGCACACAAGTCTGGCTTGCTTGCTCTGGCTTACTCACTGACTGAATAACTGAAAACTGCTCGAGTTCGCTGGCGCTTCTTCTTTTATAGCAAAATCATAGTTGCGAGAAATTTCTACAGGTGTGTAGAGAATTATCTGGATATCTCCACTTTGACGCACTTCTGGAAGGGTCGGGAAGGTCCATTCCCCCTTACTCCGCATGCAGCAGTTGCGCGCACACTCTCGCTCCACTCTCTTGCCGCGTTGGCCCTTTCCCTCTCCGCCGCGCGCCATTCCTCCGTGCTCCGCGCGATCTGCTTTCTTGCGGGACGCTGGTCGTGAGTTCGAATCTCACGTCGCTGTCACACTATATTGAAATAGACCCATTACAGTGCACTTATTGTTACTTAGTTACTATTACAGTGCAGTTTTGCGATGGCTTTGGAATAATATTGCTCTAAATGTTCAATGCAAAATATATTGTGTTTGCAATTTTAAAAATATGATCGTGCAAAAAAAAGTTGTACAATACACGTTTGTGAAGTGCATTACAAAATCATGCTCTGCAGGTTTTTCAAACTTTTCCTCGATTTTGTAAAAACCACTTCCCAACCTTGTATCGCAATATACTATTTATGAAGATCTTATAATTTTTCTCGCTATACTACATATATTATGTTGGAAAAAGAAAGTTTAGATCTCCTGGCAGTATTGGAATAATTTGGTATCTAAAGTATGTTTGTGTATGACGATTACGGTAACTCAAGCAGTGTTAAAAAGTGATAGGCTGACAGTAGTTGAATGGGCACGAAAGCTTTCCCACTTCCTGCAGTAAAAAAGAATAAATGACATTTGTTAGTCCTAGACCGAAGCCTCTTCTCAGTTTCAGACATTCCTTCTGCGGACAGAGACAAACCCGTTGGAATATTAAAATCCTAAAAAAGCTTTCCGAACTTTATCGCACCGTCAGAGGGGCTGCCAGTCTCTTTGACCCTTCAAGTAAGTTTGTACGCCTGTCTTGTTAAATATTTACAGATTCGAAATATATTTTGGACTAAGTTGACGCAGTATCGCAGCCGCGACACTAGAACAGTGGTCATCAGCATGCGCTGAAATGGGTAAAGGCCCATTCACAATGAAAATTAAACATAACCGTAACATAAACACAGAAGTTTGCGCCCAGGCTACCAAATGAGATCATTCACAATGATTCACATAAGCATTGACATAAACATTACCGTAAGACGTTAACATGAAAGTTTGCAAACTCCAAACTTCATGCTTATGCTTACGTGATTTGCAAACAGAACACAATCGTGGAGCGCTGAAGTATACGACAGAATATGAGGAAATGGCGTCGTTGTTATGTTTCCATGGTTACCAAGTACGTTTGCTGTTATGTTTATGTTCCCATCGTGAATGATGGTGTGACTTCTTGATTTTACTGTAACGGTTTAACGCTTACCAGGATTAGAGGCCCGTTCGTTTACAAAGGTTGGCTTGAAGCTCATTCACAATGAAAATTAAACATAACTCAGCGTTATTTCATTACGAATATAAACGTTAGAAAATCGAACCATGACCATCATTCACGATGTTAACATATTTCATAAACGCAAAGATACTTTGTTGAACCATGGAAACAATAACAACGACGCCATTTCGTCATATTCTCTTCTTATACTTCAGCGCTCCACGATTGTGTTCTGTTTGAAAATCATTAAATAAAGCATGAAAGTCTGGAGTTTGCAAACTTTCATGTTGACGTCTTACGGTAACGATCTTTGATTGAATATCTTATGTCAATCATGAAATGATCTCCTATTGGCATAAAAACTTTTGTTTATGATTAAACATTATGGCAATTTTCAAACATGAATGGGCCTTATGCTTGTTCATTTGCAAACAGAACACAATCGTGGAGCGTAAGTATACGACAGAATATGAGGAGATGGCGTCGTTGTTATGTTTCCATGGTTACCTTTTATGTTTGCTTTTATGTTTATGTCCCCATCGTGAATGATGGTATGACTTTTATTTTACCGTAATGTTTATATTCTTATATTTAACGCTTAGTCGTTATGTTTAATGAGCCTTACCTCACGGTACGAACAGAACTGCGGGCCATTTTGAATCTTCTTCTTGTTCCCAAGCCGTGCCATGAATCTGCGCGTAATGGCTGGCGTGTGGAATGTATTAATTATTAATCTGATAAATTTTTTAGTCAGCTCTCTGTGGCTGTGTCGTCCATCTGAACATGCCCACTTGGAGGCGATAATAAAATGTTAAAAACCAGATAAGTCTATTATTCAATATCCGTTGAACGGACTGACCGCAAGATTAAAAAAAAGCGTGCTGTAATCATATTCTTCCCAGAGATTCTGTGTTTTTATCCTTAGTCTACTAACCCGAAAAGATTTTTTGCGAGATCGTATTATTGTTTGCTTATTTTCCGTCATTCTAATTATTCTGCGGTAAAATAGTTTTGTAATACCACATTTTATTTGTCTCAACGTAACACATGTAAAATTTCAATCTTCTTAAACAGCTGACTGGCGTGACATTCATTTTACTGCTTTAGGCTTTTAACATATTATTTTTAGAGACGTTTAACATAGTAATAATTATAAATTGAAACTTACCACTGCAATTTCGCCTAAATTGCAAAGTCAATTATTGTTTTTAAATATTTGCAAAAATTAAGTAATGTCTACTACTCCACGAAACGTATTGCATTCCTGATACAAGTAACATTAATCTGGAAGCTGGCGTGAAAAATTATCAACGAGATTCCAGATTCCGATGTTATTACTGCAATATGTTATATAAATAATATTGTTAAAATATTAAAATGAAAAATAAATCATTACATAACCTTACTTTCATTTTAAGTTCGCATTTATAGACTGGGGAGAAAAAAACCCAGACGTATATCACGGCCTGCTGGAGTTTAGTAAACAAATCAGAAAATATTTTATAGCAACAATGTTGAAGAAAGATATTTTGGTTTTATTGTCAATTTATTAAACGAAACCAACATGGAGATTTCATTGCAACTAATTATAAATTCGTCTTTCAGGTATGTAATAAATGATCTTCGCACAAAATAATATACGACACACGAGCGGTATTTTGTTTTCATGTTCTCAAAAATTAAAAAAAAACTACGTTTAACTTTTTCAAAATCTTTCTCCTCGAACATGAAAACGTCAATTTACATGGGCACATACCGCTCTTTTAACGTATAGTTACTTTATTATTGATTTCTCTTCTTTTACTAAACAAATTTATGCATGCAAAACTCTCTCTTTATTTTCTTTTCTACGATAAAAGTGCTTTCTTCGTTTGTGTTTATTGTCAATTTATTTATCGAGGCTTTATTATTATTATTAATTAAATAAAATAAATAAATAAAAATAAATTATTATTATTATTTTACTAGCCACCGGAATAACTCAGGAGGTAGCGCGTTTGCCTACTGATGCGAAATTGCGCTTGAGCGTGAATTCGATTCTTGCTTTGACCGATTACCTGGTTGAGGTTTTCCTCAACCATAACACGAATGTGAGGTAATCTATGGCGAATTCTCGGCCTCGCCAAATAACCCTATCGCTATAACCAATTACATCGAGCTAAATAACCTAGTAGTTGATACAGCGTCGTTAAATAACCAAGTAAAAATATTTTACGGTTAGACAGGGATATTTAAATGTTAATAGTGGTAATAATAGACTAATAATATAATAATAATAATAATAATAATAATAATAATAATAATAATACTATAGTAGTAATAATACTTACTTACTGGCTTTTAGGGAACCAGGAGGTTCATTGCCGCTCTCACATAAGCCCGCCACTGGTCCCTATCCTGAGCAAGATTAATCCACTCTCTAGCATCATAACCCACCTCCTTCAAATCCATTTTAATATTATCTTCCCATCTACGTCTCGGCCTCCCTAAAGGTCTTTTTCGCTCCGACCTCCCAACTAACACTCTATATGCATTTCTGGATTCACCCATACGTGCTACATGCCCTGCCCATCTCAAACGTCTAGATTCAATGTTCCTAATTATGTCAGGTGAAGAATACAATGCGTGCAGTTCTGTGTTGTGTAACTTTCTCCATTCTCCTGTAACTTCATCCCTCTTAGCCCCAAATATTTTCTTAAGCACCTTATTCTCAAACACCCTTAACCTTTGTTCCTCTTTCAAAGTGAGAGTCCAAGTTTCACAACCATACAGAACAACCGGTAATATAACTGGTTTTTAAATTCTAACTTTCAGATTTTTTGACAGCAAACTGGATGTTAAAAACTTCTCAACCGAATAATAACAGGGATTTCCCATGTTTATTCTGTGTTTAATTTCCTCCCGAGTATCATTTATATTTTGTTACTGTTGCTCCAAGATATTTGAACTTCTCCACCTCTTCAATAGATAAATTTCCAATTTTTATATTTCCATTTCGTACAATATTCTCGTCACGATACTTTGTGTTTTCGGGATTTACTTCCAAACCTATATCTTTACTAGCTTCCAGTAAAATTCCAGTGTTTTTCCTAATCGTTTGTGGATTTTCTCCTAACATAATAGCAATAATATTAACAATAATAATAATAATAATAATAATAATAATAATAGGCCTAATAATAATAATAATAATAATAATAATAATAATAATAATAATAATAATAATGATAATAACCATGATGGAAAGATTTGTAATGGCGATTATGTTATTACTTAATTTAAAATTTAGGCCTAATATAGCGACGTACATCGTATTTAGCTTTCGCTCTTATCTCACTATAGGCAAATCTGACCGCATGAAGTGGAATAACATGACAATCTCAGAGATGTCAAAATTTGCAGACAGGATATTTTTCTTGGTATCGTCCGAATTCAGCCACTTGGTGCGTCGTTCAAGTTTATAACAGATTTCTGTGGATCCTCGGGGTGAAGTTCGCCACAAGTACAACACGATTTGTCTTCAAACTTTATATCCCAGTCTCTCGCAGCTGAGATGCTTTCCTTGTCGCATCCTGGCGTCTTCATACAATATTCATCATGTTCGACACCTCTGCTTTCATTTGTCTCGTCGCATGCAGTGATACACACAGTTTTCATTGGAATTCTTTGTTTTATTGCAAAATGAAGCACATGTTATGTTTTAGAGATGGTTTTGTAACGTAGAAAATTTAAGATGTACGACGCGCATCCAGAAAGTAAGTTTCCCGATTTTTTTACCCAGGAAAGTAAACGTAATTAGCCGTGTCAATTGCGCATGCGTAACAGATCTATGACGTATCAATCATATGCCAGCCGGACAGGTCCCGCCTGGTGCCAGTAACGTGGCAGCAGTGTCCGAAATGGAAGCTCTTATTCCTTCTCCCGCCCTGCCGATCATAAAGTTCTTTAATGCACAAAGCATTGCGCCAATTGAAATTCATCGGCAGCTCTGTCAGGTCTATGGGCCGAACATCATGAGTAAGCAGATGGTGCGTCGCTGGTGTAGGCAGTTTTCCGAAGGTCGTCAAAGTGTCCATGATGAAGAGCGCAGTGGGCGACCGTCCCTCATCAATGATGATCGTGTTGAATGGTGCGGCAGTGCATCATGGAGAACCGTCGCTTCACGATTACGGAGCTGAGCAGCCATTTTCCGCAGATATCGCGATCCTTGTTGCATGAGATTGTCACTAAGCACCTGTTGTTCAAAAAAGTGTGTGCTAGGTGGGTGCCGAAAAACCTGACACCCGAACACAAAATGCAACGTTTAGGAGCAGCACTGATATTTCTGCAACGGTATCACGATGACGGCCACGAGTTCCTCGACAGGATCGTCACGGGCGATGAGACTTGGATTTCGCACTTCACCCCGGAAACCAAGCAGCAGTCAATGCATTGGCGGCATAGTGGATCTCCGGTAAGGACGAAATTCAAACAGACTCTGTCGGTACGGAAAATGATGTGCACGGTGTTCTGGGACAGGAAGGGCATTCTGCTCATTGACTTCCTTCCAAGATGTGAAACAGTGAACGCTGACAGTTACTGTGAAACATTGCGAAAATTGCGACGTGCCATTCAAAACAAGAGGCGTGGAATGCTTACTGCAAGTGTTGTGCTCCTCCATGACAATGCTCGTCCACATACGGCTCGGCGCACAGGAGCTGTTTTGACGGAATTTGGCTGGGATTTGTTTGATCACCCACCCTACAGTCCTGATCTTGCTCCCAGCGATTTTCACGTTTTCTTGCACCTCAAGCAATTCCTGTCCTCCGTTGAGCGTTTTGGCAACGACGAAGAGCTGAAAACGTCTGTCACACGCTGGTTCCATTCACAGGCGGCAGAGTTCTACGACAGAGGGATACAAAAGTTGGTCCCACGATACGAGAAGTGTCTCAATTCTGATGGTGGCTATGTTGAAAAATAGCTGAAACATTGCTGTACCTTTTGCCGATAAATGTTTTCCTGAAAGTGTGTGTTCTTTTTTTTTTTTAAGGGAAACTTACTTTCTGGATGCGCCTCGTATATAGGGCTACATAGCACATAGTAATTTAGTCACATTACAATATAGGTCTATTTGTGACAAAAAAAAAAGATCGCTGTAAGTGAGAGTGAGGAAATATACAATATTATGCACTTTTGCCATCATGAAGCCTACTTCTGTCTTAACAGATAAGAACTTGAGTAGGGATATAGGAGTAACAGACGTGAAAATGTTAAGATCTCTCACTGATTACAGATGAATATTAAAAACATTTCCGTGTAATTTCTTTCTTTCTTCCTGTATTTTTAATTCGTTATTTTATACGCTTTACCAACTTATAGTCTATGGTGACTATTCATCTTATAGGATGAATTTGCGATATTGGCAAAATAACGTTTTAGGATAGCCTTAAAATCACAGTTGTGTTTCTTTATAAGACGCTTTTTAAGGAATATTTCACTGTCAATCACAGAAAATCAAGAACTGCCAACAAAATTTAACTTTTAAAATTTCGTTTTCAATAACTGTACCTTCAAGTAGTAAATAAATGTCTGTAAAATCCTTTCGTGTTTTTATTCTGTTAATGTAACGTTTCAGCTTATCTTAATTTTGAGGTTAAGCATTGTTGTTTCGTATTTCCGCTTTGAGCAGTTGGCAATAGTATCATCACTTTCTGTTATTATTTTTCGTGTATTAACAGGCATTTCATCTTAAACAAAATTTTAATAGCGATTATCGTTAATTATTTACATTAGAAACATAGGATAAACGCCATTATTCTAATTTTATTTAGTTTAATTCCGTTACACTTATGATGATTATTCCATAACGTAGAATTTTATGCTTAAAATACTTTTTTTTCTGATTAATACGCGTTCTCTATCTATAGGCTAGATTTATGAGCTACGTTCTCTTAAATCCAGCGAAAACATTTCGTCGATATCAGTATTATATAGCGCGTATTTAAGATGATACTGGTAGTATGGTGTTTGCGTTAATGCGTTCCTTGTTGTGCGTTTTAGAATGTAATCACTAGACTTCGTTGAATTGCCATACGTAGCATGCTATCAGGTTGCCGATGTACGGTAGTATAGAGGAGGTGAGCGACCGCCTGGTCTCGTAGTATAAGCAGTTCATGTTAAGAGTTGTGACCAGTCCAAATAGATAGAGCAGCTAAAGCTAATGTATATCTATGTAAGCACTTGTTTTTGCATTACTGTGGTTGGAATAGTCAAAGGTTAACATTTGTTCAGTGCAGACAAGAATTCAATCAAACATACTATAATGAGAGTGTTGCTGTTCCAAACAATTGCCCCTGGAATACCCTTACCTCCTTAGCCAGTCTTGACCCCTTGGGGAACGTGGTTGGATGCTGTTAATTATTATGCAGAACAAACTACAACTCTCAGAAGTCCTTAATATAGTGGATAAAGTATCACAAACCGTTATCCAAAATAACAATTCACTAATTTCAGAAAAAGTGAAATGTAAGTTGAGAAACGTTATTGCTAAAAATTCTGCCTATTCACAACTTCGTATTATAAATGATGTATTATCAGGTCACGACAAGACGTCTGAAGTTGGTGTACTAAAAAGTAGTGACTTTTCGTTCTTCAAATATGCACCTATTACATCGTGTGATGTTGAACGTACATTTTCCCAATATAAAACTGTTTGAGTGACCATCGGAGGAGGTCACTTTGCAGTCGCTCAAAATGTACGTAACTCTTCACTGTAATGCACATATTCAAGGATGATGTGAGTATATTACATTAAATTTTAAGAATTAATATATCTCACTATAAAATAATTGTGTACTTACATGTTTAGACATTTCCTACTTCAATGATCATTCATTATATTTCTTGAATGCAGGATGCAGGTTTTATTGTAACCGCAGTATACTGCTCAGTGTTTACATTAGAGGCATACTCCATCCTTTGCACGCCCCCTTCTCATACAGTCAATACCGCGTGCGCAGTAAACCTTACGATTCTCGTGGCAATTCCACGAAGTCTAGTAATCACAGTCTAGTATATTACATAGTCTCACGAAGTTTGAGTTGTTGAGGACACTAGAAATAATAGACTATGCCGGTACTATTTCGCATTGTCTATGATGAGGCGATAGTAGCAATTATTCTAGTGGTTAGCAACTTTCTATGGATGCATATTTCCTACGTATTGAGCTTCGTGACTGTATATACTAGACTGTGATGTAATGTTGATTAAATGGTATTATTACATAATCATATCCTGGTATTATTATTTTATTATTATGTTATTATTTATAGTAGTAGAAAAATTACTACTAAACCTACTTATTCATATATCAGTCAAAACCAAATATTCATAAGAGAGACTATGTGGTCATGTAATTAACACAACTTAAAAAATAGGGCACCAATTATATTTGCGTGAAGTCGAATCGATCATCCTCCATGGTGAGTGCAGCGAATAGGGATTATAAAGAATGGACACTGAGCGAATTTTCCTGTGTTTTGTTTCTCTGTGCGCCAGCGGCTAGTTCTACTTTCAAGCGCTAGAGGTAGTGGTAATCGAGCATACGCTAAGATAATTAATTGAGAATAGAGTTAAGGCACAGGATCCAAACATCGCCTACCTTATTGCATAATCCAGTAATGCTTTGCTTCAAATAAATTCAGGTTAACAGATTTTCCTTATTTCTCAGTGACAAACTAGTTGTAATAATAATATTTTATATTTAGATATAATACATTATATCATAAAATAATATAATACATTATAAAATTAAGTATCGAATTCGTTTAATATTTGTATATAATATAATATAAGTATATGGTTTTACTTCTCGTAAGAGTTTTGTTTTTCCATTTTCAGCGCTATCAAATCATTACATATTTTAATTGTTGTTGGGGTCAACGTCTCAACTCTCATTATAAAGGAACTCTAGAGTCTAGACATTGCAGTTAATGAAGGATTTATTATTTTATGGATCCAATTTATTTTATTTGAGTACATAATGTACCTAGATGTATTAATTGTATATGTTATATTTCCGCTGTGTCGACTGCTAGCTGGTGTGATGTCAGCGCCAACTCTAGGGAGAAAGCAGAATCTGACGCTTTAGCTGGCTTGAAGGTCATTGAAATCAGTCCGGCTACATCAAAGGTACCGACGCGAAGTGTCCATTCTTTATAATCCCTATTCGCTGGTGAGTGTTCCTTGCAATAACTGGTACATGGCAATAGTAGTAAATTGAAAACGACATATCTGCATCAGAGACACCGGAACACCCCAGAAACTCATCCCTTACATGACATTTCGACTCATGTAGATCTGTGAGGCACGGCAGACCACTACTAGAGGTATAGTATACAAATTTGATGGTTGTAGAAGAATGCGTGATGTGGCGGACAGTGAAGTCGGCTTAGTCGTGTAACACAATCCGCACACAACTCTTTCTCTCAAGGTTGCACAAAAGTTCAAGAGGTGCCATAAGCACTTCTATACCTCTATAGTTGGAAAGCCAATAGCATGTGTCATGGGGTCGAAGCAAGGCCCGCGAGGTGACGAATCCCAGTGTTAATATCGTTTTCCTTCTCCTGCCTTGGGAGGAGCCGACACGTGAGGACTGCAGCAAGCATAGGCTATGTTTAGAGCAACACGCAGAGAGTTCCAGTTACTGTAAGGAGAACCTTTCCTGTGGGTGGCAGGGAATAAATAGAACGTCCTGTTTCCACCTTCAGCAGCTCCTCATTTCAAGTCATGATGGTACAACGAGATTAGTTCAGCTTCTATGGAATCGATAGTAGATAATCAGATAGACAATTATGGATGGATGGACGGACGGTTGGGTTGATGACGGATGGATTGACGGATGAACGCACGGATGGATTGATGGAGAGTTTGATGGATGAACGGATGGGTGGATTGATGGATGGTTAGATGAATAAACGGATGTGGTGACCGACGGATGAATTGATGGATGGACGCACGGATCGATTGATGGATGGTTAGATGAATGAACGGATGTGGTGACCGACGGATGAATTGATGGATGGACGCACGGATCGATTGATGGATGGTTAGATGAATGAACGGATGTGGTGATCGACGGATGAATTGATGGATGGACGCACGGATGGATTGATGGATGGTTAGATGAATGAACGGATGTGGTGACCGACGGATGAATTGATGGATGGACGCACGGATGGATTGATGGATGGTTAGATGAATGAACGGATGTGGTGAACGGATGAATTGTGGATGGACGACGATCGATTGATGGATGGTTAGATGAATGAACGGATTTGGTGATCGGATGAATTGATGGATGGACGACGGATGGATTGATGGATGGTTAGATGAATGAACGGATGAGGTGATCGACGGATGAATTGATGGATGGACGCACGGATGGATTGATGGATGGTTAGATGAATGAACGGATGTGGTGACCGACGGATGAATTGATGGATGGACGCACGGATGGATTGATGGATGGTTAGATGAATAAACGGATGTGGTGACCGACGGATGAATTGATGGATGGACGCACGGATGGATTGATGGATGGTTAGATGAATGAACGGATGGATCGACGGATGAATTGATGGATGGACGCACGGATGGATTGATGGATGAACGGATGTGGTGACCGACGGATGGATGGATGGACGCACGGATGGATTGATGGATGGTTAGATGAATGAACGGATGGATGGTGACCGACGGATGAATTGATGGATGGACGCACGGATGGATTGATGGATGGTTTGAATGAACGGATGGATGACCGACGGATGAATTGATGGATGGACGCACGGATGGATTGATGGATGGCTAGATGAATGAACGGATGTGGTGACCGACGGATGAATTGATGGATGGACGCACGGATGGATTGATGGATGGTTAGATGAATGAACGGATGTGGACGACTGGATGGGTGACCGACGGATGGATGGATGGACGCACGGATGGATTGATGGATGGACCGATGAATGAACGGTTGACCGACGATGAATGATGGATGGACGCACGGATGGATGGTGGTTAGATGAATGAACGGATGTGGTGACCGACGATGGATGGATGGACGCACGGATGGATTGATGGATGGTTAGATGAATGAACGGATGTGGTGACCGACGGATGAATTGATGGATGGACCGATGGATTGATGGATGGTTAGATGAATGAACGGATGACCGGATGGATGGGATGGATTGATGGACCGATAAACGGATGGGTTGATGGATGGGTTGACGGACGGATGGATGGGTTTGACGGACGGACGGACTGTGTGGATGGGTTTGATGGATGGATGGGTATACAGACGGATGTATGGATGGGTTTACGGACCGATGGATGGGTTTACGGACCGATGGTTGGGTTGACAGACGGATGGGTGGATGGGTTGACGGATGGATCGATGGATGGGTTGAAGAATGGATGGATGGATGGATGAATTAATGAATGGGTTGACGAACTGATGGGTGGGTTGATGGACGGATGGATGGGTTTCGGACGGCTGGATGGGTTGACGCACCGATGGATAGGTTGACGGACGGATGGATGGGTGGATTTACGGACCGATGGATGGGTTTTGGACGGCTGGATAGGTTGACGCACCGATGGATAGGTTGACGGACGGCTGGATGGGTTGACGTACCGTTGGATAGGTTGACGGACGGACGGATGGATGGATGGATTTACGGACCGGACGACTGGATGGGTTGACGCACCGATGGATGGGTTGACGGACGGATGGATTTACGGACCGATGGATGGGTTTGGGACGACCGGATTGGTTGACGCACCGATGGATAGGTTGACGGATGGATGGAAGGATGGATTTATGGACCGATGGATGGGTTTGGGACGGCTGGATGAGTTGACGCACCGATGGATAGGTTGACGGACGGATGGATGGGTGGATTTACGGACCGATGGATGGGTTGACGGACGGATGGATGGGTTGACGGATGGGTTGAAGGATGGATGGATTAATGGATGGGTAGATGGACAGGTGGATGGACTCGAACAGAAAAATGAGACGAACTGATAGCCAGGATGGATAGATGAAAATATAATTTGATGAACAGACTGCAAATAAATAGGCCTATTCACGAATGAGTCCCGCGCCGTGGCGTCTGCCTAGGACTCGGGTTACGGAATGCGCGCAGGTTCGAATCTTCATGAAGGATATGGGACCGATGCGCATCCAGCATCGTGATGCACTTGAGGACCTACGATAGGTAGCGAAATCCGATTACGGAAGCCACCTGTAACAGCTTGGAGGATGAAGGTGCTAACTACATGATACCTCCATTCTGATTGGATGATCGTCCACTTCTCCTTCGGTATGTGAACGTGAGGCCAGCAGCCAGCTGGTCGGTCTGGGCCCTTCAAGGGCTGTAGCGCCACGGATTATTATTGTATGTATGTATGTATGTATTTATTCACACTGCAATGGGTATAAACCCGGTGGCAGTGGTAACTAATTACACTCAATAATGACAATAATAAACTTATTAATTAAAAATACAATTAATGATAATACTAATAATTAATACTAATAATAATAATAATAATAACAATAATAATAACAACAACAGGAATATACTAAATTAAATGAAACGATCACTTAAAATAACATTTGAAATATTCTAATTTGTATCTTAAAACTAAGATCGAACTAAAACCCACGAGTATATGTTCATATCTGCACAAGTACCTTTCAACATTACACTCATTTCGCCGTCAACTCACTATTATTATTATTATTATTATTATTATTATTATTACTACTACTATTACTATTATTACTATTATTATTATTATTATTATTATTATTAGTATTATTACTATTATTACTATTACTGTTATTATTCGGTTGAGAAGCTTTTATCACCCAGTCTGCTGTCAAAAAATCTGAAAGCTAGAATTTATAAAACAGTTATATTACCGGTTGTTCTTTATGGTTGTGAAACTTGGACTCTCACTTTGAGAGAGGAACAGAGATTAAGGGTGTTTGAGAATAAGGTTCTTAGGAAAATATTTGGGGCTAAGAGGGATGAAGTTACAGGAAAATGGAGAAAGTTACACAACACAGAACTGCACGCATTGTATTCTTCACCTGACATAACTAAGAACATTAAATCCAGACGTTTGAGATGGGCAGGGCATATAGCACGTATGGGCGAATTCAGAAATGCATATAGAGTGTTAGTCGGGAGGCCGGAGGGAAAAAGACCTTTAGGGAGGCCGAGACGTAGATGGGAAGATAATATTAAAATGGATTTGAGGGAGGTGGGATATGATGATAGAGACTGGATTAATCTTGCTCAGGATAGGGGCCAATGGCGGGCTTATATGAGGGCGGCAATGAACTTCCGGGTTCCTTAAAAGCCAGTAAGTAAGTATTATTATTATTATTATTATTATTATTTTTTATTATTATTATTATTCACGAATGGAATGATTGAAAATCTATATAAAATCGAGTTAATTATTGGTCAATGCACATCCGTTTGCGACGACTTGGAAGGATTAAGATTTGGTGGTAATAGTGGAGACGCGCAGGATGCCACATTTGTCACAGACTATTTTGAAGGAAAGTAGTGTATGACTGCGCAGAGAATAGGCATATTGATGTTTGCTTTGGGACCACACTGTTGCCTGTTCAGACAATGTGTGCGCGACTCAGGTGAATTATAAATTGGTATTGATTTGGAAGTAGCCGATTCTGCCCTAGTTCAGGGTGTCCCAGTGAACTAGTTGGACGAAACGAAGGAAGAAAACGATACAAAGATTTACCAATACAAACACGGCGCTGCACATGTTTTGTTGCTGGGTGTGGATCATGTCTCAGATATGCGAAAAGTGCATTATGTTATATTCATAGTGTCGTCCGTCATTTATATCCGACAAATGCTTGATTCGATATGCTCTCGCGAAGTGTAACTTTGTACCAGTTACTTACGGTCTTACTAATAAACCGTGTATAGTTTTTATACGAGACTTATGCAGAGCTGAGACAGAAAACGTTACTAATAAACCGTGCATAAACGATGGACGTTCAAACAGTCTGTAACTATACAATGGGAATTGCTTTGCAGTAGTTATATGCACGAAATCCCTTGTTTAAGCGTTGTATATAGAGAAAAAATGGCCGCCCCTCTAACAGCTGTTCGTATCGACAGCCATTTTATGATAATGGTTGCCTTGTAACCACAGAAGAACAAACCAAAGAACGCAGAATAATTAGAATAATATTCCTGTAGCTTGTACTCTTTGACCAAAATATAGTGTGGTAATCGATAAGAACCAGTTATATTATCGATACTTAACATGGAACACTAGAGCGCTCTTCCGGATGCAATAGAGAACCACATATATTCTATTACCTTTCGGAATGAAGTAATGACGAAACTATGACGTAGTTGTGTAACAGCTATACTGTTATACACGATGTATGTAGTGATTATTAGTAAGGAATTTACACACGACTTATGAACGAGCTACTCATTGTATAAGTATAGGATAGTTAAACGTCTGTATAAAGAGTTTTTGTTAGTAAGACCGTTAAAGTCTTGCTAATAAACCGTGTATAGTTTTTATACGAGACTTATGCAGAGTTGAGACAAGAAACGTTACTAATAAACCGTGAATAAGCGATGGATTTATAAACAGCCTATAACTATACAATGGGAATTGCTTTGCAGTAGTTATATACACAAAACCCCTTGTTTAAGCGTTGTATATAGAGAAAAAATGGCCGTCCCTCTAACAGTTGTTCGTATCGACTGTCATTTTATGATGATGGTTGCCTTGTAACCACAGAAGAACAATCCAAAGAGCACAAAATAATTAGAATAATATTGCTGTGGCTTGTACTCTTTGACCAAAATATAGTGTGGTAATCGATTAGAGCCAGTTATACTATCGATACTTAACACACTACACTAGAGCGCTCTACCGGATGCAATAGAAAACCTCAGATATTCTATTATCTTTCGTAACAAACTAATGACGAAACTATGACGTAGGTGTGTAACAGTTATATTGTGATGCCCCCTGGTTTGTGAGAAATCAACAACTACATCAAGAATTGAAATTCTTCCACTAGAACAGTACATCCATTCAATGTCAAAATCTTTCTTCAACAAACTTCCTGGTGTTCCCGGAGCTGTGACATATAACATTGGAGCAAGATCTTGTCAGCCATCTCGACTTAAAAGGAAACTCCCTCAAGACATCCTTCTTAGTGATACTGACGGCTCTTCGTAAATTTGACACAGAAATCATCATATTTTTGTTCACATAATTGACAAAAATGTTTAATTAATTTAAATTAATTAGAGGAGCCTTTAGAGCCAACCTCAGCATGTTATTCTGCATGTGATATTCCATCATTTAAGAGTGGTCTGTATAGCAAGTTTGCTGGTCGACCAATATTAAACATAAAAAAAAAAGTTATATTGTTATACACGACGTATGTAGTAAGGAATTTACACACGACGTATAAATGAGCTACTCATTGTATCAGTATAAGACAGTTAGATGTCTGAATATAGAGTTTTTATTAGTAAGACCGTTAGTGTATGAAAGTTCACTGTACATAAGATTATCAACATGTCTGTTCAATTCTTATTTATTTTGTATATTTACAGACATAATATTCTATTTTATCCCCCTTCCATTCTACCCACGGACTTGAACTGTCCTCGAACGCAGGCCGCTCGAGTGAGCCTATTTTACTACCGAAATGGAATAGTGTACATGCCCTAATGCCCGCGCGCTACAGATTTACCTGCGCGCCGCCTCGAACTCCGCTACCTCCTCCAAGATCTCTTTACCGTACCTCGAATGCCTCACCGCGGTCCCTCAACCCCGGTCCCACGAGAAGAAACGCAAGATGTAATAACAGTGTAACTCTGCTTAAGTCGTTATTCCAGCGATGGTATTTTCATAATCTTCCATGTCTTCTGTATCGACTGTAAAAGCTGTATTTCATTTCGTTAACTCTAAATGGCAGGAGAGTTCATTATATGAAGTGCTGTGGTAAGTCGAAAGGATCACAATTCGCTATACAAAAATATGTTACACACATGTTTTATACATCAGGATCTTTAGCAGTATCATATACTAACAATACTGTTTTCCAGCCTTTCAGTTTTTCAATAGAACATAATGTACCACTAAAGGAAGAACTTAATCTAAAAAATCCTACTCGTCCTGGCTTAAAATTATCTATAGTAATGTCACAAGAGGTCTGAGATTTGCCGATAAATCGACGAGCGAAGTAAATAATATATCCCTAAAATTCGCTCACAAAATGTTAATAAATGTATATTCATGAATACTTCACCTATTCAGACATTGTGAAATCGAAATAGATGAATAACGATTACTGCAATAAATAAATAGAATGTTATTCAGTAATGCCAATTGAGAAAAGCGAAATACAGGTTTAAAAACGTTAATTACATGTACTGCGCTTTTCTCTTGTTATTATAACAGAAATATGTTTTCATTATCTCCTGAAATCATAATTTAATTTAAACGTTTTACAGTATAATTACAAAACCTGATTAATACATTAATTAAATGAACAATTGTTATGAAGGAGTGTCATTTTCTTTAGATACAATGGACATGAATTAGAAGACGAATATGTAGATGTGGAAGTAGGATTTCGCACTTTTTAGTACAATGGATTCATGCTCATCGATTACGTGGAAAAAGTTGGCGATACGGTCTAAACAGAAGAACGACCATGTGTAAAATTGATAGTGGCAAATCGAGCTGGAGAAATTATCGCGATGTATAACTGTGATTGGTTGGAATTCAAAATGTCATTACATTTCATTAGCATAAAATGGAATGACGTCATTTAAACTAAATAGTCAAAGAAAAATTATATTATTTCATTATTGTAATTATTAAAACCAGAAAATGCATTTTCTCTTCAAAATATTTTGAATTCTGAACCAGTGCTGGATGAAAATCACCCTGAAAGTGAAATCAGTGATCATGAATAAGAATATTTGACACTATAGTAGAGACGTTTTCATCTGCAGCATTGTTTCAGAATTGATTTTCTTAATACATCTACTGTTATTCTTACTACAAATTTAAAATAAACGTTATTTTGTTCCTGCAGTATATTTCTTTAAAAATGTGAGAGCTTATCGGCTAAGATTCTTATTGTGTATTATTTTGATAAGCTGAAGTCTTGATGCACTATTATTTCTTATTATTCATTCAATAAAGTTCGCGTATGTAGTGAAATAACACTTTTCTACTGGTTTTAATGTCTAGGTACTCTAATTTAAGAGGTCTCAGACTTTATATGCTATAACGACTGAAGTTTTCCATACTTTATTTACATATTTTAAAATGGGTTGTGTTTAAATTATAACTCATGTTGAATTTGAATAATTTTACAGTCTAAAATATTACTTACTTACTGGGTTTTAAGGAACTCGGAGGTTCATTGCCGCCCTCACATAAGCCCGCCATTGGTCCCTATCCTGAGCAAGATTAATCCATTCTCTAGCATCATATCCCATCTCCCTCAAATCAATTTTAATATTATCCTCCCATCTACGTCTCGGCCTCCCCAAAGGTCTCTTTCCTTCCGGCCTCCCAACTAACACTCTATATGCATTTCTGGATTCGCCCATACGTGCTACATGCCCTGCCCATCTCAAACGTCTGGATTTAATGTTCCTAATTATGTCAGGTGAAGAATACAATGCGTGTAGTTCTGTGTTGTGTAACTTTCTCCATTCTCCTGTAACTTCATCCCTCTTAGCTCCAAATATTTTCCTAAGCACCTTATTCTCAAACACTCTTAACATCTGTTCCTCTCTCAAAGTGAGAGTCCAAGTTTCACAACCATACAGAACAACCGGTAATAGAACTGTTATTATACAAAACAAATGATACTAATACTGGGTGTTCAGTTCAAAGTGTGTCATGGCTCGCGTATGCCGTCAAGTGACTAGTTGATGAGCCTAGGAATTCAATCTTCCTACACTTCCGCAGAGGAGTATTACTTACGTGCCAGAGAAGTTGCCTAGCAAGTACGGCGTTCATTCAGAAGAGTACTTACCGATATGTACGGTAACGCCGGTAGTGGCAGGAATGTGAACTGTTTGGAAACACGTACTGAGGTGAGTTCTTTCTTACTGTCGGGATATGGGGAGAGGGTTAAGACGATTACTTACGTATTTGTTGACATTAACTTCGGCGGTCAACATGGACACGGAGCATTTGATTTGTGTTGTGGAATGTTGCCGTACGCAACCGATGATAACAAATACCTTGCGTACGACTTGGCCGCGCAAAACACAGTTCGAAAGAGGTTATGGTAGCACACAGTCCGTACAGACCGCCATCTGTTGCTACTACGTTCAAGTTATACCGTACACGTTCTCAAGTTCAGAATGAACGCCTTGATTAATAGGCAACTTCTCTGACACAAATGCTGAAACTCGCTTCAAATCGCTGACTCATCAACAGTGACGTCATGACACGCTTTGAAATGAACACCCAGTACAGTAGAGGAGTTTTCATCTGCAGCATAGTTTCAGAACTGATTTTCTTAATACAACTTCAGTTTTTCTTACTGCAAATTTAAAACAAACGTTATTTTGTTTCTACAGTAGTATATTTCCTTAAAAATGTGAGAGCTTATCGGATAAAATTATTATTGTGTATTATTTTGATATGATGAAGTCTTAATGTACTATTTATTTCTTGTTATTCATTCAATAAAGTTCGTGTATGTAGTGAAATAACACATTTCTACTGGATTTAATGCCTAGGTACTCCCATTTAAGAATTCTCAGAATTTGTATGTAGTAACGACTGAAGTTTTTCATACTTTATTTACAAATATTTTAAAATGGGTTGCGTTTATATTATAAGTTGAATTTGAATAATTTTTACAGTCTAAAATATTATACGAAACAGATGATGCGAGTGTATGTACTAATAATATGTCTTGCATTGTTCTAAAACTTAGACATTGTTTTTCTCAAAACATGGGTATTCAACTTAAGCTGTTATTGCACCCAACGCCTCAATTATGCCTACGAGTTTGTGAACGTGCTCGCAAGACCCGTCTAGTCTCTGTCGCCACGTGGACACTGAAAAGAGTCATTAACAATGAAAGACTTGGCTTATGTAAGATGTTCCTTATTTGTACCGATGGCTCAATAATGTAACAGTATTCTTTCCGAGAACATCACATTTGTGACGACGTCGCGAAATTGTATGACGTCGGCTCGCGTGTCACGATGCACGAAGGGCAAAGACCTGGGGTTCCGGGAAGTGGAGGAACATTTCGGTTGTCATCAATTCCACATGAGATGGATGCCGTTTGATGGCGCCGTCAGATATGAAGGGGCGTATAAGCGTTTGCATTGCTGAAAGGAGGTAGTGGTGCACATGTGGTTTAGGGTGGTGGACCTGTGATCTCTTTTCTTTCTCATTGTATTTATTTTTATTTTATTGGGTTATTTTACGACGTAGTATCAACATCTAGGTTATTTAGCGACTGAATGATATGAAGGTGATAATGCCGATGAAATGAGTCCGGGGTCCAGCACCGAAAGTTACCCAGCATTTGCTCGTATTGAGTTGAGGGAAAACCCCGGAAAAAACCTCAACCAAGTAACTTGCTCCGACCGGGATTCGAACCCGGGCCACCTGGTTTCGCTGCTAGACGCGCTGACCGTTACTCCACAGGTGTGGACGATACGATACGATATGATATGATATGACATGATATATGATATTTTTTATTTATTTTATTGGGTTATTTTACGACGCTGTATCAACATCTAGGTTATTTAGCGTCTGAATGAAATGAAGGTGATAATGCCGGTGAAATGAGTCCGGGGTCCAGCACCGAAAGTTACCCAGCATTTGCTAGTATTGAGCTGAGGGAATACCCCGGAAAAAACCTCAACCATGTGACTTGCACCGACCGGGATTCGAATCCGGGTCACGTGGTTTCGCGGCCAGACGCGCTGACCGTTACTCCACAGGTGTGGACTTTCTCATTGTACGAAGGACAGAGAAAGTACTGTGATGCAACAACAGACAGCTCATAAGATAGTCATTAAAAATGCACACTTAAGAATCTCAAATATTGGGGGGGGGGAAGTGTTTCTGCATACCGTTTCTTTTTCTGTCTTTGTACACCTTTTTCCTATAAACCACAAGGGAAATTTTGTTCATATGTACCAGTACAATGAGTCATAGTCGGAGAGAGAAGCATTTCCTTTAGGGGGCAAAGTAAAACCATAGAATCCCCATATAACGGGGTTATGGGAGACATCATTTATCTTTAATAAAGGTATTTTGGGGTGATCATGTTTCTTAAAAATTACATCCATATCCGCGATGTTTCGGACCGAGTTGTATAGGGCTTGAACTGTAGGTCTGCTACAAATTATAATAGAGCATAACTTAAAACAATCTCCCTCTTTTTCTCTCTTATACAGAAACACATGCATACATCATTAAAACTACGTCACAGTGCTAACAGAAACTTTTTATAGGAAGCTTACCTTCCGAAGATATCATATGAATATGAATTCTAATTATTTTATTTAATCTCGTCTTTAAGTTTACACATTATACTGGGATCACTTTTCTTTTTTCTGCATTGTTGTGCAGTATGTTATTCATATTTCTCACAAGTCAGAATAACACCTGCAGACTTCTAACACATGAATACAGGGTGTTACAAAAGAAAATTACAGTGCTTCCATTCCCCAAATGAGGTATAAGGCATTCTTATACATTCACACTTATTGTAATGGGACATGCTGTTAAAATAAATAAAAATTATAGTCCAGACACATGATCTGAAGACATTAATGCATCAATTTAAGTACAGAAACTTAATCATAAACAAAAGCAAAAAAAAAAAAATCTTTTGAATTCAATAGAATACAAAAAAAAAAGAGGTCAGACAAGTTTGGGGGGCAGTGCCCCCCATGCCCTCCCCCATAACTCCGCTTATGCAATGAGTTCACTTATTTTGGAAGTACGTAGGACGCACAAGACATACCTATACCTTTTAATTGACAACGTTAAAATATATTTGCCCTTTTCAGCATAGTGGTTGTTCAGAAGAACCAGTTTTCTTTCTTTCTCTACAACTATAGCACAGATCTTCCACCATGCAACGACCTCTTGGGGATACATAGAGGTGCCATCTGTGTTCAACGTGCAAAGTGGCAATGTGCCTGAACGATAAAAAGAAACTGTTTCGAATTTTATCATCAAAAGTAATGAATGAATGGTGTATATGAACTATAGAAAGAGCAACATTAATAAACTGAACATTTGTAAAATCATTATAAATGTCACATTATGCTATATTGGTATATTATATCAAAATCCCTACTGTGCAATAAATTAGTGGTCGCTCAGAGTGACCATCATTTATTTGAAATTTTGTGCAGAGTTAAAATTTTGAAAAAAAAAAAAAACAAAAAAACAAAAATGATCGAAGCTTTGTTGTGATCCATGATATGAAAAACAAAAAATTACATTTTTTTCTCATTTTTTGGCTTACTATGCTGCAAAGGGTTAAACCATTGTGACATACACACATACATTTATACATACATACATGCATACATACATACATGCATGCATGCATACATACATACATACATGCATTCATTCATACATAGTGTTCTGCCCAAGGGTAGGTCTTTCACTGCAAACCCAACATTCTCCTATCGTTCCTATTTTCTGCGTTTCTCTTAGTTTTCACGAATTCTAAATGAGGCAGTAGAGCAAGTGGACAGCTTCAAATACTTGGAGTGTACTGTAAGCAGTAACATGAGCTGCTGCCAGGAAGTCAAAAGGAGGATAGCAATGGCAAAGGAAGCTTTTAATAGAAAAAGGAGCATTTTCTGCGTACCTTTGCAAAAATAACTAAGGAAGAGACTAGTGAAGTGCTTTGTGTGGAGTGTAGCATTGTATGGAGCAGAAACATGGACAGTCCACATCTGTGGAGTAACGGTTAGCGCGTCTGGCCGCGAAACCACGTGACCCTGGTTCGAATCCCAGTTGGGGCAAGTTACCGGGGTTTTACCTCAACCCAATAATAGCAAATACTGGGCAACTTTCGATGCTGGACCCCGGACTCATTTCACCGGCATTACCACCATCTCATTCAGAAGCTAAATAACCCAAGATGTTGATAAAGCGTCGTAAAATAACCTACTTAAAAAACATGAGACGACGAAATGAAGAGAAGCGACTAGAAGCATTTGAAATGTGGATTATGGAGATGAATGGAGCGTGTGAAATGGACACACAGAATAAGAAACGAAGCTGTGTTGAAAAGAGTGGGTGAAGAAAGAATAATGCTGAAACTGATCAGGAAGAGAAAAAGGAATTGATTGAGTCACTGACTGAGAAGAAACTGTCTACTGAATGATGCACTAGAAGGAATGGTGAACGGGAGAAGAGTTTGGAGCAGAAGAAGATATCAGATGATAAATGGCATTGTGATAAGACAAAAAAAAGTATTTCTGAAGCCATCCTTGCTGTATCAACTACTAGGTTATTTAGTCTCGATGGAGTTAGTGATAGCGAGGTGATATTTGGCGAGTTTAGTCCGAGGACTCGAAATGTAATTACCTGACATTCGCCTTACAGTTGGAAAAAATCTGGGAAAGACCAACTAGGTAATCATCCCAAGCGGGAATCGAACCCATGTCCGAGAGAGCGTCCGGATTGAGGCACTCCTGCGGCACTGCCTGAGCTGTGCCGGTATCTTTTAACGTGAGATGCGATTCACATCTCGTGGTAAGCATTCTATTCTTGCAGACAATGCGTTCACAAACTAACTAATAATTCTACATAAAATAAAATATAAACACGTGGAGCGTAACAAGTTTCCAAATATAGAGCCTCACGCACCGAGGTGTTCCGCTGCGGTGAAATTGGCTGGAGAGTTTCCTGAATATTTGATGCTTCCTGGCAAGGAATTAACAACTTGCAGCTAACCTAGTGGCCCTCCATTATTTCGCTGATGAGGGCGAAATTGTACAGTCAAACAACCAAAGTTCTCTTCTTTGCATGCGTCGGCATAGAGCTAGCGAGTTGCTGCTTTATTTAACGAGAAAAGCATAGCGGGGTCAAATTGTTGAACTCCAACAGATATTTGATTTATTCATTAATTCACAGCTGGATTCAAGCTGAAAGCCTATTTTGGACCTTAACACGTCTTCCTTGGTCTACCTACTCGCTTATCTCTGTTTGGAACAGGTCGTTATTTAGACTCCTCATGGGACATCCTGGGCTTGCTCGTTCTCTAGATGTGCTTGCAGTCTTCCTCGTTTTCCTTGAGCTCAGAAAATAGCGCACGTTTGCATGAGAAATAAAGAAATAAAACACGTTTGAACCTAACTGAAGTCTTTGAATTATACAGATATGAACTATACCATCAGTTTAGTTTAGTTTAAATGTAGTTCTGTTTATAAGTATGCATTACTTACTTACAAATGGCTTTTAAGGAACCCGAAGGTTCATTGCCGCCCTCACATAAGCCCGCCAGCGGTCCCTATCCTGTGCAAGATTAATCCAGTCTCTATCATCATATCCCACCTCCCTCAAATCCATTTTAATATTATCCTCCCATCTAATCTGTTCCCCAAGGTCTTTTTCCCTCCGGTCTCACAACTAACACTCTATATGCATTTCTGGATTGGCCCATATTTGACTTTTCATGCCCTGCCCATCTCAAACGTCTGGATTTAATGTTCCTAATTATGTCAGGTGAAGAATACAATGCGTGCAGTTCAGTGTTGTGTAACTTTCTCCATTCTCCTGTAACTTCATCCCGCTTAGCCCCAAATATTTTCCTTAAAAATTATTCTCAAAACCCTTAACCTATGTTTCTTAGAGTGAGAGTCCAAGTTTCACAACCATTAGAGAAAACCGGCAACTAACTGTTTTATAAATTCTAACTTTCAGATTTTTGGACAGCAGACTGGATGATAAGAGCTAAAATAACTTCATTTTGCTATTTATTCTGGTTTAATTTCCAAATATTTGTTAACTGTTTCCAAGATATTTGAAGAATCCACCTTTTGAAGGATAAATATAATTTTTAAATTTCCATTTTGTACAATATTCTGTCAAACATAATCAAACTTTGTCAAATGGGATTTACTCCAAACCGAAGAGTCAAATTTTCTAAAAATATACCCTAATCGTATAAGTATTCATTAATTTGTAATTGTTTGAATTTGAACTGTTGTATCAGTGAAGAATCATATTTATGGTTTTACAGTGCAGTGAAAATTCCGATCAGTGATAATTTAAAGCGTCAATGAAATGTCCACGTCTCTATAGTGTCAGTGAAATGTGTTACAGAGTGTCAGTGAAATGTGTGCTAAAGTGTCAGTGAAATGCGTCATAGTGCCACTACAGGGAATGAGATGAGAGTAAAGTGAAAGACTATTGAAACTTATGTAGGACCTATACATAATTATGTAGGTTGTATTGTAAAATTAGGTATTTTATTTTATGTTTTATTATTATTGTGTTAAATTGTATTGTGTATTCTTATTGTATTGTGTATAAAATTGTATACGTGTTGTAAATTGTATTGTGTATTGTAGATTTTATTGTGTATTGCTTATCATTTTATTGTGTATTGTTAATATTGTATATACCACTGCCACCGGGTGCTTGCCCACTTGCAGTGTAAATAAATACATACATACATACATCACTTCCATTTATCTGAACAACTGTATTTTTATTAATAATTATGTTTTATTCAAAAATATTATATTCCGGGAATCGAACCCAGGACCTCATGAAATGTAGTCAGAAGGTCTGACCACTAGCCCATGAGGCTGGTCACAACCATTTTTGTTTTTTAGAAAACTGTTGTATGATAAAATGTGTGTTGTACATTTATATAGGCACTGGTAGGCCTACTTGATGTGTTTTTCACAAATGAAACAAAACAATTTGCTACTTTATGGCTAATATATAATCTTAATATATAAAAGTGAATGTGGGTATGTATGTATGTTCTCTATACAAATCTATACGCTTTAACCGATATGTGCTAAGTCTGCACATTTAAATTTCATAACCAGGAGAAAAACATAGGCTACATTAAAATTGTGCAAATGGACCATAAATTAATTAAAAAATAAAAAATAGAAATAAATACGATTAAACATTCATGTATAATTTTTTTATAATAACTGCCTCCCATTGGAGGTAGCCCAGAAGGACTCAGTATACTCTCCTACATGAATTTTACAATATTAAATGTTTACATAAATTTTGTACAAAGAAAATTAAAATAAACATATATGAATTATAAAGTGAAGAAAAGAAAAAAAAATTAAACAGATTGAATATGATGACTCAAAATTTGGCAACAGCGTTTCAAAACTGAAGTTATGATGTCAGCAGTTGTGGTAGTTCAAAAGTCTTCCTGAAGCTTTAAAAGAACTTGGGAATCACACAACGAGCTCCAATAAGAAGACCAATCATCTTCATGTCTTCAAGCTGGTATTTTGCTTTGAAGTAATCAACTGTTGGTAGATAAATGTTGATCTTTTCTTTATTGACATCCTCCGGCTGGCTACTCCCCATTTCAATCCTTATGGTAGGATCAATTATATATCCTTTCTTGGTAGCCTGGGAATACGCCATGATGTCAATACGTCTAGAGGAGCCATTAGTAAAGGTAAAGGTAAAGGTATCCCTGTAACATGCCATGAAGGCACTTGGGGGCATGGAGGTAGAGCCCCATGCTTTCCATGACCTCGGCACTAGAATGAGGTGGTGTGGTCGGCACCACGCTCTGACTGGGAAAGACCCGGTACTCAATTTTATAGGAGGCTGAGTGAACCTCGGGGCCGTTCTGAAAGTTTGGCAACGAGAAAAATCCTGACCACCTGGGATCGAACCCCGGACCTTTCAGTCCGTAGCCAGCTGCTCTACCAACTGAGCTACCCGGCCGCCCGGAGCCATTAGTAGCAAGGCAAAAAACTTCCTCTTCTACTATCCAAGACTTTTTTCTTAAAGCAATTGCAATCTTCTATAGTCAATTGTTTTTTATTATTGTCTGTTGTATTCAATATCGACTTTCACGAGGCCATGGAAATAACACGAAATTAAATAACATTGTTGATACACATCATGAAGGCCAAAATGTAGATAATTCATGCAATAAGAGTATCTTTACGCAGTCCAGGACCATAATAATATTAAAAATTTCTCGATGCACTTGCATAGCATAAATGTGCACAGGAGATACACTCGTATAGCTTTATTCTGTGATTTCTCGCTTTAAACTCTGTCGCCCATTATAATTGCTGCCATATCGATGACCCATTCCTCAAAGTCGTTCGTTTTATTGCTCTTCTCAACTTTACTGCCGCTGTAAACCCTGGGCGACACTGCGGCATATCGAGAATATACGCTAATATCCGTGCTATACACGTAACTTCTATTCTTGAGAGAGTGGAGGGTGATTCAAAGTCTAACAAAGGGTCATATCACGAAACCAGACTGCTATTTCACACGCTCTTCACGAATGTAGTTTTCGCACTAACTTCTTCCAACATTATTATTATTATTATTATTATTATTATTATTATTATTATTATTATTATTATTATCTCGGTATATATCTTGATTCTAAATTGTACTTTCATGACCATGTTGATCATTTATTTAATCATTCACTAAGAATGCTTGGGCTCATTAGGTCTATTACTTATTCCTTTTCCTCTTCTGATACACTACTTACATTATATTATGCTTTAGTAAGGTCTAAATTAGAATTTGCATCGGTTGCGTGGAACTCTATTACTTCTACTGATTCGGCTAAACTAGAAAATATCCAAAGAAAATTCATTTCTCTTTGTGCGTTCAGATTTGTACCCAATTCCTCTTCTTTAAATTATGAACTATCTAGTAAATATTTTAACTGTACCAGTCTGTATTCGAGACGTCAGGATATTGATTACACTTTCTTTAATAATGCTATTAATGGTGTCATTGATTGTGATTCTTTTATACATAACACCTATCTTAGAATTCCCGTGAAAGGTTTTCGTGGTCAAAGAATTTTCTTCAATAAATTATTTAAACCCCTTTCTCCAATAGCCAGGTGTATTAAAAGTGCTAATTTGCAAGATCTGATTTGATTTTACTTATGCATGATATATCCTTACTTGTTATTTAATATCTTTTATGCTCGACCATGCCGAAATGTAGTAATTATACACCTGGTAGCAGTCATTTAATGCATGTCATTAAAGTATACCTACTCATTAAAGTTCAGGTGTTTTCAGCCAATGACAACTCAGCTTACAGGCGTTCAGCCAATAACGAGTCAGCTTTGTACCGTTATAAAACCGCAAGTATCGATTATTCTCGGATATGCAATCGAAAGAGAATTAGCGGAAAGTCACGGAGGCTGGAAATCCAATACTGTCGCAGAAGGTTATGTTCTGTTACTATAATAAATAATATTCAAATAAATTCAATTTGTCATCTCGTTTTTCAATGTCGAATTCAATAATTAAGGTTATACCAAGTTTAACGGGATTACACAAGGTCAATGACATTATTGTTCCTTGGGAAAAATCAATACTTCGCGTCTGCGCACATCTCACAATTCACGACCTAGAACAAGGTCACTTCCGATCTTGTCAGATACAAATAAAATGTATACATCTGAATAACTTCAAGTTAGAAATATGGTCGAGCATAAAAAGTCGTATGAAATTCGCCTATAATGGTAATTAAGAAGCTCGTATGAAAATTATGAAACTCGCTTGCGCTCGTTTCATAAACATCCATACTCGCTTCTTAATTACTATCATTATAGGCTCGTTGCATAATGTACTATTATTATTTGTTAGATATTGCCATTTATTTTGTTGCATTTGGTGAATGATTAATGTTGATCTCGCTGCCATTTTCTGTCATTCATTCTCATAATCATTTGTTCTGTTTTGTTTTTTTTTTTTCATTTTGTGCTAAACTGTAATTGGCTTTGTGCTGTTGTTTTGCACATTAATATTCGAAATAAATCTATACTAATAATAAATCTGTAGCCGAAATTTTTCTGGTAATTTTCGATTTTCCAAAAATAATTGGTCCTAACATATATAATTAATCACCCTGAAACCGAAAATCGCTTTTTGAAATTTTTGTATGTCTGTCTGATGTTTGTTACCTTTTCACGCGATAATGGCTGAACGGATTTCGATGAAAATTGGAATATAAATTAAGTTCGTTGCAACTTAGATTTTAGGCTATATGGCATTCAAAATACATTATTTAAAAGGGTGGTTATAAGGGGGCCTGAATTAAATAAATCGAAATATCTCGCTTATTATTGATTTTTGTGAAAAATATTACATAACAAAAGTTTCTTTAAAAATAATTTCCGATAAGTTTTATTCCTTGAAAAATTTTGATAGGACTGATATTTAATGAGATAAATGAGTTTTAAAATTAAAATAACTGCCATCTAAGGCCGTGTAATGAATTAAAAAACAAATGACTTCGTCTATAAGGGGCCTTGGACAACAACAATCGAAAGCTATGAAAGATACCCTACAGATAATGTTTCTGAGTTTCTATGAAGTAATATCGGAAGCTAAATTAACCGATTTGTATAATTAATTATTAATTCACCATTGGAAAGTGTAGTTTCTCTAGATGGACATAATGCTATAATGTTATTACAGTAACTTCTGAGTGAATCGAGGACAGGTTTGATTAAAATAGCTTCTTATGCACAGAAAACTTGATAGGCTATTCTGTACATTCGTTTCCTGTATTTCGTAAAATAATTTTTATGACCAAATGAGTGGTCTCTGGATCAAAATGGTCGCATTTTAATTATGCAAATACAATTTAAATTAAGTAACATAATAAACGATTTATCCTTATATCAAACACGAATGTTCCCTGGATCAAATGTCCTATTTTAATTATGTAATTTATACTTATTTCTAACGGGTGCAGCGGAGCGCACGGGTACGGCTAGTAAATAAATAATAATAATAATAATAATAATAATAATAATAATAATAATAATAATAGTATCTGCATGTGTGTTAGGAATATGATCAATAAAAATTAGCATGCAATGAACTATATTTGATGTTCAAACGATGGCTATTAAAAGTCCCTTGGTTGTATTTATGGCTTGACCAGGTACATTATTTATATACCCACGTTGACATGAGAACAGCACTGCGAGAAAAGTTTCTTCGCCCACTCCATTCCACCATTTACATAATAATATATAGCTCGTTGTATGAATGGCCTCTCCTGGCTTTCTTTCACGGAAGCATCGGATTACGACAAGGAGCCTTGACGTGCCGAGATCTTTCCTGATACGGCCGGCAAGTTAACTTATTTTTTATTGCTGCTGTGTGTATGTATGTAACGGGTTACATCACCTGCTTGTCTATGCGGATGACGTGAATATGTTAGGAGAAAATCCACAAACGATTAGGGAAAACACGGGAATTTTACTGGAAGCAAGTAAAGAGATAGGTTTGGAAGTAAATCCCGAAAAGACAAAGTATATGATTATGTCTCGTGACCAGAATATTGTACGAAATGGAAATATAAAAATTGGAAATTTATCTTTTGAAGAGATGGAGAAGTTCAAATATCTGGGAGCAACAGTAACAAATATAAATGACACTCGGGAGGAAATTAAACACAGAATAAATATGGAAAATGCCTGTTATTATTCGGTTGAGAAGCTTTTATATCATCCAGTCTGCTGTCAAAAAATTTGAAAGTTAGAATTTATAAAACAGTTATATTACCGGTTGTTCTGTATGATCGTGAAACTTGGACTCTCACTTTGAGAGAGGAACATAGGTTAAGGGTGTTTGAGAATAAGGTGCTTAGGAAAATATTTGGGGCTAAGAGAGATGAAGTTACAGGAGAATGGAGAAAGTTACACAACACAGAACTGCACGCATTGTATTTTTTACCTGACATAATTAGGAACATTAAATCCAGACGTTTGAGATGGGCAGGATATGTAGCACGTATGGCGAATCCAGAAATGCATATAGAGTGTTAGTTGGGAGGCCGGAGGGAAAAAGACCTTCAGGGAGGCCAAAACGTAGATGGGAGGATAATATTAAAATGGATTTGAGGGAGGTGGGATATGATGGTAGAGACTGGATTAATCTTGCTCAGGATAGGGACCGATGGCGGCTTATGTGAGGGCGGCAATGAACCTCCGGGTTCTTTAAAAGCCAGTAAGTAAGTAAGTAAGTAAGTACTGCACGTTCTATCTTCCAATAAGTATGTGCAGTTTTAATTTTGTACGTACGTACGTAGTCGGCCTGGTTGGCGCAGTTGGTATAGCGCTGGCCTTCTATGCCCGAGGTTGCGGGTTCGATCCCGGGCCAGGGGGGTGACATTTAGGTGTGCTTAAATGTGACAGGCTCATGTCAGTAAATTTACTGGCATGTAAAAGAACTCCTGCGGGACAAAATTCCGGCACACCGGCGACGCTGATATAACCTCGGCAGTTGCGAGCGTCGTTAAATAAAACGTAACATTCTTTTAGCCTATGTACGTATGTATGTAATATAATATAATATAGTATAATATAATATAATATAACATAATATAATATATATATATATAAATAAATCGTCCGGCCTTTATTAAGGATAACCACGAGGATCCGGAAATTAATAGCAAATAAATGTAATTAATTAAATATGAATATTATTATGAAAATAAAATGTAATAATTAAGCATAATTTATTATCAATTATGAAATAAAATCTTAGAAGATGACCTGAAAATTATACCTATAAATAAAAGACTTTATTTAAAATTAACATATCCTTAATTAAGGCCTTCTGAGTGGTATAAATGAAATTGTATAATATGCAGGGAATCTTTAAGAATTTGCGAGATGATTTTTTGAATTTCAAAAGATGGTAAGGATAATTGTTTAAAAACATTATATGTAAATATAATATAATATAATATAATATAATATAATATAATATAATATAATATAATATAATATAATATAATATAATATAATATAATATAATATAATATATAAATATAATCTATATATATATAATTTGAACTGGTAATGGAAATTACGGGAAAACGGCTGAACGGATTTTAATAAATGGCCCCTCATTTTGAAGCTTGGAATCTAAAGTTTTTAAAAAGTAGTAGTTTTCAGTGAAATGTCAATTTTCCTACATAATTTTCCTATTTTCCAAAATCCATCTGTTGTCAGTTTTGAGAACTAATTTTATTCAATCATGGCCGACTTGATTGAATTTCAGAGCAAAACACACACTACAATAAACAATAGGCTATTACACGAAGGCCATGACCTGCAGATTGCCGACATATTTAGAGCTCAATTCAATTTGTTATTAAAAACTGATTCTGCAGTGTATAATTTTCTGAGTACAGCTGTGTATTGGATATTCAAATCTACGAAACTTGAGGTGGTTTGATGACATTATTACCATTAGAAATTAAATATTATTATAGTTAATATCATGATGCATCTATTTTTTCATTAATTTTACATAATATTGATGCTATATTGATGACATGAAAGTGAAACGTTTTGAGGTTATGTAAGTAAATGTAGAGAATATCTTAATTTAGATCTTAATTTCTATAATTTACTGAGTGACTGCTATATATAACTACAAAACTTAAGTAAGATAATAATATTGTTATTAAAAATCAAATATTTTTATACTTATTAACCCAGTGGGGTTGGGTCTTTTTCATATACTTAATGGCGGTGTAGTGTAGATATTGATATGTGTCATTGTCTTCAGTATTGACTCGAGAGAGCGCAGAAATTACAGTTCCTAAGGAAAGATCAAAATATATTACTGACTGATAAAATAAGAGGCCTAGAAAATTTTGTAGTCTCCAAATCATTTCAGCAAGATCTCTTAGTAAGATAAAATGATTTTACGCTCTACATTTCAAGTTCTACACGAAAATGCTATTGTTCGAAAGCTTAGCAAACCTGACATTTTTTTAACTTTTGCCTACAATCCACAATGACCTGAAATAGCTACTGCTATCGTCCTGACATTGATACTTGCGTTTTCGCGTTGAAACTCAAAAACTGAAGGTGAATAGGTTCAAGAAAAAGTATTTGGCCTAAAAAAATCCATTCAGAGGGAATATGTTTCATTATTATGGAAGCAAATAACTATCAAAAAGACAAGTATTCTTCATTGAAAATAAATCTGAACAATTTTTATTTGCACGTCTAACGAACTTAGTTTGCAGCAGCATTTGCTGCACAAGCCACTAGTATAATATAATGCTACTTATGTTTTTCTTAAGAAAATGGCTTATCTTCAAACCAATAAAAATAATTTTATTGGTTGTGTGTCCTTTTGTCTTATAAAGAATATCTGATGCTAGCGCCTTGTATGTCATACTATTACTCCTTAGTCCTCAGAAGAATAAGGACGTAATGCGTCAGAAGGCACTATTTAGCTAGATGATGATAGTATATTAGCGAAATTAACAATAGAAATAAATTAACAATATCTGTAAAAGACAAGTCATAGGAAATAATCCCAATTCACAAGCATACCGTAGTTCTTTTTCCGTAGCTTTATATCCACGCACTGCTAAGAAGAATGTTTGTCAAGGTCTAGGAGGTTAATGAAATGTTGTTTCCTCATAACTGACAACTACAGCCCATTAATAAAGACGGCAGTGTATTCAGTCCCCGCACTCGGCTTACTACGTAACGAGTTAATGAACTGCCGTATGTTCATTAGCAATGTTGACGTGAGCCCCACAAAAACTCCTTCTCTCCTTCTTTTCCTTTCTTCCTGTGTAGTCGTAAGAAGCTGCGGTTTTAAGATATTCTCTACCGATTTTGTACTTTTGGAAATCGAAATTGTAGTGGGCCTACTTATAAATAAGTTTCTTAATGCTAAATTTCTTAATGAAACTATGCCATGCAAACGACTATAATCTCTTCAGTTAAAAATTTAGTTAAAGAAAACACTATAACCACTACCCTAGATCATATATGTAACAGATAACTCCTCGCTACGTTAAAATCGGCAGCACTTTGAAGAGAACAACCGCCAGGATCGCCACCCGTCCGCCGTAAACGAACACGAGATGGCAGCACAGTCGCTAATGCAATTCAAATGGGAATTATCTCTGGCCAGATTTATTCACTTATACCCACTGATTAGATCTCCGTATCTTAACTTTCCCCTCAAAGTCGGGCTTTATACATCGGTCATAAGACCAGTGATGACATATGGTTGTGAAGTTTGGAATTCCGCTCATCCAAGAATCATCAGGAGACTACATGCAATCCAACGATCGGTCTGCTTAAAAAAACTGATGCTGACTACACCACATCAAATGCACAACTCCATGATATGTTACAGATTGAATCATTTTATGATTTCATCAAAAGAATTTCAAATAACTTTTCTCGAAAGTTGCTGTATCATCCTAACCCTCTCATTCGAGCTCTGGCTACCTCAAGCGAAATTTGATTAATTAAATGCCTTCAAGAAAAGGATAACTAAGTTAGAATCAAAAATCATTTTAATATCTCCTTATATTACTTTAAAGTACTTATTTCTATACAGGGTGTTTCAAAATACGGGGCATAATTTCAGGTATGTATTTCCCACATGTAGACAATCAAAATACTTCATTACAACATTGTCCGGAAATGCTTCATTTCCGAGTTATGGCCTTCACAACATTGAAATTCACCGGAACGTTTTTCTTTCCGCAGGTCGTTGTCATTACAGAAGATGTTCAAAATGTCCACCTCCTGCTTGAATACAGACCTCACATCGATGTCTCATTGACCTGCGAACACGATCCCAAACTACAGGAGTATTGCGTATGTCCTCAGAACATACCACAATTCGATTTCGAAGGGATTCCAAATCAGGCACCGGAGACGAATAAACCAATGATTTTCAATGGCCCCACAAGTTGAAATCGAGAGGGTTCAGATCAGATGAGCGTGGAGGCCAAGCAATTGGGCCACCTCTACCTATCCATCGATCAGAAACCTTCGATCCAAGTACCGGCGAGCCGTACGACTGAAGTTAGGAGCGCCATCATGCAAGAAGTTCATGTGTTGACGATTGATCAGTGGAGTGTCTTCTAAAACATGAGGTATGGTGTTTTTTTCCAGGAAGTTTGTTACGCCTCCCCGTAAGTCTGTTTACAAGTACATGGGGTCCAACTAATCGATCACCAATGATACTTGTTGAGGAGAACCGCACCTGGTGATGAAATGGAACAGTTGCACGTGAGTTTTCATACGTCCATACATGCTGATTGTGGAAATTTGTTATGCCATCTCGTGTGAACTGTGCTTCATCTGTAAATAATACTAAGGCAGGACAGTTTGGTTAACCACACTGCTGCAAGAACCACTGATAGAACCTAACTCGTAGGGTAATCTGCTGGTGACAGGGCCTGTACACGTTGCAAATGATAAGGATACAATTGATACCGACTCTTTCAACAGTCTCCAGACAGTCGTATGAGGAACATTGACTTGCAACGCTATCCTTCGTGTGCCGATACAAGGAGTCATGTTCACAGCCTCCAGAATCTCCTCCTGTACTTCTGGAGTTGTAGATCTTGGTCGTCCCCTTCCCAAACCAGGAGAGTTAAATTTTCCATACTCGCACAGACGGTAATGGAGACGTACACATGTCTTCCGATCTGGACATTGTCACTGTGGGTACCTCTCCTGGTACAAACGACGAGCCAGCGCAGCATTGCCGTCCGCCTTACCGTACAGTACATGAAGTGTATCTCTGCCAGCTCTTGATTTGAATACATGTCGCACAGATTGAACCCCTTTGAATGTAACCTTCGCCTCGGAATGAACTGTCAGAGTGCCTTCTTAATGTCTCCTTTGACAGCAACGACCTGCGGAAAGAAAAACGTTCCGGTGAATTTCAATTAAATGAAGGCCTTAACAAATAAAGCATTTCCGGACACATGTTGTAATGAACTATTTTGATTGTCTTCATGTATATTACATACCTGAAATTATGCTCCGTATTTTGAAACACCCTGTATAAGGCTGAAACTTGCGTACAAATCGACATTAAGACAAAAAAATGGGAATTATGACGTGACTCCTTATGTAATAACTAGATGGCAGCGGAGTAAACCTGACAAAAGTTGTTAACCTCAAAGCCTATAAGCCCGACATTTCTGTTACATATATGATCTAGGCCACTACTAACGTACCACCATTATATGCATAAAAAGATTGATAAATATTATTCAACCCCTTCAGGCCTGCTGTACATCATATTGTACACTATTTCGCTTTTCCTTTTTTGGGATGTCTTCGATACTTCTAAATATTTTGAAAAATTCAATGTTATAGAAATGGAGAATATTATTTTTAAAACATTTCTATACCTGAATTAAAAATAAAATTTAAAATTTTGGGACCTCAGTGATTAAAATTGTCCCCAAATTTTTATTTTCTGTGAAGACTTAATTTGGGAATTTTGAATACTTATAATGATTACGTAATCAGTTTTTTTTTTTCAATTTTTTTAAATATAAATTCAGGTCTGAAGGAGTTAATTTAACATTATTTCCTTTTTTGAAAATGAAATTAATAAAGCAATTATTCGAATTTGGTTTATCCTTTTATTTACTTTAACCGAGCGAAGCGTCAACGCAAGCAGGGACTCGCGCATTCGGGAGATCCTCGGTTCAAATCCCCGGACCGACCAACCTGATTGTAGTTTTCCCGTGGTTTTCCACAGTTTAGGCAAATGTCGGGTTGGAAATTTCATTGCCATAGTCCATTTCCCTTCTCTTCCCTGTAGAGAAAGAATTTATGTAGATTTCACATCATATCGTTCGTCTTCATCATCTCATTCCATAGGCATATTCAGATCACGACGCATATCTTCATCCGTTTACTGGAGAAGAATCCTTTCCGAAACCGTCTCTTGGTTCTCAGTCTTTCGCAATATATCTGCTAGGATTCATTCCTTAAGAGCACTTCCGAGGGCGCTTCGACACCTTAAAAGGGCTGTCGGAATGGATCCTTGCTGCTTGGTGACCTAAAGGCTGGTTCACAATAAACCGGAAACGAGAATCGGAACGAAAACGAAAACGGTAAAATTGTTAAAATGTACACATTTAAATGTGAGCATTCACAATTAACGAAAAGCTTGCCGGAGCCCGGGATCGGGAACGGAGAGTTGGCCAAGTTTCAACTTTGGTGTTCACGTTTCCAATCACAGCCCATTAGATTCAATCTATTGCCATCTAAAAGCTATTTTGTCGTCGTATATTTTGTAGCAAGAAGACCGTGACATAACCTATGAATTATTTTGTTCTGTGCTGTGCATCATAGAGCAAGTTTTATTTGATGAGATTCTAATATTGAGTGTTGAGGAAAATCCTCGCGTTTACGATAAGCGGCGCGCCTCGTATAAAGATGAGAAAATGAAGGAGAATACGTGGCTTTCAATAGCTGCATCTTTGAACACCGATCGGAAGCGAATCATATTTTATTACTGTATTGGTTGTATTACTCACTACATATTCACGCTTCAATTCAATAACTACTGTTGTGTTCATTTTTTGTTCTATTACAAATGTTTCTTCTCTAATTACTTTACGTTATAGTAGACTTAAAATAGGTTGTGATAATAAAGATGCATGGGCATATTTATAGTACCGTACCTAATGAAATGTTTCAGTTCAAATTTCGAAGTTGGTTAACCTGTGTTTATGTTGGCTACCTTGTACTCATGAGAGAACGCCATTGGTCAATTATACACAAATAATATCAGAATGCGTAATATCGACTTTACATATCGTTATTGACATACATGTCGATATGCATAGTCGTCTACGTTCTCGGTTTATTGTGAATCAAAAATTTTCATATTCACGTCCTCTGCTTCTCGTTTTCATTCTGTTTCTCGTTCCCGGTTTATTGTGAACCAGCCTTTAGCGCTGTAAACTTAAGGCGTAGGGGATCCATTGGGTGAGCGGGTGAAGGGTCTCATGCGGCCGGTGTGCTGGTACACCTCATTGTCATTCATCCCATAATTCGGGGTGCACAATGGGTCACTGTTGAGCTGACGTAGTCCCTAAACCGTCCTTAGCTACTGCTACTACTATTTACTTTAAAATAAGTACCACTGTTTTTGTGGTTATGAACGCAGCCTTCTTATGCCTATCTTAGTATAAATGCCTTACTAACACAGACGGATGTGCATACATCCTCAATGAATTGACACGTGGATAATATTATGAAGACATTCCCCAGTAATTTGTAGAGAATACAGTCTGACAGACAGAAATATAACACATAATAATAATATGCGTTACAAGAGCGGTATGTTGATGTTTTCATGTTCTCGGAAATTAAAAAAGCTCAACTACGTTTCGCTTTTTCAATCTTTTCCTCGAACATGAAAACAAACATACCGCTCGTGTATCGTACATTATTTTGTGCGAAGATCGTTTATTACATACCTGAAAGAGGAATTTCTAATTAGTTGGAATGAAATCTCCATCTTGGTTTCTGTTCAATGACGGCAAACTTTTAAAAACTAAAATATCTATCTATCTATCTTCAACATTGTTGCTATAAAATGTTTTCTGTGTTTACTATATTCCAGCAGGCCGTGATATACGTCTGTCTTTTTTTTCCCCCAATCTATAAATGCGAACTTAAAACAAACGGTAAGGTTATGTAATGATTTATTTTTCATTTTAATATTTTAACAATATTATTTATATAACATATTACAGTAATAACATCGGCATCTGGAATCTTGTTGATTTTTTCACGGCTTCCTTAATGTTACTTGCATTACAAATGCAGTAACTTTTGTGGTGTTGTAGAGTTTACTTAATTTTTGCAAATATTTAAAAACAATAATTGACAGTGCAATTTAGGTGAAATTGCAGTGGTAAGTTTCCAATTTATAATTATTACTATGTTAAACGTCTCTAAAAATAGTATGTTAAAAGTCTAAAGCAGTAAAATGAATATGGCGCTTAAGCGGTAAGAAGAGGGAAATTGTTATGTGTGTTACGTTGGGAATACTGAATGTGGTATTTCACACTTACCGCGTATTGGTTTTGTGCGGAAAGCAAGCAAATACGCACGATCTCGCACAAAATATATTTTTTGCTATATCATGATTGATGAGGAGGTTTATTTCCGCGAAAATGTCGAAATGAAAAGTATTCAGCATCTCAACATTTTCTCTGTACTTTATGTTTCGGGAAAAGCCAACTATTGGCCTTCTCTTAGTCTATGCGCGTGAGGCTTTACTTCCAGTCTGTAGATGGATACGCTGTGCATCTGTAAGCTTAAGTCGGGGAAAAAAAATGCCGGAAGGGGTCGGAACTCTAATACCAAGTCTTCCTTCATTAAAAGAAGCGCGGGGAATTAATCTCCCTACCCCAAAGGACCAAAAATTTATTACTTAATTTAGTACCTCCCACTAATTTTGAGGGATCTGGGGTCAGCCAGATGCGCGGTCTCTGTTATGAAAAAGTCTTTCATGTTGCGAATTAAGATAAATTACGTGAGGTTTAAAACTACAGTCAGTTCACAAAGCTGAACCTACGGGCTTGATGTCATGGTAACGGAACTGCGAGACAAAGGAAAGCTTTTTAAATGTGTGTAGTTTGAAAGAAGCATATTTGTTTTAAGACGTTATTGACAACGGCTGTTAATAATAATAATAATAATAATAATAATAATAATAATAATAATAATAATAATAATAATAATTAATAATAATAATAATTTCTCATTACAGTGATGTTTTTCGAGCTCTCTTTCTTGCATTGCATTGCATTGATTCATCTATTTGGTAAGGTGTGTGTGTATGTGTGTGTGTGTGCGTGCGTGAATGCGTGCGTGTCCAACTAATTGCTAATCCCTGTGTAGATCGTGTAGTCAGGTCCATTACGCGCGCAATCCTACGTATGTACAGATATGAATAAATAATTTATTTCTTTTTGTAAATATTGCAATAAATCAAAATTACATAAACTTTTTTGCACGATCGTGTTTTTTGTTGTTGTATTTACAGCTATTGCTGTTAAGCCTTGAAACTTAGAATTCCCACTCAGAAAATTGTTGCTAGGGAAACCATTCTTGATAACATAAAACTATACTGAAATAGATCCATTACAGTACACTTGTTGTTACTTAGTTACATTAAAGTGTAGTTTTTCGAAGGCTTTGGAATAATATTACTCTAAATTTTAAATGCAAAATATATTGTATTTGCAATTTTAAAAATGTTATCGTGCAAAAAATGTTGTACAATACATGTCAATGAAATGCATTATAAAATCTCGGAAACTGAAATACTCGTCCGCTCGTTTTTCATATTTTTCCTCTATTTTGTAAAAACCACTTCCCAACCTTGTATCATAATAGGGGAGAGTCGGGTAGTATCGGACATCGGGTAGTATCGGACAGTGCGTTTCTTTCATCTACCACCATATGGTAGTACCTGAATGACATGGTTACATTTCTCTATGCGACATCACAGAAACGTAACCATGTCAATCAGGCACTATCATCGTGTGGTAGATGATAGAAACTCACTGTCCGATATTACCCGATGTCCGATACTACCCGACTCTCCCCTATATTTATTATTATTTATTTATTTAACTTAGTAGAGATAAGGCCATCAGGCCTTCTCTTCTCCTCTACCAGGCCTTTTATTATTATTTATTTATTTAACTTAGTAGAGATAAGGCCATCAGGCCTTCTCTTCCCCTCTACCAGGGGATTAGAACTACAATATTAAGAATACAATTGCAATTATAATTTCAATTAATATTAAATTTACAAATACAGTAAAATAAAAATCAAAGTACTAAAAGATTAACTGATTAATAAAGGCTAGACAGTTTATTGTAGAAGTTAAGGAGAAATAAATTTTTTTTATTAACTGATTAAAAATTAAATCTACTCTACGCAGTAAGAAAATGCTTAATACGTTTGTTTTTGAACACTACTAAATTCCGACAATATCTGATGTCCTTGGATAGGGTATTCCACAAGCTATTTCATTAAAGTAAATTAGATCACTGGCTAAGAAGAAACTGCCTACTGAATGATGCATTGGAAGGAATGGTGAACGGGAGAAAAATTCGGAGCAGAAAAAGATATCAGGTGATAGATGATAGTAAGATTTATATGGATCATATGCAGAGACTAAGAGGAAGACAGAAAATAGAAAATATTGGAGAGTGCTGAGTTTGCAGTGAAAGGCCTGCCCTTGGGAATAAAACTATGAATAAAATTTTCAAAATGCAATGCCTGTTAAAATATTATATCAAATTTTGTTGAGACGGATGTAAGCTCAGTAATTTCATGTCTTTTAATAGAAATCAAGAACAAAAATATTTTTAATGCAATGCATTTCACACACAGATCGCTGTATCTTTTAAAAGCTTTTACGGTTTAAAGTTGATGTTTTGAAGTCTATTGCAAACATATTGATTCATTTTCACATTAACTAACTAATGGAATAAGTAATACCTGGCAACAGTGCCGGGAGCAAATCTATACGAGAACCAAACAGGTTCAGTGCTTTTCTTTTGTTTTTGTTGCGCTCGTCCATGAAGGCTATTGCCTGCCTGAGGTATATGCAAACTGGTGAACACAGCAGTAGTTACGGTTGCATTGTGTTTCACTAATAATGCTGAGATTAATACGGTATTTACCATTGGGGTGGTCCTGGGTTCTCTTGGGACGCGCGTTCAGAGGTTGCTCTCGGTGCATAGATGCTAATTCCGTTTATAATGATTACCTCGTTTAGTATTTTCCCGAGGTTTTCTCCGAAAGTAAGGCGACTGTTAAATAATCACACGGCAAGTCCTCGAACTCGTGTCTTCAAGATACCATGTTGCTATCACTAATTCCATCTGTTTCTAGATAACCTCGTAGTCGATACAGCGTCGTTACATAACCACTTAAAATAGGATGAAAGAGTAATGGAACAGAGAAAAATTCTCTCCGGCACCGGGATTTGAACCCGGGTTTTCAGCTCTTCGTGCTGATGCTTTATCCACTACGCCCCACCGAATACCCATCCCGGTGTCGGACAGAATCGTCTGAGTTTAAGTTCCAACTCTTGGGTTCTCTCTGGTGGCCGTCCTCTGCACTACGTCATAGATGTCTATGAACGTAGGACTGAAGTCCACACATGTGCTGAGGTGCACTCGTTATGAGTGACAAGTTGGCCGGGATCCGACGGAATAAGCGCCAGAGAGAACTTTTCTCCGTTCCATTACTCTTTCATCGTATGATGACGCAGAATATCTGCAAGGAAATATCATATGTGCTTCCGTACATTAAAATAATATACAGTATATGATATGCGTAAATCATTTCGTGATTTAAGACGGCGGTGGTGGTGGTGGTGGTGGTGGTGGTAGTGATAAATAGTAGCAGTGGTAGAAGTAATGGCATTAGTGATAGTAGTAGTAGTAGTAGTAGTAGTATTGGTGATAACAGCAGTGATAGCGAAAGTGGTACTGCTGGCAGTAGTAGTAGTAGGCCCTAGTAGTAGTAGTAGTAGTAGTAGTAGTAGTAGTAGAGGCACTAGTAGTAGTAGTAGACCCTAGTAGTAGTAGTAGTAGTAGTAGTAGTAGGCACTAGTAGTAGTGACCCTAGTAGTAGTAGTAGTAGGCCCCAGTAGTAGTAGTAGGCAGTAGTAGTGTACTAGTAGTAGACCCTAGTAGTAGTAGTAGTAGTAGTAGTAGTAGTAGTAGTAGTAGGCCCTAGTAGTAGTAGTAGTAGTAGTAGTAGTAGTAGTAGTAGAGGCACTAGTAGTAGTAGTAGACCCTAGTAGTAGTAGTAGTAGTAGTAGTAGTAGTAGGCCCTAGTAGTAGTAGGCCCTAGTAGTAGTAGTAGTAGGCCCTAGTAGTAGTAGTAGGCAGTAGTAGTAGTAGTAGTAGTAGGCCCTAGTAGTAGTAGTAGTAGTAGTAGTAGGCCCTAGTAGTAGTAGTAGGCCTAGTAGTAGTAGGCCCTAGTAGTAGTAGTAGTAGGCCCTAGTAGTAGTAGGCCCTAGTAGTAGTAGTAGTATTAGGCAATAGTAGTAGTAGGCCCTAGTAGTAGTAGTAGTAGTAGGCCCTAGTAGTAGTAGTGGTAGTAGTAGGCCCTAGTAGTAGTAGTGGTAGTAGTAGGGCCTAGTAGTAGTTTACGCCCTAGTAGTAGTGTTGGTAGTAGTAGTAGTAGTAGTAGGCCCTAATTGTAGTAGGCCCTAGTAGTAGTAGTAGTAGTAGTAGTAGGCCCTAGTAGTAGTAGTAGTAGTAGGCCCTAGTAGTAGTAGCCCTAGTAGTAGTAGTAGGCCCTAGTAGTAGTAGTGATGGCCTAGTAGTGTAGTAGTAGTAGTAGGGCCTAATAGTAGTACGCCCTAGTAGTAGTGATGGTAGTAGTAGTAGTTGTAGTAGTAGTAGGCCTAGTAGTAGTAGTAGGGCCTAGTAGTAGTAGTAGGGCCTAGTAGTAGTAGTAGGGCCTAGTAGTAGTACGCCAGTAGTAGTAGTAGTAGTAGTAGTAGTAGTAGTAGTAGTAGTAGTAGTAGGCCCTAGTAGTAGTAGGCCCTAGTAGTAGTAGTAGTAGTAGGGCCTAGTAGTAGTACGCCCCAGTAGTAGTGATGGTAGTAGTAGTAGTAGTAGTAGTAGTAGTAGTAGTATAGTAGAGTAGGCAAGACCTGTCCTGTGACCTTATCATGTTCCGTGGATTTATCACTATTGG
Organism: Periplaneta americana; assembly: GCA_025594305.2. Lineage (NCBI taxonomy): Eukaryota > Metazoa > Arthropoda > Insecta > Blattodea > Blattidae > Periplaneta > Periplaneta americana. Next base: position 10,024,251 of record JAJSOF020000009.1, on the reverse strand, counting down.
GTATGGAGGAGGAAGGTAGGTTTAAATCTGAGATGAACGTCCTTGTCGGTAAATTCATATAATAATTATCATCATGTAAAAAACTCTCTTTCTGATAGCACTTTATTTCTCCTCTCGCACACCCACCTGTCAGTCTTTCCTCCTCAACTTTAATGGTGGTGGTGGTGGTGGTGGTGGTGGTGGTATTAGTAGTAGTATTGTTATATTGCGAGAAATGACAGACAAATTTTGCCTGAAGCCCTCCATCGTTCTTTCACGTGCCCTAAATCTACTACATGAACTTCTCAGCTTTTCTTTCGTCCCGGAGGAAGTCATGCAAAGGGTTTTATCGCTCTTTAAAAACCAATCGGATTCGGTCAGATATGTCAATGGCTGTTGGATTACGCAGAACGAGCATTTTAATGTAATCCCCGTTATTTCCAGTGAATAAACTGTCAGAAATTCGGACGAAACCGCAAGAGAATTCGTACAATATTGAAGTAACAGAAACTCTGCGACTAGAGACTTTCGCTCTAAGCAAATATTTATGCTGCAGGATTGAACGACTAGCATGCTATCCGCTAGATAACGAGGACTATCGCTGTTAATGCAAGTCAGGATTATGTCCAGCGAGGAATTCTCTGAAAATCGGATGGAAACGGCACGTGAATGTGTGCAATATTAAAGAACAGACAAGAACACTGTGTGTGGGTGCACTTTCTGAGTAAATATTTACACTGCATTTGTATTTACATCAACTGCCTCTTTATTTTGTGATTGGCAGTAAGCTGCACGTAGACAGGCCAATGAGAACACTAAAATTTGTGGATCCTATCACAGTCTAATATATACAGTCTGAAGCTCAATATGTAGTAAAAATGCAAACATGGGTAGTTGCCCACCACTAGGATTGCTACTATCGCCTCATCCTCGCAGATCTCTCTCCTAGCAGACGACAATATATGTTACACTTTCGTTGTCGTGTTCTTTTGGAAAAATTAACACCTTCCTTCCGTTATTGAAATATTAAATGCATGAAGTTAATTTATTATTTTAATGAAGTATATTAAATTCCACCATAAACTCGAAGATACCTGCAAGAAATAAGTTAATATAATTTTTGTTTGTGCAAAACGAACTGAAATTTACTATAATATATTTACTCATTCAAGATTATAGCGATAATTAACTATGAAACCAATAAATATTAATTTGCATTTCTCTTTACAACAATAATAATGGAAATATGAATTAATGGAGTAACTTACGCGTACCGGTACTTGTAGTGTAGGCTTACGTAGTTAACAAAGTGGGATGAGGTTAAGCAATAATAATCACACCAGAATTGGAAATAAAACGTGATCAATAAATTTTATTGTAACAGACTTTTTCTACGTCTCTAGTAAAGCAACAAATAAAAATAACAACAAAATTAACAGCTATAATTAAAAACATGTCCTTTGAAAAAAAAAAGTAGGCCTAAGCAATAATAATCCCACCAGAATTGAAAATAAAACGTGATCAATAAATTTCATTAAAACAAACTTAATTTTTCTACGTCTTTAGTAAAATAACACATAAAAATAATAACAAAATTAATAGCTACAATTTAAAATATATCCTCTGAAAAAAAGTAGACCTAACCTTTATTTCTCTGGAAAATTAGCAGCCTAAGTGACAGAACTTTAACCGGTATCTAATGTCCTTTCGGTTAGACTGAAACATTTCATTGTGAAATTTAAGGATATAATGTATTCTAACAGTCACAAAGAACTTCAAAATTAAGAGTTTTGTTTCTGCACAGCATTCTTGTGAAACCCAGGAACCTTTCTGAATCTTTCGGAAATCGGAAAAAGGATCTCTGGCCTCTTTCTCTTACTGTTGCTACAATTTATAGCACTACAAACGTCTCCTCCTTGTCCCATATTATTATTCAAATTATTATATTTTAGCCATTAACATTTTCATTACAACCAATAACGAACATTTCACAAGCATCAATGTGAAATACGCAACGAGCTATCACTCGATAGAAATACGACACAGTCCAAAGTCGACCATGGACAGTGTTTTGTTTCTAATTGCTAACCGCTTGGAGCGCTTTATCACAAGATTTGCAAAAAAATACCTCAAGCTTCGCGACTGTATATAGTAGACTGATCCTATGTTAGGACACGATGCGTCGTAACTCCAGGAATGCAATCTCTGTCACCAAGGTCAAATACTTACTTTAAAGAGCTTCGACGTAAGCTTGGAACTAACAAAGATTTGCTGGAGCATAGGTTTACTATTTCTCGAATTCGAGTTCAACCGATGACTTTGACTACAGCGCTGATAATGTTTTTTTCTAGTTGGTTATTTAACGACGCTGTATCAACTACGAGACCATTTAGCGTCGATGAGATTGGTGATAATGAGATGGTCTTTGGCGAGATGAGGCCGAGAATTCGCCACAGATTACCTAACATTCGCCTTACGGTTGGGAAAAAACAAACCAGGTAATCAGCACAAGTGAGAATCGAACCAACGCCCGAACGCAACTCCGAATCGGCAGGCAAGCGCTTTAGCCGACTGAGCTAAGACAGTAGTCTGCTAATGGTGGACGAAGTCGTTGGATGAGGGTTTTCCGGGGTTCCTCAGTTTCAAAAATGTTATTAAACCAATGGACTCTCCATCCTTCAAATTTGCTCCAAAAAGAATTATCAAAATTTGTCTATATAAACCTTTTGATTACACAACAAAATTAATTTTTCACGAATTTGGTGTATCATCTATAGAACAAATTTATAAACAAACATTGCTGATTTACTTCCATAAAAACCACAATAAATTTAAATTTGATCCTCACGAATACCATACGAGACAAAACTACAGTTTCTTTCTAAATACTCCCAAATTTCACACAACTGCTGGATTAAAACACAGCAGAAGTTTTGGACCCAAAATATATAATGCATTAATTAGAGCTTACCCTGAGCTAAATACACTTAACACACACAGATTTAAGAAACAAATCAGATTAATTATTTAAGTGTTTAAGCTAATTGAGTTAAAAATTGATACTCTAATATTTTTGTACTTTTCTATTTTCTATTTGTATATACACCCTATTATTACATGCTGTATGTATGGGGCTAAGTGGGATGAATCTACATGAGAATGGAGAAAGTTACACAACACAGAACTGCACGCATTGTATTCTTCACCTAACATAATTAGGAACTTAAAATCCAGACGTTTGAGATGGGTAGGGCATGTAGCACGTATGGGCGAATCCAGAAATGCATATAGAGTGTTAGTTGGGAGACCGGAGGGAAAAAGACCATTAGGGAGGCCGAGACGTAGATGGGAGGATAATATTAAAATGGATTTGAGGGAGGTGGGGTGTGATGATAGAGACTGGATTAATCTTGCACAGGATAGGGGCCGATGGCGGGCTTATGTGAGGGCGGCAATGAACCTTCGGGTTCCTTAAAAAGCCATTTGTAAGTAAGTAAGTATGTATTTTACCATTTATTAATGTTAATGTGCTCAATGAACTCTCTTAATTTTGTGATATATTTTGTATAACTGATCTGAACTGCGCCCGAGCACGAGCTTCTGCTCTTTCGAGGCTGCAATGCCTAATGTAGCTCAAGTGTAAACTATTAAATAAATAAATAAATTCAATTCAAATTCAATACTTCTCATTCCACCTTACCTTTTCCCCTCATTTTATACTATTACGATTCTCAAAAAATGACAGAGTATCATACAAACTCAGATGACAGCAGATGCAAACGTCCAGCCACACGTAGCCTAAAACTTCTGTAACGCGGGCAATGATTTCTCCAGAGGCTTTGGGAGGCACACATAGTCAAACCTGCTGGCACACGGGGATAGATTAAATCTCGTGACCGTTAGGGAGCTGACTGAGCCATCTTTACGAAACTGATATATAGTCGTGTTTCATTCATTTTATCCGTTCCCTCACTGACTGTAGTAGTAGTAGTAGTATTTTATTCCATATTTATAAACCCTATTTGACACATAGTATATTAGGTTATATTTTAAACTAATCATAACAAATTGAAACTTACAGACTACCATACAATAAATATACACTTGTAAGAGTGTAACATATTGTGACAGCGACGTGAGAATCGAACTCACGACCAGCGTCCCGCAAGAAAGCAGATCGCACAGGCTCCACGGAACATTGAGTGACGTCGCGCGGTGGAGAGAAGAGAGAGGGTGTATTACGTCAACGCGACGAGTCTGCGCGCGCAGCTGCTGCTTAACGCAGTGAATGTGGAACGACCTTCCCGACTATTCCAGAAATCCGTCGAAGTGGGAGACTCGCGAATTTTCGAGGCTACGTCGCTGTAGTTATAAATTACGGTCGCGAAGGAACGACAGCAGTTTCAGAGTTTTCAGTTATTCAGTCAGTGAGTAAGCCAGAGCAAGCAAGCCAGCCGGCCGGAGTTCGACTCGAGTGTGCGTCCGCATCTGCGTCAGCATCCGAAGGCCTGAGTTCGAGTGCAGTGGATCGCAGTTGGAGGGACCTGAGTGCGAGTGCAGTGGACCGCAGTTGGAGGGACCCGAGTTCGAGTACAGTGAACTGTCTCTGAAGGTCTGTGGTTCGAGATACCGTGAACTCGAGTGACTGAGATAGAAGAACTGAGAACTGGTAGTTCTGATTTGTAAATAGTGCTTTGTAAATATTAGTTAAGATTAACAGTTCATTGTTGTGCGTAATAGTCCAAGTAAATTGTCATTGTCGTCGGTGGAGTGCTATAACGAATACTGTGTTGAGTGAAGATCCAATTGTTGACGAGAGCGTTTAAGGTGAATTGTAGAAAGGAATTATTGTTGTGACGAATAAATTACATTGTTGTTACTAATAAAATTAACAATATATAAATTAATTAGATTAATGCCTTGAAATTACAGTCGAAAAACATAGAGAATTTAACATGAATAGCATGTTGCACTTATAGATAATATTATGACACTTAGCTAATATACACACATACACACACACACACATACATACATACATACATACATACATACATACATACATACATGCTTACTTACGTATGTAGAGACATAACATATAGATACATACGGTGAATAAACATTAATTTGATTGAAGGCTTGAAATTATAATCGAAATACCTAGAGAATTTAACATGAATAGACATGTTGAACTTGTAGATCATATTAAAACATTTCGCTAAAATATGTACATTTGTAGACATAATATAACATAATATAACAACATGTAGACATATATTTATAAATTTACACATGCATACATACATACATACATTCATACATACACTCACACACAGATATATATATATATATATATACACACACACACAGCAAGATGTACGTCAGTAACATATAATTGGAAAGGATGAACAATATTAAATACCTTGGACATTCATTATCACTTACACATGACTTTGATATACAAAATAAATTTACCAAATTTATAAAAACATAATGCATAATAAATACAATTTTAAAACCATCATTTATTTAGAGTTATACACGAATCGCAGTTAAAAAGAACTCTTGCCCGACAGTTTTAATCGCTGCCGAGATGGACTTCATGAGACACAAAATGGAACCACGAAAGAAATAATGATATCCTGAAATAACTCAAAGTCGAATCAATATTACAATATGTTAATCATTTCAAAAGGATGGATAGAACACTGATACCGAAACAAATCCTGCAGTACGCTCCTCGTGAAAGAAAATTTGTTGGTCGCCCTGCTAAGAGTTGGACTGACGTGAGACCTTAACAGACCATCTAGTCTAATACATGTTTTGGATTATCATGATGATAAAGATGAAATTATAACCTTGAATATATAAGATGTATGAATTTGACGAAACGTTTGTAGCAACAGTGCTTTTGAAAAACAGTGCATATTGGTTGCTCATAGGTTACTTTACAGTTTAGATCATGGACAGTAAGGTATTGTCTTTGCATGTAAAATATAGGACATTCAAACAGTACATGTTCAACCGACTGAATATCTCCACACGAGCACATCGATTCTTCTCCAGTCTTAATTTTGAATCCCTCACTGACTGTAGGCTTATATTTGTAAATAGTTCGATTTATCCCACTTCAGAAAGATTTCCGTCTGCTTTCTTCGTAAAAACATTTTGAAAACACATTATTTGTGAAGTCCATTATTATTATTATTATTATTATTATTATTATTATTATTATTTATTATTATTATTATTATTATTCCACAAACGATTAGGAAAATACGGAAATTTTACTTGAAGCAAGTAAAGAAATAGGTTTGGAAGTAAATCCCGAAAAGACAAAGTATATGATTATGTCTCGTGACGAGAATATTGTACGAAATGGAAATATAAAAATTATAAATTTATCCTTTGAAGAGGTGGAAAAATTCAAATACCTGGGAGCAACAGTAACAAATATAAATGACACTCGAAAGGAAATTAAACACAGAATAAATATGAGAAATGCCTGTTATTATTCGGTTGAGAACCTTTTCATCTAGTCTGTTGTCAAAAATCTGAAAGAAATTATAAAACAGTTATATTAGCGGTTGTTCTGTATGGTTGTGAAACTTGGACTCTCACTTTGAAAGAGGAACATAGGTTAAGGGTGTTGAGAATAAGGTGCTTAGGAAAATATTTGGGGCTAAGAGGGATGAAGTTACAGGAGAATGGAGAAAGTTACACAACACAGAACTGCACGCATTGTATTCTTCACCTGACATAATTAGGAACATTAAATCCAGACGTTTGAGATGGGCAGGGCATGTAGCACATATGGGCGAATCCAGAAATGCATATAGAGTGTTAGTTGGGAGGCCGGAGGAAAAAGACCTTTGGGAAGGCCGAGACGTGGATGGGAAGATAATATTAAAATGGATTTGAGGGAGTGGGATTTGATTATAGAGACTGGATTAATCTTGCTCAGGATAGGGACCAATGGCGGGCTTATGTGAGGGCGGCAATGAACCTCCGGGTTCCTTAAAAAGCCAGTAAGTATTATTATTATTATTATTATTATTATTATTATTATTATTATTATTATTATTATTCTACCATTTAGTCCACAGCTGTGGAGTAACGGATAGCGCATCTGATCGCGAAACCAGGCGGCCCGAGTTCGAGTCCTGATCGGGACAAGTTATCTGTTTAAGGTTTTTCCGGGGTATTCTCTCAACCAAATATGAACAAATCCTGGGTAACTATCGGTGCTGGACCTCGGACTCGTTTCACCGGGATTATCACCTTTATTTCATTCAGACGTTAAATAACCTGAGGTGTTGATACAGCGTCGTAAAATAACCATCTAAAAATAAAAAATAAACCATTTAACCTCATCTGCTATGCTCATTGTTCACCTATACTACATTCCTTAAACAGCATTCGGAAATTTCTTCCGCTATCACTCAAGAAAATACTAGTGGAAACACTAGTAATGCCCCACTTCGATTATTGTGACTTTCAACTGACTGACCTCAATGTCAACCAGTCGCAAAAATTACAACGTGTTCATAATAAAATTCTTGTGTTCGCGATGTCCGTCGCGCTGACCACATTACCCCATCCTTCCAAACTCTAAACTGGCTACGGCTTAGCGAACGTAGAAATTTTCATTCTCTTGTTCTCCTTTTCCAAGTCCTTCACACTTCTACACCTACCTACCTTGCCTCCCGTTTCAGTTACCTGTCATCGTATCATAATCTCTTCACACGCACGCAAAATAGCCGCATACTAGCCATACCAACACATAAGACATCATCATCGTATTCATCATCATACACAATCTCGCTCTCGCGCTTGTGGAATACCCTACCCAGTGACATCAGAGACTGTCGGAATTTAGTAGCGTTCAAAAGCAAGCTCATTAATCATTTTATTACTGCGTAGAGTAGGTTTAATTTGTACTTAATCAATAAAAGAAATGTTTCTCTTTCTTAACTTTTACAATAAACTATGCAGCTTTATTAATTGGTTAATCTTTTAGTACTTCGATTTTTATTGTATCTGTAAATTTAATATTAATTGTAATTATAATTGTAATTGTATTCTTAATATTGTAGTTGTAATCCCCTGATAGAGGTGAAGAGAAGGCCTGATGGCCTTATCTCTACCAGGTTAAATAAATAAATAAAATAAATAAATATATTATTAACCAACATTAGCCAGACTTTAGTCATGTGGTCATGGTCGGGATCTAAGATAACAGGGACGTATCTCCACTTGCCTAAATCGAACCCGGGACCGTTGAATTTGCATTGCAGCGCAGGTGGTGCGTGTTGTAGTACTCTCTCCCGCGCCTCGCGACCCCATTACCTGCAGGTCTGTCGGTCTCGGCCAGACCCGGTCGTCGGTCGGTCGATTGGCGCGACCTTGACTCAGTCGGCGCTGCTCCCAGGTCGATCTTGCCTGCCTTGCAACATGCTATCCTGCCTCATCGCAACTGCAGGACTATCTGCACTGGCTGCCAGACATCTCCGTGACCCCGAAAACTGTAAATCTATACTCCATAACGCTCCAAGCCTTAAGCCTGAGTACCCTTCCGGGCTTTCCTTATCACGGACACACAGTGGGACTCTCTTAACGTGGGCTTGGCACGACGCCGAGAGCCTTCTTCGTGAAACATCACGGAAGTTGGCGGATTTGATTTTAAATAAAAGTGAAATGTATATATTAGAACTTCCTGAGTTTCTTAATGAAACAAATTTATCTTTTGTTTAGTTACTTTTCAACTAGCATTATGTCAGTAGTGTATATATGTCATCCTATACAGTTTCAGTTGCTAGAAATTGGAACTCGCTTCCGAGTGATATAAGGGGTTGTTGGACAATAGCTTCATTTAGGTCAAAATTACATAAATTCTTACTTAACAGATGAATTGCTGATTAATATTTGTTACTTATAATGAAACTAACATCTGTCCATTCATATTATTATTATCTTTAATTTCTGTAAATAGATTTACAAAACCTCTAATGGCAATTACATTAATATTCTCATTATAGAAATAGAAATATATATATTCTCCCTGTAACATAGTCCTAGTAAGCTTCTATTAAATTAATTTTCATCATTTTACTAGCTATCTCAAATATTAAATTAATTATAATTCATTGAATTAAATTAGCTGATAAATTAAGTTACTACTTTACCTTATAGATTTATCTAAATTTAAATAAATGTGTAGTGAAGATTATTGCTGGAGAACCTTTTAAGTGTAGTGAAAATATTTGTAATTTAAATTTATGTATTGTATTGATTAAGGCTGGTTGAGTAGAAGAGAAGGCCTTATGGCCTTAACTCTGCCAGCGAAAATAAAACATTATTATTATTATTATTATTATTATTATTATTATTATTATTATTATTATTATTAAAAGAAAATTCAAACTAGAATAGAAATGTGCTTTATGTAAGTTATTTGTATAACTCTCCTCAAACTGCTATGTACTTGAAGTTGACATTTCTGTAGCATAAACACAAAAAGAAGCTCTCCAAAGTCTACCACAATAACAATAATAATAGCGTAACAGTTAGAGAGAAAATTAATAAAATCATATATGAAATGACTTTTATAATCATTCCTATTATTATTCTACAGGGACATCATTTTAATTTTACTTCAATTTTTACTGTACCTGAGTTTTTTAATGTACTTCACTCCCACCCCTTCTACTAATGAAGTTCAACCGTCCTCCACAGAGATCCAAGACCGCATATATAGTCATAGTAGCCTTACGGTCATAGTAAACAGTACGTTCCAAAAATATGTTCGCGTTTTCCAGTGACGAAAGAGCTTTCAATATTGAATCATTTTCGCACAGGTACTGTCGTCCATTTGCCTACGTCTTATCCCGGTTTCCCCCACCAGCTTTTATTCGCCAGCTAGTAGCTGTCTTAGCTCTTTTCTGAGAACATTAATTTCTGTTAGGAATTGGACGTCTACGTAATATTATACCCATACAATTATTTAAAATAACTTAAAAGGGCCTCGTTAAGTAATTAACTGTCACGTGATTTCCCCCCTTTCTACGACCCTGCTACATAACTACTCGGACGGACAGTAGATAGCATGTCTGAGTAATTTTTTTTTCGGATCGGGCAGAAGTGAAGATTGAATTTACAGTACGTAAGATACTCTTTTATAGAGTAGGTATAGAATTATTTCAACATGAGTTACTAGTACGAAGGACGAAACTGGTAATTGGAATTAGGTGCAATATTCTATAGTGCGATAATATGCACAAAAGAACTGACGCCTGTATCGAAATGAACGGTCACTATTTTCAAAAATGTGTTTAAATATCCATATTATGATTATTTTTCAATTTAATTTCATTCTCTATGTTGTACGCTAATGTGTTGTAGACAGTATAATATATGAAGGGTACGGAGAAAGAACGAACAGTCACAATTTTCTTAAGGGTGATGTCATCATCTAATTCAGTATATTACTGCAAAATTTATTGCTGTTCCTAATGAAAATGTAGGAAAGGATGATTGTATCCGTAGTGATAATTCTCTTTTATCAGTTTTGGTAAGAAAAACATAAATTTTGCAGTAATATACTGACTTAGATGATGTCGTCACCCTTATGAGAATTGTGACTCCGTTCTTTCTCTGTACCCTTCATATACGTCCGAATGGATAGCTCAATTCGTGAGTAAAAACACTTATTGTTAATACAGTACTGTATTATGATTAAACAAAGACCTATAATGAAAATTATCAAACTGAAAAACGCGATATTTCCTAGTTTACGTAAATGGATGAACTACGTTTCTTCCCTCCTTTACCTAGTAAACTGATTTGTTTGTATTTTACGCCAGTATCATCGAACTCCAGTCGTGGAAGGGAGTAGCAAACGGTTTTTCCCTTACTCCAAAGGTATAGCCAGGTTAATATTGGAAATGCTAGTAAAAATAAAATGATGTCTCTGTAAATCTGCGACGATACATATTTGATTCTAGTTTCCATGTAATACAATATTTTATAAAACGAAACTATACAATATGAGCCTTCTGTATCAAGCACTAATGTGATTTTATACCTTTCAATTAAAGAAAGGAAAACATGCAGAAACCTAACATATAAAGGGACATATTGAATCCTTGAAGTAAGTCAATGACATTTAAATAGTTACCAACAAATGGATTTTAGAGATCCCGGAGGTTCAGTGCCGCTCTCACATAAGCCTGCCTCCTATCCTGAGCAACATCACTACCATCATATCCCACCTCCCTCAAATCCATTTTAATATTCTTTGGTCGACGGAAAAGCCACATAAGTAAAAAAGTTGATTTTTCTATTGTACCTCATCACATACGTCAAGTATTTTTTCTAATTTTTTAAATAATAAAATTTCTTGTTTGTTAAATTGAAAAGGGTCTTACTCTGACAAACATACATGAATTTCATTATTATACTTATATTTAGTTAAGAGTAAAATAAAAAAGTTCCTCCTGAAAAATTAATTTTTTTTTTTATTTATGTGCTTTTTCCCACAGACCAAAGTATTATCCTCTCATCTACGTCTCGGCCTCCCCAAAGATCTTATTCCCTCAGGTCTCCCAATTAACACTCTATATGATTTTCTGGATTCCCCCATACGTACTACATGCCCTGCCCATCTCAAACGTTTGGCTTTAACGTTCCTAATTATGTCAGGTGAAGAATACAATGCGTGCAGTTCTGCGTTGTGTATCTTTCTCCATTCTCCTGTAACTTCATCCCTCTTAAACCCAAATATTTTTCTAAGCACCTAATTCTCAAACACCCTTAGCCTCTGTTCCCTCTCAAAATGTGATTTCAAGTTTCATAACCATAGAGAACAACCGGTAATATAACTGTTTTATAAATTCTAACTTTCAGTTTTTTTGAGAACAGACTGGATGACAAAAGCTTCTCAACTGAATAATAACAGGCATTTCCCGTATTTATTCTGAGTTTAATTTCCTCCCGAGTGTGACTTATATTTGTTACTGTTGTATATTTTAATTTTCTCAACCTTTTCAAAGCATAAATTTCCAACATCGTAGAAGAAATTGAAATCTATGAGAAATTGAGAAGAACGCGGCAAAAGAATGCAACGCAACAAGTTAGAGAAACTAGCGAGAATTACAAACTTGCTGAGAAGGGAAACAGGAATCGTCCCAGAAACGATGTAAGAAGCTGTTCTTTGATGAGAGTTAATAGTGGAGGCTTAATGGGATCAAATCCAGTAGTTTAACAACAAGATGGAGAAGCGGAACAACGCCATAATAAAAAGGAAAACGTGAAGAAGAAAACGGAAATAAAATGAGAAGAAACCAAGAGAAGTGAACAAGGACCTAAGAGGGGAGAAGGAAAACAAAAGAAGTGGAAGAATATGAGCATCTAGGATAAAGGAAAAGGATGAAAGAAACAAAAAACCTTTTCCTTAATGGCTGTACGAAATACGGAGAATGTAATGATGTCGCAACAATTACTGTCTTTAGTAATCTCAGGCCTCGAGTGGCATTTGTTAGGACTATTTCGTGAATAAAATAAAAATGTAAATAATATATCCCTAAAATTCGCTCACAAAATGTTAATAATTATTGTATATTTATGAATACTTAACATATTCAGACATTGTGAAGTCGAAATAAATGAATAACGATTACTGCAATAAAGAAATTGAATGTTATTCAGTAATGCCAATTGAGAAAAGCGAAATACAAGTTTAACAATGTTAATTACATGTACTGTGCTTTTGTCTTTTTATTATAACAGAAATACGTTTTCATTATCTGCTGAAATCATAATTTCATTTAAACATTTTATACTATAATTACAATAACCTGATTAATACATTAATTAAATGGACAATTGTTATGAAGGAGTGTCATTTTTTTAGATGCAATGGACATGGAATTAGAAGATGAAGATGTAGATGTGGAAGTAGTATTTCGCACTTTATTTAGTACAATGGATTCATGCTCATCGATATACGTGGAAACAGTTGGCGACACTGACTAAACAAAAAGAAGAACCTCGCGATAAATTGATAGTGATAAATCGAGCTGCAGAAATTATCGCGATGTGTTACTGTGATTGGTTGGAATTCAAAATTTCATTACACTTCATTGGCCGAAAATAGAATGACGTCATATGTACGAAATGGTCGTAGCAATCTCACTACGAAAAATATTCTGACTTTGTTTTGAATCGTTGTTTTAAAATTGCACAAAACCGTAATTTAATCAGAATGTGATTTACAGGCCTATAACCAGCTATACTGCCTGGGGGATCATGCTAACCACACGATATCCTAGTTCTGGTTAGATGGTCGTTCACCTCTGCTGAGGCATGTGGACGTGAAGTCAGCAGTCGACTAATCGGGCTTAGTCTTCATGGGCTGTCGCTTCACGTATTAAACTTCTTTCTTCTTTTTGCAGTTTGAGTTTTTATAAGAAAAAGTGTGAAAAGTTATAAGCCCTATTATAGATTCAATGTACCTAGGAATCTTTCATTCGGAATATTACATAGGCCTAATATTATCTGAGACACAGTTATATCTCCAATGGAAAACTTTTCAGACATTATTTGCAACAAACTGAATCAATATAGTCGTTTTAGGAGGTAAGGTTAGAAGTGGCACAGATCTTGTAAGTTTCAGTTAGTGATGTAACTGATATATTTTCTTAATATTCTTCTTCTTCTTCCAATGTAGGCTTGTTGCCTATTCCTAGTCAATAATCTGTCTTTCCACCTTTCCTTTCTTCGTCCTATGCTTCTATTTCCGGTTGGAAATTTGTCCTTGGCTGTTTTTATTATTCTGTCATTTGTTATTCGACTTATATGGGCAACCCACTTTTTTCTTCTTTTTTTTTATCCAATTAGATATTTGATATATTTTGAATCTTTTCTTATTTTCTTAATACATAGTTTATTTCAGTCAATGCGTAAGATGTATCTGTTACTGTAAATGTACGAAGACCGGTAAATCTTAGAATTTACCGGTATAACCTAACGTTTACCGTTATAGTGCGGTAAAACCTCGAAATATCTTATCAGATATATACATTTTGAACTTTTACCAAGAGATGTTGGTAAATCTCAGGATTTACCGATCAGTTGTGGTAAAATAGTATTAATTTAATAAAAACCTTTATCATTCTTCTCACTTTTACATATCTCCGATTCATCTTTTTATTGTTGTCTTATTATTATTTTAAAACAAATAAAAATCACCTCAGCAATGATTGAAATAATTTGTATTTATTTCAAATTGAAATTATTTAAATAGTCTTACATTCCAATGTCAGTATAATAAACAATATTTCATATTAAAAATAGTGAAAAATGTTACAGTTTTACCACTGTCTGTTATTGTATTAATATTAGTATTTATATAGTATTTATTTATTTAACCTGGTAGAGATAAGGCCGTCAGGCCTTCTCTGCCCCTCTACCAGGAGATTCCAACTACAATATCAACAATAAAATTACAATTCGTATTAAATTTACAATTACAATTACAAACAATATTACAATTAGTATTAAATTTACAATTACAATAAAATCAAAGTACGAAAAGATTACCTGAATAATTAAAGCTAGATAATTTATCATAGAGAAACAAAGAATATTTTATATTTACTGAATTACAAATTAAATCTAGAATAACAAAATTGTATGGTGATGAAATTACTGAATATTGAAATATTTTGTGATAGATTAAAGAAACTATTTACAAGTAATCAATTACTGACCAAGTGCTTAGTAAGTTTTCGTTTGAATTCAATTTTATTTCGACAGTCCCTGATGCTAGCAGGTAGCGAATTCCAGAGTCTTGGCAGGGCTATTGTGAAAGAAGATGAGTATGAGGAGGTGCGATGGGATGGTATTGTTAATATTGTTTCATGACGAGAGCGTGTGTTCAGATTATGGTGGGAAGAAAGGTAAGTGAAGCGAGACGACAGGTACGAAGGAATAGAAGAGTTCAAGATTTCGAAGAGAAAGAGAAGTGAATGTAAATTTCTTTTCTTATCTAGTTTAAGCCAAACTATTGCTTCCAGGGATGGGGTAATATGATCATATTTACGAACATTGCTTACAAAACGTACACACAAATTATGAGCACGTTGAAGTTTCATTTTGTTGTCGCTGGAGAGGTCAGTCAGTAAAATGTCCGCATAGTCGAAATAGGGAAATGCAAGTGTCTGCACAAGGGACTTTTTATTGTATTCCATACAAAAATTAACAAAGCCTTTACATCCCCTCAAACGGTCCAGGTCCACAAATAAAGTAAAACAGACATTATGAATGTTAATTCTTGTTACAACAAGATTGGCTCTTATGACATTTAGAATTACACAACATGAAATATGATTTACACAAACATTTTTTTTGTTGAACACTTTTTTACAATTACACTTTTTGAACCCTTGTTTTCCAGCGAAAGATAGTTTGCCAACCACTTCCCGTACACTAATTTCTTCTTTTCCTACTTTGATGCTGATAAAATTTTCTTTGCACAATGTAAATTGGTTCCTAGTGTACAATGACTTCAGTTTGTCAGCTTTGGTACAGAGTTGATAAAACTCGCCATCTTGAATATTTATGACCATTGCTATGATTGACTTTGCGTTAATTTTTGCCCGGTCTACATCCGGTACTTTGATTCTCAAATTCTGTCCGACTGAAAGTTTTGGAATTTTGTTACAAATGGCTGCTTTCATTTTCTTCGCTTGTATTTCAAGAACTTCTTTGGCAGCCTCTCGGAACCGTTTCACTTTATCGATCCTGCAAATATGTCTGAACCTGCACAACGGAGGCAGGATTCGTCGTTCTGGATTCTTCGATCCAGCTTTTACCAGCTTGCATCGGAAAATCCTGAGATTTACCAACATTTCTTGGTAAAAGATCAAAATGTATGAATCTAATAAGATATTTTGGATTTTTACCGCACTATAACGGTAAATGTTAGCTTATACCGGTAAATTCTAACATTTACCGGTCTTCGTACATTTACGGTAACATATCCATTTAATAAGAATATTTATGTCAATTTTATCATATCGTCCTGTTTTGTGAAACCTCCTGTGTGGCAGTAGAGAAAATAATTTTTCAGGAGGAAGAAAAAATTAATTAAATATCAATAGGCCTACACTGATCCTCGATGATGTTATTTATGTTCATCATATTCACCAACTTTTTCTACCAAATTACATCATATTTTTATGTAGGCCCATTGGATTTTAATTAATTTTTTCTTCCTCCCGAAACATTATGTTGTGTACTGCCACAAAGGAGGTTTCATAAAATCAACGATATAGTATTTAATATGTACTTTTTAGTTGGTTATTTTACATGGCTTTATCAACTTCTACGGTTACCCAGCGTCTGAGTAAGATGAAGTTGATAATGTTAGCGAGGTAAGTTCAGGGTCCAACATCGAAAGTTATACAGCACTTGTTCTTAATGGTTTGAGGAAAAATCCCGAAAAACCTCAACCAGGTAACTTATCCCAATCAGGATTTGAACCCGGGTCCACTAGTTACAATTAATCTGTATTACAAAAGCTCGACAACTATGTTTTTTATAAAAATAGCTATCGAAATAAATATTTTGTGCGAGATCGTGCGTATTTGCTTGGTTTCCGCACAAAACCATTCCGCGGTAAGTCTAAAATTCCACATTCAGTATTCCCAACCTAACATACATAACAATTTCCCTCTTCTTACCGCTTAAGTGACATATTGATTTTACTGCTTTAGGCTTTTAACATATTATTTTTAGAGACGTTCAATATAGTAATAATTATAAACTGGAAACTTACCACTGCAATCCCAATCAGGATTTGAACCCGGGTCCACTAGTTACAATTAATCTGTATTATAAAAGCTCGACAACTATGTTTTTATAAAAATAGCTATCGAAATAGATATTTTGTGCGAGATCGTGCGTATTTGCTTGGTTTCCGCACAAAACCATTCCGCGGTAAGTCTAAAATTCCACATTCAGTATTCCCAACCTAACATACATAACAATTTCCCTCTTCTTAGCACTTAAGTGACATATTGATTTTACTGCTTTAGGCTTTTAACATATTATTTTTAAAGACGTTCAATATAGTAATAATTATAAACTGGAAACTTACCACTGCAATTTCACCTAAATTGCACTGTTAATTATTGTTTTTAAATATTTGCAAAAATTAAGTAAACTCTAAATCATTACATAACCTTATCGTTTGTTTTAAGTTCGCATTTATAGACTGGGGGAGACAAACGTATATCACGGCCTGCTGGAGTATAGTAAATACAGAAAACATTTTAAAGCAACAATGTAGAAGATAGATTTTTTTTTTTTTTTGCAAATTTGCCGTCACTGAACAGAAACCAAGATGGAGATTTCATTGCAACTAATTAGAAATTCCTCTTTCAGGTATGTAATAAACGATCTTCGCACAAAATAATGTAGGATACACGAGCGGTATGTTTTCTTTCAATTCTCGGAAATTAAAAAAGCTCAACTACGTTTCGCTTTTTCAAACTTTTCCTCGAACATGAAAACTTCAACATACCGCTCTTGTAACACATATTACTATTGTAGGCCCATTGGATTTTTAACTGATTTTTTCTTCCTCCTGAAATATTATGTTGTGTACTGTCACAAAGGAGGTTTCATAAAATCAGCAATTTAGTATTTAATCTGTACTTTTTTAGTTGGTTATTTTACATCGCTTTATCAACTGCCATGGTTATCTAGCGTCTGAGTAAGATGAAGGTGATAATACTAGCGAGATAAGTCCAGGGTCCAAAACCGAAAGTTATACAGCACTTGTTCTAAATGGTTTGAGGAAAAATACCGAAAGAACCTCAACCAGGTAACTTGTCCCAATCAGGATTTGAACCCGGGTCCACTAGTTACAATTAATGTGTATTACAAAAGCTCCACAAATGTTTTCATAAAAACAGCTATCGAAATAAATATTCTATATTATAACACTTCCTTCAAATTGCATGTAATAAGTAAAACATCCGAAAGGTTTATTTTTATACATAAATTCACCGCTTATATTGTTATCTGGAGAATGGGAGATTCGCATTAACATTTCATGATGTAAGTTTACAATAATTGAAGAATCAATACCTACAGCAGCCATACCCTCATCGCCATTGGCTGCAACTACATGAACTTTAGATAAACCTCGCCAGAGGACATCCTCGCTGGAAACATGAAATCAATATCATATATCTGGCCTACATAGGATTTCATTCCTTTTGCAAAATTTGGCAGTGACTAGAGAATTAAGAGCCAGCTTGCTTACGATTTAATCTGCGGCGTCACAAAGTCTGGTCTCTGCTATAAATTAATTCTAAAGAAAACTCAAGCCGATGTGATAACATTATGCATCTAACAAACAGTTAACGGGGTTCGGAATCGCCTATTTCCATAACGTTAAATTTCACCAAGTTCATGTCCCATTTTCTCAGAAAACTTCATATGTAGAAAGATGAAACTTTTACCACATATTACAGGAAACCTGTTGATTTTTATACAAGTATACGTTTAGTTATTATAAAAACTTTAGAAATTAATAGTTTTTATTATGAAACTAAATTTTGGCAAGAAAAAAGGAGAGAATTGATTTTTTTAATTTTAAACTATCCAACATAGAAACATTTCCTGTGTTAAAAGTAGGAAATACTTATGGAGAACATACGATACAAATTTGACCTTTGTATCTTAGGTAGTCCTTCCAGTTCTCCTATACGGAGCACAAACATGGTCTCTAACGGAAAGAGAGCGGGACATGCTGAGAAAGTGCCAACGGAAAATGGAGAGGAAGATGCTGAACATCACATTCAGACACAGACTACGTAAC
The DNA here is from genome assembly GCA_025594305.2 of Periplaneta americana. Lineage (NCBI taxonomy): Eukaryota > Metazoa > Arthropoda > Insecta > Blattodea > Blattidae > Periplaneta > Periplaneta americana. The sequence goes on along the minus strand of JAJSOF020000009.1, from coordinate 10,005,383 downwards.
GAAGACATAAAGACAAACACACCTCAAAGACTGCAGCAAAGACGGCCCACAAGCTGAAGAAGAAATGGGCAGGACACGTGATGCTACTCAACGCGAACCGGTGGACATACATACTTACGACATGGGACCCAAGGATGGGCAAACGGAATGCTAGAAGACAGAAGACAAGATGGGCAGACGAACTTAGAGCAAGATTCGGCCATCTATGGTCAAGAACAGCGAAAGACCGACAACAATGGAAACTAATCACAAAGTGACTTGCAACCTAAACAGTGACTAGTGAACAGTGAACCTAAACAGTGACTAGTGAACAGTGGACCCTTCAGATACGACATTACAAAAGTGACCAACATTCCCGGAGTGGCTAACCGGGAACTGTTTGACAAGCCACCCTGCATAGTCAGGAGGCCCTTGCCCTTCATGGGATTTCGTGGCTAATTCTAATCTATTTTTAAATGCATTTTTGTTTTAAAGCCTTTCTCTCAGGTAAAGCATTCACCCTCTGTCCCAGTGTCATTTAGGTAGAATTTTTTATTTTACTTTGTTATTTAACGACGCTGTATCAACTACGAGATTATTTAGCGTCGATGGAATTGATGATAGCGCAATGATATTTGGCGATATGAAGCCGAGATTCGCCATAGATTACCTGAAATTTGCTTTATAGTTAGTTAGAAAACCTCGTTTTTGAAAAACCCAACCAGGTAATCAGCTTAAGCGGGAATCGAAGCCGCGCCCGAGCACAACTCCGGATCGGCAGGCAGCGCCTTAGCCGCCTTAGCTACTCCGGTGGTTCTTAGATAGATTTAATTTTATTGGGTTATTTTACGACGCTGTATCAACATCTCAGTTATTTAGCTTCTGAATGATATGAAGGTGATAATGCCGGTGAAATGAGTCCGGGGTCCAACACCGAAAGTTATCCAGCATTTGCTCGTATTGGGTTGAGGAAAACCCCGGAAAAAACCTCAACCAGATAACTTGCCCCGACCGGGATTCGAACCCGGGCCACCTGGTTTCACAGCCAGACGCGCTGACCGTTACTCCACAGGTGTGGACTCTTAGGTAGAGGCTGATACAATTGATTTATGTAAAAAAATGTAATTTTGGGAAACTTAATTCAAAGTTGACAAGAAACGTCAATTGATAGGTTCAACATAAATAAAAAAGATGAAAAAGAATTTCCAATTTTCAAAACAATGTCATATGTCATTGGAATCCTGAAAGTCTAGAATACAATGAGACAATAAAATAAAATTTCAAAATTTCATCATTTTTGAGGTTAAGAAATAGAATAAATCGCATTAAAATTGTAACAGCTCAGTCCTAAAGTCCCTTAAGTCGTAAAGAGCGTATTCCGAATCTCAGCGCTGAGCAATCTGATGGCATCACGGTTCCGAATTTCAACGATGACGTCACTGATGCTCCACCGGTGTCGCACCGGTTCCATCAGCTTGCAGAGGTGGTGGCAGTCCCCATCAGCCGCCATCAGTGAATCTGATTGGTTCTTGTATAGGGCGGGAATTAGCAGACGAATGACATCGTGCACTGTTGTGTCATGGCGGCGTGTTCTGCTGTATTGTTTGTAATGAGCACAACGTAAAAACAATATGTTAATGGCTTATGAGCGAACATGTCAACGGACCAGTTATTACTACCGGTTCAAGAAATAAATTGTTTATGCTATCTTTTCTTTGAACGAGATGACAGAACGTAAATTTCGCAAAATCTTGCTAGAGTAGCACAGACAACAACTTGTACAGCCGCCATGATAGCCATCGAACCTTCCAGCAGTTTTGTTCCTATTTCGCTGCAGCGTGACGTCATTGTTGTCCATCGGTCCGGTGAGATTCGGAATACGCTGAATAGAATCACCACCATCTGTTGTACTGCCGAATATGAATAATAATTTTTGAAAGTGAAACTTCCTTTATATACACTCGATGCCTACCTTTATATCTTAGATTAAACCTTTTAAGGAGGAGTAAGTTTGGACATGTGTTTACACACTAGATCTTGATTGTTTGCCCCTTGTCAACGGCTAAGTTCATGTTTCTGGCAATAGAACAAATTAAAAGAAAATAACTAAAACGTCAACAATATCGTCACAATAAGCGCACGTGTTCGCGTTACGGTATACATGTTAAACATTGCCTGGTATTAGAGTAAGAAATGCATATTCTGAAACGAAATTGATTACTAGAGAATATTACATAATTTATTTTAATAACTGTGTTTAATTTCAGGTACGAATTCTATCTACTCTTCAGTCCTGAAGCGTGAGTTTCGCTGTTGAACTGCTGAAAATGCTTATCGATTTGTAAGTATAACAGTTCGTTATAGGCCTACTTCGTGTAGTACTTACCATACGAGTACATTGACTACTTCTTTAAATTAGACTACTGGCTTGTAGCAGCAATTGCTGCTTGATAGAGATTGAAAACCACAATAAAATGCTGCTACTTATGATGAAGATGATGACAGATTTTCGTTCATTGGACGAACATCGTAATATGTAATACTGTCTTCATGCATAATTTCTTTCATTTCTTGAAACGTTGTTACAAACAAATTTTTACTACATAGTCGTTTATGAGTTCTTGATGCAGTTGCATTTCTAAAAGTTCTTCGACGTTTCCTTGGTTGACCAGCTACACTCATAATAATGAACTAATAAAGAAAAACTAAATTCATAATGTAACAACACTATTATTTTTTAAGTAACGCCAGATAAAAAACACACGTATATGGAAACACGAAAAAATAATGTGACAGTTGAAAGATGAACAAACCATTATTATCGAGGTCTCGAAAAGCACGATATTGTGACGTCAACATCTCGCATGTACAGAAGGCTTTGATAAATACATTTCTGATCGTTTTAAGGAAACTTGATGTTTTATTGTTTTAAATTTAATTATTTAAACCATAGCCTTTCTTATACACAAAGCCCCACATTACTGACACCATTCATGTCCTTCAAAAAACCTAACATAGCTGTATTAATAACTCAAATGAAGGTAAAGTAAGCTACATTTAAAGCCAATACGTGACCCACGGCCCTCTGCACAACACTATGAAATGAACTGCAAGATGTCCTACGGTAGACGCTCTGCTGAGACGGTCGCACATATTTCTTTTAATTTAAAGCTTTTTTTGTGAACTTCGTTACAAACCATTTAGATTTTCCCCGCAATATTAATATCATTAGCTTTCGATTGAGACATCACACAACCTCACAGGATGTATAGTTTTCATAAAATTTTCCGCCACAGTTCAAATTAAATATATAGATAGATATTGATTTGTTTTCTATGTATAGGATAGTCAAAACATAGTAAACAGAAACGAATTATCTTCCAAATTTCAATACAAATATATTTCTTTAGAGTCTTTAAATGTATTAAGATTTCCACAACGATATAGCATGTGTCTTCTTGAGCGGATATGAGTACGATAACTCAAACCGAGGTTAACCGACATTTTTCAAACTCGACATTTAAAACTGTTATTGAATTTTCTGTACAGAATTTAAATTTGCAAGACATGGATATGTAACTGTAAATCGACATCTACAACATTTAGATACATTAATATTTGCAGATGACTTAGCACTTTTAGTCTCAATAGAAGATGACTTACAACGCTCTGTACAGCAGTGGCAAAAAGAAACCGGACCGACCTTGCAGCTGATTTCAGAGCCTTGTTCACTCCAGAGCACGATAGACTGGTAACTAAGACTTTCGTGGTTCGAATCCTGCCTGGAAAGGAAACTTTTTTTGTTCATTATTCAAATTTATTCCCAATACTTTTCGATTGCTGGCAAAATTCATGTTCTGGAAATAATAAGTAAATTAAGTAGTAAATTATCGCTACAATCGAAAATCAATCCTGAGATCACTGAACAAAACGTCGCAATAATCGAAGTGAGGTAGCGTCTGTTTTAATTTAGATGGATAATGATCCAATCTTTTTAGTGAATGGAGAACAGAGAATGCCTTCTTACATGTATATTTAATATGCGTATCTCAATCGAGATTAGATACGAAATGCACTCCGAGATTTTTTACGGTAAATCTAAACGGGATGATTGTTTTATTCAGTTCCACAGGTGGAATATTCAGGTCGTTGACATCAGAAATTAATCTACAATTCGCGAACAGAATAGCCTGTGATTTACATGCGTTTAGGTTAAGTACAAATTGTTGAGACCAGGAAGAGATGGAATCAAGATCTTCATTAAGACTATTATTGCTGTCATTTGGTGCATCAGGACGGGCTGAAATATACAATTGAACGTCGTGTGCATTTATTTGATATCTGCAGTGCTTAAATAAGTTATCTTGATTATGAAATATAATTTGTAGTAGAATCAGATATACCAGACAAAATTACTTTGTGGTGAACACAACTCCATTAAGTGTATATTTACTGAAAACTATGGCGTTTGTGGGTACGATCATTTCAGTCACAGTAGGTACTCCCAAAATTTCAAGCTTGATATTTTAAGAATAAAAATATATTTTCTGAATGTAATAAATAAATAAATAAATAAATAAATAAATAAATAAATAAATAAATAAATAAATAAATAAATAAATAAATAAACAAGTAAAAATAAGTAAATAAATAAATAAAAATGAATAAATAAATAAATATATAAATAAATAAATAAGTAAATAAATAAATAACTAAATAAATAAGTAACTAAGTAAATTAATAAGTAAATAAATAAATAAATAAATAAGTAAATAAATAAATAAATAAGTAAATAAATAAGTAAATAAATACAACATAAATAATAAATAAATAAATAAGTAAATAAAAATAAATAAATATGTAAATAAATACATAAATAAACAAATAAGTAAAAAACAAATAAATAAACACAAAAATAAATAACTAAGTAAATAAATAAGTAAATAAATAAATAAATAAATAAATAAATAAATAAGTAAACAAATAAGTAAATAAATAAATAAGTAAATAAATAAATATGTAAATAAATAAATAAATAAGTAAACAAATAAGTAAATAAATAATTAAATAAATAAGTAAATAAATAAATAAGTAAATAAATAAATATGTAAATAAATAAATAAATAAGTAAATAAGTAAATAAATAAGTAAATAAATACATAAATAAGTAAATAAATAAATAAAAACAAATAAGTAAATAAATAAATAAAAGTAAATAAATAAGTAAATAAATACATAAATAAATAAATAAATAAATAAAAATAAATAAACAAATAAATAAAATAAATTATAATTCGGAAACTGTAGATTATCTGAAATGACTATAGGCCTAAGTTTTATTGAAGGACTGAAATCTGTGTCTGTAACAATTTATAATATTAATGCACAAGGCCCTATTGCATAGAAATCACTAACTGAAGTTCACTTTTGATCTAAGTTCAGAATATGAACCGAGTTCTATCTCTATTATGTTGTATAATATTGATCTTAGATGGTATGAACTTTGTTTACTGCTGATCTACAGAAATGCACATGTGACAAGAGAGCGAAGTCTTGTTTATAACGAGTTGGTTTGCAATACCCTGGTCTGTATTCAAATATCTCCTTGGCAACACGAATAACCAAGAAGACAATAATGGAGAAACACATGAATAACACAATGCATGGATCATATTTGAAGAATGGCGACAGACAGACAAAGACAGGTGTTTATTGAAATAAATTTGTTCTCGTACATAAATAAACTTATGCGAATCTAGCTTTCAGGTAAAGCTCCCTGTGAAATTATCCATAAATAAACTTAGTTACAAGGTAGGGATTAATTCCAGAGGGGAAAAAGCAAGCAAACCCAATCCAATCCCCAGAGGTGATACTTAATTCAAGATGCCTTTCTTGGAAATAACGAAACCACGGTTTTTGCAGGCTTCTTTTATTTTCACTTAACTGTACTTTTGGAAAGGGCCCTAATGTACCCTTCCAAAAAGGCTAGGATTTTGATGACCTATAAATCATTAAAAAATGTCCTAAAACAATGCATTTATGACCTAAAAATCTTTCAAAAAGGCCCTTAAAAATGTCCTAAAATTGTTCGTACATAATTGGCTAAGTAGGAAAAGAGGTTTTGTATTACTTAATATTTAGACTAGTTATTAAATTAAATTCTAGTACCAACATTTAAGTTTATTTAATTTTACATAATTTTTTCTAAGTGGTACACTTTTTACCTGATGTAGTTTCCATGTAGTTCACCACAAGACCACTCTTATCCGGAATTAGCAGGTATAGAGGAGTCTATATGGAAGGGTTGGTTGGAGTGTACTACGCTAAAATGGCAATATTTGTGTAGAAAAACGATTAAAATATTATACAAAATAACAGGTATTAGCCACCGGCGTAGCTGGACGATTAAGGCGCTTGCCTGCCAATCCGGAGTTGCGCTCGGTCGCGGGTTCGATTCCCGCTTGGGCTGATTATCTGGTTGGTTTTTTCCGAGGTTTTCCCAACTGTAAGACAAATATCAGGTAATATATGGCGAATCCTCGGCCTCATCTCGCCAAATATCACATCACTATCACCAATTCCATCGACGCTAAATAACCTCGTAGTTGATACAGTGTCGTTAAATAACCAAGTAAAAACATAATGGGTATTAATGGACAAAATATGTAGACAAAATATCAAAGGAAATAAACATTATTTTATATTAATAATGGGGATTTATGGCCAAAATTAAATAAAAATGCCTAAAAATGTCCGATAAAACAAAAGATGCTCTTATGAGTTTTAAGAGGCAAAAATCAAAAAAATGCCCTAACAAATATGTCTTAAAACACTCAGTTTATCACATAACATATAAATACTAAAGCAGCTATGTTTCTGGCTTACTAGAAAAAGATGCAATTTCGTCAAAATCCCCTACTCATAACCTTCCTTCAGTTATTTTTAAAATGCTGAAAACTGTTTTAGTCTTAACTTAGTACTTAGTATTTATTTATTTAACCTGGTAGAGATAAGGCCGTCAGGCCTTCTCTGCCCTCTACCAGGAGATTCCAACTATAATACGAAGAATAAAATTACAATTAGTATTAAATTTACAATTACAATTACAAGTAAAATTACAATTAGTATTAAATTTACAATTACAATTACAATAAAAATCAAAGTACGAAAAGATTATCTCACTAATTAAAGCTAGATAATTTATCAACAGTAATCTCACTAGACGTTTTGATTTATCTTAGAAAATCAAAACTCGAGGGGATTTAATTGACTATTACAAGGTTAGAAGAAAGTATATAAAGATTAGAAGTAACGAAGTACTCCGATACAATAAAATATTAATTGATTTACGAGAATACAACTGTCTTCAAATGTATTATTGTACCATCTCAACATTACAAATATTACGCTAGATGCATGCTAGATGGCAATAGTGAGCAATGCCTTCTCGTCGAGAAGTTCCCGATCTATTATACACGATGGCAATGTTACTAGTCAAGAAGGCTTTGTTGATTCAGTTTCATTTTTATTAAAATGCAACATTCCACTTCAATTATCCGAATCCCAGTAATCAACGTCACTTGACAGATGAGTTTCAATAAATCTTAATATTAAACAATCTCTGATACGTGACTATCCATAATATCATATAGCAGAAGCTATAACATAACCTAACTAATATACACAAGTGTTATAAAAGTTTTAATTAACGACGATGACATAAAAAATAAACATGAATAATTTTAAAAGGAATAATTATTGAATGTACAATTTTCAAATTTGAATGTGGTTGGTGGTTCAATTGATGTTATATTGGACGTGTGCGTAATAGAAGTGGAACTCGTTGATTTAGGCCTACATGGTGTATTCAACTTATTCAGAATTTCAATGAATAATTTTAAAAGGAATATAATTATTGAATGTACAATTTTCAAATTTGAATATGGTTGGTGGTTCAATTGATTTTATATTGGACGTATCGTAATAGAAGTGGAACTCGTTGATTTAGGCCTACATGGTTATTCAACTTATTCAGGATTTCAATGGTGCTCTTCATTAATTTGTAAATCGGATTTCAGAAGATGCATAGGTATGATAAGTGATTTTTATTAATTTTTGTTCTTGAATGCCAATGCGAGTCATATTTAAAACTGCTGTGCATCGACTGGAGTGGTTTGTAATTATATATATATATCATATATATATCATATAATATATATATATACTGTATATTTTTTTGACGTCAGACCAGCGCAGTTTGAAATGTTGGCAAACAAAGAAAAAATGCTAGGGACGCGATAAAATTAAACAAATGCTAGGGACGCGATAAAATTAAACAAATGCTAGGGACGCGATAAAATTGTGCGATAAGCAGCCATGATTGGTTGAAATACGTCCTTTCAGTTTTATTGGTCAAAAGTATGACGTAGTAAGAGTGTAATAGTCATAGAAAAACAAAGAATATTTTATATTTACTGAATTACAAATTAAACCTAGAATAACAAAATTGTATAGCGATTAAATTACTGGATATTGAAATATTTTGTGATAGATTAAAACTGAAACTATTTACAAGAAATCAATTACTGACCAAGTGCCTAGTAAGTTTGCGTTTGAATTTAATTTTATTTCGACAGTCCCTGATGCTAGAATAAGCAATTCCAGAGTCTTGGCAGGGCTATTGTAAAGAGGATGAGTTCAAGGAGGTGCGATGGGATGGTATTGTTAGTATTGTTTCTGACGAGAGCGTGTGTTAAGATTATGGAGGGAAGAAAGGTAAGTGAAGCTAGACGACAGGTTGAAGGAATGAAGAGTTCAAGATTTCGAAGAGAAAAAAGTGAATGTAAATTTCTTTTCTTATCTAGTTTAAGCACCTATTGATTCCAGGGATGGTAATATGATCATATTTACGAACATTGCTTACAAAACGTACACACAAATTATGAGCACGTTGAAGTTTCGTTTGTTGTCGCTGGAAAAGTCAGTAAAATGTCACCATAGTCAAAATAGGGAAATACAAGCGTCTGCACAAGGGACTTTTTTAAGTTGAACATTTATCCTTTTTAGCACATGGATAATAGAATATACTTTTCTGCAGGTTTCTGTGATTTTCAGGTCCCAGTTGATTATTATCCATACGAATGCCAAGATTTTTACTGAAGAACTGAAAGGGATATGCACTGTCTTACTTTAACAAATGCTATAACTGTTCGAGAACAAAAAAATAAATTATTATTAATTTAATTATTAAAATATTAAAAATGAAATTAACTAAGAAATAAGTAATGTTAATGGGGTTGATATTAAAATAGTAAACTAAAACTAATACGAATAACTCTACTAATAGAATAAACTAAAACATTAATGGTTACTATAAAGTAACTTATTTACTCGTCAAAGATAAATTCGCATTTTTAATATTTTTACATTTTAAATATGTACTCCATTTACAAGCCTTGCTTTGCTTCTGTGAATGTTGGTAAATGTGTGTATACCTTTTCCTAATGAAAAGGCAATGACAGAATAAGCAACTTCTAGTATAAAAGTTCAAGGCGCAGTTAGGAACTTGGACGTCTAGGGTATTTATTATTTATAACGTAATACTTCCAGCATTGACGGTCACATTAATCGAAAATGATTGATTATATGTTCTGTATTCACTGAGGCACGGTCTCGAGCTATTTCTGACAATTTTCTTCTTTTATGTTTCGAAAAATAATGACTCAAATTTGTCACCCATGTTTACAACCTCTAGTTTTGCTTGTTTTTCCTCCTGTATTGGAATCATTCAGTTTATTTAATCTGAGAAAGTCGACAAATGCTACTCTGTTCGAAACGTTTTTATTTCCAAAATTGATCTGCATTTCCTACAGTTATTGTTATTGATTGACGTTAAAAATATGACTTATAATTAACTCATAATGCCATATTAAACACTGTTACATAACCTCGGGACTTTAGGAGAGGTGACTGTGCATAAACTATAATCACTAGACTGTGCACCAATATGCCTGGGTTAAATCCCAAATCTTTCTGCAGTGCATATGAAGAAAGGCATAATATGTCACTGTTGATAGTGATTCGTCCGTCAGATGGGGACGTTAAGCCTGGCGGCCCCTTGGTGCTATTCGACAGGAGTAGGCTACGTGCCGGCACCGGGTTCCCCTTCTCTCTTCCTCATCATCATCATTCTCACCCATTCCCTACACTACACTTACACATACTCGTACACTCACACTAGTATACGACATAACTCTTCACTGATACATATCATGTACTGCGTCACCCGCCGAAGTGGTGTACAAATTGAAAATGGGTCATAGTCGTGCCATCTATCCGAAATATGCGGAACCCGAATCACGCAAGTGAAGTGGGTAGGCATTAGATACACACACACATTGTTACGTAAGTGAATGTGATGTCAATAATACATTTCTTTCTTATGAAATAGATTTTCTTACTTAGAGATCCAATTAATTAGAGAACTTGGCAAAAAGATAGAAGTTATTGGAATTAGGAGATAACTTCTTGAAAGGAAATGTATTAAAGGTGGAGGCTGAGGCAAATCCTATTACGTGATTTTCAATTAGAAGTGAGCAATTGCTGAACTCCCAATTTAATAATTGTATTAATAAAATTCATACATAAAAATCGAAATAATTTTGAATTGTATTCTCATAGTTATGAAACAAAAGGTATGAATTCTTTAAGATTGAACCAAAATGCAACACTGCTACAGTATTTAATCATAGTAGTAATTTAGGCCCAAGAATATATAACAAAATTATATTTAAATATCCTAATCTTATCAATTCTAATAGTTCTAGCATTAAATTTAAAAAGTTATGTATGGATTTTATAAAAAATTTAAAAAATCGTAAATTTAAATGTATATATTTTTATTGCGTAGTAGACATACGACAAATTGTATTATATACTTCTCAATTTCAATTCAGGAATCCGCCCCGAGCACAAATTCTACTATTTCAGGGACGAGCTAAAGTTTTTTCTGTATATATTATAATATTTTGTTACAATTATTAGCAAAATAAATCAATAAATCAATACATAAATAAAAAAAATAAATAAATAAATCAATAAAATAAATAAATCAATCAATAAAATAAGTAAATCAATCAATAAAATAAGTACATCAATCAATAAAATAAGTAAATCAATAAATAAATAAAATAAGTAAATCAATCAATCAATAAAATAAATAAATCAGCCAATCAATAAAATAAATAAATCAATCAATCAATAAAATCAATCAATCAAAATAAATCAATCAATCAATCAATAAAAAATTAATCAACCAATCAATAAATAAATAAAATAAAATCAATCAATAAATAAAATAAAACAATCAATCAATAAATAGAATAAATCAATCGATCAATCAAATAAATAAATCAATCAATAAATAAAGTGAATAAAATAAATAAATAAATCGATCAACCAATCAATAAATTAAATAAATGAATAAATTAAATAAATTAATTAATTAAATACATCAAATAAATAAAATGAATGAATGAATAAATAAAATTAACGAATAAATAAATAAATAAATAAACAATGCATAAGAATGCGATTGAATGTAATAAGAAAAATAGTAGACCTACATTTTCACGCATAATAGATCGCACTACTGTTTGCAAAATGATCTGCACGAAACACAGGCAACAATCCTTGAATTAAAATTCGTGAAGATAATAAATAGTCGTTAAAATTCGCTGGAAAAAGAGAAGTGGAACACAGAGTGGGGCAGCAGACTCCGGTAGAGTCTGGACTACGGTGATTTCTGCCCAAATGCCCGTCGCTCTTCTTGCACGTGACTAATGCATCCTCCAATGCAGCAGAAAGCTTTCTTCCATTCTGTCACGTCAACATCGATACTTCGTCCGCATTTCCCTCTGAAATCTGGTCGTTACATGACAGACACTTCTATCAAACTCACTTTTAGACATGACATTGCTCTCCATGATTTCAACATAAAATGCTTGGTCGTATAAAGCAATACATTACATAATTTTATGAACGAACGTTCACTATACGAGTCAGTTCGCTAATAACCGGTCGTAAAAGTGTCCCTCAGCACTCCCGCAGCATCCTTCTGGGGCACAACGCCATTTACAACAACATCTGAGACGGAGAACTATTAATTTTCTACCTGTAGTGTTCGTAAAAGTATTTGCTGCCTTGCGGTCTGTATGTGATGTGAACTATCGATATCGGGTACATGCTTATATAGGCTACAAATATATATATATATATATATATATATATATATATATATATGTATATATATACAGGGTGTTTAAAAAATACGGGGCATAATTTCAGGTATGTATTTCCCATATGTAGACAATCAAAATAGTTCATTACAACATGTGTCCGGAAATGCTTCATTTCCGAGTTATGGCCTTCACAACATTGAAATTCACCGGAACGTTTTTCTTTCCGCAGGTCGTTGTCATTACAGAAGATGTTCAAAATGTCCACCTCCTGCTTGAATACAGACCTCACATCGATGTCTGATTGACCTGCGAACACGATCCCAAACTCCAGGAGTATTGCGTATGTCCTCAGAACATGCCACAATTCGATTCCGAAGGGATTCCAAATCAGGCACCGGAGACGAATAAACCAATGATTTTAAATGCCCCACAAGTAGAAATCGAGAGGGTTCAGATCAGGTGAGCGTGGAGGCCAAGTAATTGGGCCACCTCTACATATCCATCGATCAGGAAACCTTCGATCCAAGTACCGGCGAGCCTCCGAATGAACTGTCAGAGTGCCCTCTTAATGTCTCCTTTGACGGCAACGACCTGCGGAAAGAAAAACGTTCCGGTGAATTTCAATGTTGTGAAGGCCATAACTCGGAAATAAAGCATTTCTGGACACATGTTGTAATGAACTATTTTGATTGTCTACATGTGGGAAATACATACTCTCGGCTCCACAAGTAAAGAACCCTGGCCTCACCCCACTTCTGCACAGATGACAGTGATTGACAAGACAGTTAGGGGAAGCTGTTGCCACGTTTGCTCTTGGCTGGACTCTTTAAATGTATTTTCTTTTGCAACTGGTTGGATTCTTTCAAAAATGGAAAATTCACAACACAGCATTCTCGGCGGTCTCCTGGCGGTATCTTTGTCCACAGTTTCCCTAATTGCGGGAGCGTGTCAGTCAGATTTATGGCTTCCTGAACCCAACCCTGCAACGAAGGTTCTTTACTTGTGAAACCAAGAGTACCTGAAATTATGCCCCGTATTTTTGAAACACCCTGTATATATACATGATGGTATTCCAAATTAATTGATAACAGCTATTTACAATAATAATCATATACAAGTTAGGATTGGAAACAAATATTCAGAATGGAAACGAATAAATCAAGGAGTGAGACAGGGGTTGAATGGAAGAGAAGGCCTTATGGCCTTAACTCTGCCAGCGAAAATAAGACATTGTTATTATTATTATTATTATTATTATTATTATTATTATTTATTATTATTATTATTATCGACACAGGGTTGTAGTTTATCTCCTCTATTATTTACAATATACACGAATCACATTATTAAGGAATGGAGATTGAAACCACACGGAACTATACCGATAAGTCGTTTGTCCCAAATAGATACCTTATTATTTGCTGATGATATTGTGTTTATGGCAACTTCAGAAGATAATTTACAACGTTTGGTTTACAACTTTAATCAAATGGCAGAAAGTTTCAATATGGAAATTTCATCTGAAAAATCTAAAGTGATGGCTTTTTTAGGAAAGGAACCAGTCCGTAGCAAAATATGCATCAATAATAAGATCATCGGACAGTTAAAAAATTTTAGTTATCTCGGTTACCAAATTTCATATGAAGAAGAAAAGGATTTGAATGAGAAAATTATTAAATTCAACAGAGCAATTGGGATAATTAATCAGATATACAAACCAACCTTAGTACAAAAACACACGCGCACCAGAATTTATAAAACATTGGCCAGACCTATACTCTGTTTTGGTAGTGAAGCTTGGACGATTCGTAATATTGGTTCACAAAGATTAACGGCGGCAGAAATGAGATTTATGTGTCGTACAGCGGGATATAAGAGAATGGATCACATTAGAAATTTTGACATTATGAAAGAACTGCAGATTGAACCGATTAAGGAATACCTACAGAAATACAGACAAAACTGGAGATCACATGTCATCAGAATGCCTCGTTCTAGAATTCCACGCCAAATTTTAAATTACCATCCTGTGGGCAAGAGATCCTTGGGCAGACCGATCAAGCGTTGGCAAGAGACCGTAACGGGCCACTAGGCCCAATACATGCAAGGATGATGATGATGATGATGATTATGATGGTGATGATGATGATGATATATAAATATATTTAATTTATGATGTCCCCATCAAAATACAATTTGTGTTTTTAATGTTGTCATATTTCTGATTGAATTTGGTATTCCCAAGACACTAGTTTGATTAATTAAAATGCATCTCAGTGAAAAATACAGAAGACTCCGTACAGGGCAGTTTCTAGTTGATGCGGGCTGAAGCAAGGAGATGAACTATCGCCTTTACTTTTTAACTTAGCTCTAGAATATGCCATTAGGAAAGTTCAGAATAACAGACAGGGTCTGGAATTGAACGGGTTACATCAGCTTCTTGTCTATGCGGATGACGTGAATATGTTAGGAGAAAATCCACAAACAATTAGGGAAAACACGGGAATTTTACTTGAAGCAAGTAAAGAGATAGGTTTGGAAGTAAATCCCGAAAAGACAAAGTATATGATTATGTCTCGTGACCAAAATATTGTATGGAAGGGGAATATAAAAATCGGAGATTTATCCTTCGAAGAGGTGGAAAAATTCAACTATCTTGGAGCAACAGTAACAAATGAGCCGTTCAGAGCAAAAGTGGTGTAAGTCAAAAATTGGTAATGAGGGTTAAAGTAAACATTCTGTAAAATACAGCGCAAAGTAGCAATTAATATACAATTTATTTAAACTATTAGTAGTCGTGGATAGCAAGAAGGACATATTAATTGCTACTTTGCGCTGTATTTTACAGAATTTTTACTTTAAACCTCATTACCCAACTTTGACTTACACCACTTTTGCTCTGAACGGCTCAAATATAAATTACATTCGTGAAGAAATTAAACGCAGAATAAATATGGGAAATGCCTGTTATTACTCGGTTGAAAAGCTTTTGTCATTCAATCTGCTCTCAAAAAAATCTGAAAGTTACAATTTATAAAACAGTTATATTACCGTTGTTCTTTATGGTTGTGAAACTTAGACTCTTAATTTGAGAATCAATGAATCCAAGGATGAATGAATCAATGGATGGATGGATGGATGATTGATTGTAATGAGAGAAGAGGAGTTATCAATCCAATAGTAAGCCTACACGATGATAATCGCATCCTTGCAAGGGCTCTTGTAACTCCTGCATGGCTCAATGTGGTCTGCCTTCGCCGTTCACCCACAAAGAGGAGAAACAACTCGAATATTCGTTAAACTGAACCTGAGACACTCCGCGAGATGGGAGAGCTTTGCATACTGACTATAGCGCCAGGCGTTCAATAGCAATATACAGAGACATCATTTTATTTTTACTAATATTTTTAATATTAACTTGGCTATACCTCTGGATCAACGCCGTTTGCTACCCCCTTCCACGACTGGAGTTCGATGATACTGGCGTAATATACAAACAAATCACTTTACTAGGTATAGGAGGGAAGAAAAGTAGTTCATCCATTTACGTAAACTAGGAAATATCGCGATTTTGAGTTTGATCATTTTCATTAGGTTTTTGTTTAATCAAAATACAGTACAGTATTAACAATGAGTGTTTTTACTCACGAACTGAGCTGTCCATGCGGACGTATTCATTATGCAGTGTATATTATACTGTCTACAGCACATTAGCGTACAATATAGACTATAGAGAATGAAGTTAAATTGAAAAATAATCATAATATGGATATTTAAACACATTTTTGAAAATGGTGACCATTCATTTCGATACAGGCTTCAGTTCTAATGTGCATATTATCGCACTATAGACTATTGTACCTAATCCCAATTACCAGTTTCGTCCTTCGTACTAGTAACTCATGTTGAAATAATTCTGTACCTACTCTATAAAAGAGTACCTTACGTACTGTAAATTCAATCTTCACTTCTGCTCGATCCGAAAAGATAAAATTACTCATACTAGACATACTATCTACTTGTCCGTCAAGTGGTTATGTCGTAGGGTCGTAGAAAGGGAGGAAATCACGTGGCAGTTAATTACTTAACGAGGCCCTTTTATTTATGTTATTTTAAACAGTTGTATAATATTACGTAGACGTCCAATTCCTAACAGAAATTAATGTTCTCAGAAAAGAGCTAAGACAGCCCAGCCACTAGCTGGCGAATAAAAGCTGTTGGGGGAAACCGGGATGCGACATAGGCAAACGGACGACAGTACCTGCGCGAAAATGATTCAATATTGAAAGCTCTTTCTTCACTGGAAAACGCGAACATATTTTTGGAACGTACTGTTTACTATGACCGTAAGGCTACTATGACTGTATATGCGGTCTTGGATCTGTGTGGAGGACGGTTGAACTTCATTAGTAGAAGGGGTGGGAGTGAAGTACATTAAAAAACTCAGGTACAATAAAAATTAAAGTAAAAATGAAATGATGTGACTGTATAATTACTGTTTTTCGTAACCGGTTGTGAACGACTCTACTATACAATCGCTTTATATGGGCGAATGACGAACAATCAAGTTTTCGCCATTAGACAAAAAAAAAACGTTGTTACGATAGAGTAATTAAGAATGAGAAAATACGTAGGCTTATTTTGCTACATTTCTTGCGCTCTGAACATAGGCCTACTGTAATTTTTTTTGTCCGTTGTTAAATTTTTGGAGATATGTAGGACGTTACGTTTTTTGTAAGTGGCCCCAAATAAACGTTCCATGTTTGAAAACAAAATTATCCATGAAAGCTCGTTTAGTGGAATGACATCAGGGCAATGTATCATTACAACAAAACCTGCAATTCGTGTGCTGAATTCCAGAGATTAGCGAACAATGTGAGGAAGATTTCTTGCGCCGAGACCCAGGCTTTATCAGCAAGCCGCAACAACAAAATGCCGGCATCGGAGCTTTATTTCACAAGAATTGCAGGTTTTATGAAGGATTGTGCGCCATGCGTTACGAACTGATCCTACGTTTGGAAATTTGCTACCTCGTTACTTGCAAAGCACTGTGTAGCTTCGAATTGCTGACAATGATGAATAGTAGGCTACTGAACTTTCGGTTTCCATTTTATTTTGAGAGTCACGATGTCTTACATTAAATTGCAACCTACGTAATAATACAAGGCCGGAGAATAAAGGCTGGTTCACAATAAACCGGGAACGAGAACCAGAGTGAAAACGAGAAGCAGAGGACGTGAATATGAAAATTTTTGATTCACATTAAACCGAGAACGTAGACGACTATGCATATCGATATGCATGTCAATAACGATATGTAAAATCGATATTACGCATTCTGATGTTATTTGTTTATAATTGACCAATGACGTTCTCTCATGAGTACAAGGCAGCCAACATAAACACAGGTTAACCAACTTCAAAATTTCAACGGTATAAATATGCCCATGCATCTTTATTATCACAACCTATTTTAAGTCTACCATAACGTAAAATAATTAGAGAAAAAACATTTGTAATAGAACAAAAATGAACACAACAGTAGTTATTGAATTGAAGCATGAATATGTAGTGTGTAATACAGCCAATACAGTAATAAAATATTATTCACTTCCGATCGGTGTTCAAAATGCAGCTATTGAAAGCCATGTATTCTCCTTCATTTTCTCATCTTTATACATTTATCGTAAATGTGAGGATTTTCCTCAACACTCAATATTAGAATCTCATCAAATAAAACTTTCTCCATGATGCACAGCACAGAACAAAATAATGCATAGGTTATGTCACGGTCTTCTTGCTACAAAATATACGACGACAAAATAGCTTTTAGATGACAATAGAATGAATCTAGTGGGCTGTGATCGGAAACGTGAACGCCAAAGTCGAAACTTGGCCAACTCTCCGTTCCCGATCCTGGGCTCCGGCAAGCTTTTCGTTAATTGTGAATGCTCACATTTAAATTCACACATTTTAACAATTTTACCGTTTTCGTTTTCGTCCCGATTCTCGTTTCCGGTTTATTGTGAACCAGCCTTAACATCAACCACAACCATTGCGACCATACGTACGATGTAATGATTCAATGAAATATTAATTTTAAAGTGAAATTAGTTATTGATGAGTATCACTTAGAGCAGTAATGTCAAAGCAAGCGTATTTTTCAGACCTTGACGTCGTGCGCGGGCATCAAGCGCTGGGTATTGAAGGAGGAATAAGCAGTCTGTTGGATTAAGAAAACAGTGGTGCACAAACTTCAGACGGAACGCGAAATTTTATGTCGTTACTTTTAGACGGCTTCTTTCTGTTTGATATTATATATATTGTCTTTAAAACAAAAGTACTAACAGCAATTTCTTAATATTGCAGTTGTGTTTTAAATGTTAATAACATAATAAAGAGTTATGAAAGAATATTCACATAAATTCCATAGTAGTACAACTATACTGTACTAAGTGAATGAATCACATAAAGAAAGTGATATCCCAAAGTAAGAGATTGAGTATGACATGGTAAGTTGAAATTGACATTGATAGTATCTTTAGACTTATAAAAATAATCAATAAACTAATCAAAACAATATTACAGTACAAAGCAAAGTTACCTAGGTACTGTATCTGTTTTAAGTGTAACTAATATTACATAACAAAACTCTTATCGCATTCTGCTTTTAAGGTGATATTTGTGAGCAACTTCCTATCACCAGAATATTAAATTATTTTCTCGAAATCTGCTGAAGCTATAGAGCTGACAATTTTACAACACATGGGCACGCATCTTCTGCTTATGATGTAACAGTAGTTGCTTTGTTAATTCATTTCCTTACAAACAATTTCCATGCGAATATTTTCAAAATTTTCAATACACTATCTTCAGTAATACGTATATACGGTATATTAGATTTACAAAAACATTCTGTAAGGCTACTAAATAAATAGGCCTATATCTCAAAATTTCACTTTTCTATAAGAAAAGTTGAGAAAATATTTATTTTCAATAAAAAAATCAAACTTGTGAAAAATGAGCATTAAAATTAAAACTTACATTCTTATAATGCACTTATACTTCTCAGACAAATCTAACAATTAACATGGATACAGTTTTAATAAGTTCTCTTCCCTTTATCTATTGAATCAGTGGTGGTCATCCCTGTATATAGCTCGACCAAGCGGCATATACTACCTCTTTCGTCTGTCTCTTTCCTTTCCGCTGTAAAGCGCTCAGGCTCTCCTGAGCTCTGAAGCGCGCGCTTGCTCCTATGGGCATCAATTGACATGACTAACTTAGGATATGCGATGTGCAACTAAGTTAAGTCCTTCGAAAGGACCTAATATGACGGCTGATTACGCTAGACTATAATCAATATAAGGACTTCAGAAAGTGATCTTACGAACCCTAATTAACGGCTATATTTAAATGTGAGTATTCACAAATTAACGAGAAGCTTACCGGAGCACGGGAACGGAAACAAAAAGGTTGCCGATCTTTGAACTTTCCCATTCTCATTTCCGATCACAGCCTACTAGATTCATTCTGTTGTCATTAAAAAGCTATTTGGTAGTCGTCTATTTTGTATCAAGGAGGCCGTGACATAATTTCATCTTAATCCATTCCTTGTAAGTAACCAAGGAATTCAGAAGAGTCACTTTCAATATATGCAGCGTGAATTGAATTCTTAAATATTCCGTGCAATGAATTTTGAAGTTGGTTAACCTGTGTTCATGCTGGCTGGCTTGTACTCATGACAGAACGTCATTGTTGTCGTTAGTGACATTATATATGAATAGGCCTATGCATAGTCGTTTCCGTTCTCTGTTTATTGTGAATAAAAATATTCATGTTTACGTCCTCCGCTTTCTGTTGTTCTCGTTCTCGTTTCCGGTTTAATGTGGAGGAGCCTTTATTTTTCGACCTTATACCTAACTATAACTTATGCTATAATATACTTATTGAACATCTGTTATCGATTTTAGACGAAAAGAAATTTTTCTTGACGGAGGGTAATTTTAAGATCTGTAGAAAAAGAGAAATTATGTCTTCACTTTAGTATGTATTAAAGAGAAATAAAATCTCAATCATATTATTTACTGTATCCCCTTTGTAAGTGAGAAAACAGCTGAAAATAGTTTCATTAATTACTTTTAATAATAACCTAACTTTAATATAATTAAGTTATGAATGTGAGTGTAAAATAGTTGTTTTCATACTAACTTTGAAGCTTTGTATAACGTAGAACATGACGAAAACATTATTTTTATAAGAGCTTCATTCATCCATCTTACCCAATGACACAAACACACGTCATCCTTCAGTATTTTTTTTTTAAGTTCACGAAGAAATGTTTTCAACTATTTAAGCTTAACGTTTAAGAATTCTGACAAATTTTTGTGAACTTACCCCTGCGGTGGCTGAATGGTCAGATCTCCGGGCTATCACGCAGGCGGCCCGGGTTCGAGTCTCGGTCAGGTCTGGGATTTTTCATTGAAAAGTTCATAGTGACACTTGTGGGGGACAAGCTCGCAGTTGGAGTTTTTCCCCGTATTAGGCGTCTACATAATTCAGTCTCCATTTCTCCATTTAGTCATCATTCTCTGCATTTCCCGATTGCCGACTGGCGACGCACAGAGGGGGCTGGCCTGCTGTGTCGAAACAATTTATAGTATTAGACTCCAGTAAACCAGCGGTGGCGAAAATATAATCGTGCGCCGAGCCACTGTGTAACCTGCAACGTGCATAGCACCTGTGAAGGGAGGCGGACACCCGAAGGGGAAGTGAAGCAACTGTCTGATTTATTAACGGATTTTCATTTTCCTTACGTCAAGCACTTAAATATAATTTTGTACAATACAAGCTACAAACTAATGTTTAGTACGTGTAACGAAGAAAGAAATGAATAAAAAAACATAGGACACATTATCACCAACCTAAAATTAACTGTCTTCAGAATGTTTCTGCGACAAAGTTTCAAAATCAGGAATTATGTCACTTACTGCCAGTCGTAGTTGATCACGAAGGTATTTGTCTGTCACTCGTGATCTAAATTTGGTTTTTACTATTTTAATTGTTGAAAATAATTTCTCACAAACGTAAGTTGTAGCGAACATGGCTTCAACAGAGCAAGCGAAAGTACGAAGCTTCGGATATTTATTTTTTGGCAAAGATTTGAAAGTTCAACATTTGTCAAGTCCTTACATCTAGCTTACATTTAACATCACATAGTAAATCTGTCAGTTCAAATTGAAGAGCTAACCGCATTATTCGTACATCTGCTGAAAAAGGATTGTCGCACAGAGATGATGATGATAACAACAACAATAACACTTAACCTTTTAGTGTTTCATCAGTAACATGTAGTATAATGCCGTTTTATGTTATACAACCGTTTCCCTTGTAATACTTGTGAACAAATCATACATTTAATATTCTCATCATATTGACAGCAAAAAAATGCGTCCTCCTATCCTACTTGGAACTTTCGTACATGGTTTCGAGAGAGACATATGCCACTCGCAGGTCAGAGACAAATACAAATGGAACGGAGTTTGACTCCAGTGAGTGAGAGGGTGGGGGTTGGCGGAGGTTAGAAGCAAGCGAAATGCACAGCTATCATTGCGAGCCACAATTTCTCGCGAGTCACGTTCTCGCCACGGCTGCAGTAAACAATAGAAAATCCGCACCCATTAAAACTTCGAACCAAGTCGCTTCTAGGCAATGTTTTGTTGACCAGACTTCGTTCCCTAATAATAACAGTTATCTGAATAATATCTGTAATTGAGAGAAGACATTAAACACGTTTACCATTTGGTGTCTTAATGTATGAACTGGCGCCTCATTGTTCAGGTTGTGAAGAAAGCCTGGGATCTGTGACTTCGCTCCTTGATGCAGCGACTGACAGAATTATTCATTGCGTCTAATTACCCTAATTGTGCTCAAAACGCAGTAGAACTGTAAGGAACTGGAGCTCATTAATCTGGCAGGAGCAGGCACGAGAAATCCCATAATCAATTTGAAAGTAAAAGCCTCGTATATAACGAGAGAGCGTGGGTGTCAAATTGTGCGAGATCAGCCGGGAATTGCTCCGCATATATAATGGCGTTAGACTGCAGGGAGATTTTCATTACCCAATCGTGTATCAGTCAGACAGCCGGCGACGCCTTACAATAATAATAATAATAATAATAATAATAATAATAATAATAATAATAATAATAATAATAATAATAGGATAATTATAATAACAATAATAATATGATAATGATAACAATAATAATAGGATAATGATAACAATAATAAAACGATAATGATAATAACAATAATAATATGATAATGATAACAATAATAATAGGATAATAATAGCAATAATAATAGGATAATGATAATAACAATAATAATAGGATAATGATAATAACAATAATAATAGGATAATGATATTAACAATAATAGGATAATGATAGTAACAGTAATAATAGGATAATGATAATAACAGTAATAATAGGATAATGATAATAACAATAATAATAATAGGATAATGATAATAACAATAATAATAGGATAATGATAATAACAATAATAATAGGATAATGATAACAACAATAATAATAGGATAATGATAATAATAATAGATAATGATAATGATAATAACAATAATAGATGATAATAATAATAGGATAATGATAATAACATTAATAATAGGATAATGATAATAACAATAATAGATAATGATAACAATAATAGATTATGATAATAACAATAATAATAGGATAATGATAATAACAATAATCATAGGATAATGATAATAACAATAATAATAGGACAATGATAATAACAATAATAATAGGATAATGATAACAATAATAATAGGATAATAATAACAATAATAATAGGATAATAATAACAATAATAATAGGATAATGATAATAATAATAATAGGATAATGATAATAACAATAATAATAGCATAATGATAATAACAATAATAGATAATGATAATAATAATAATAATAATAATAATAATAATAATAATAATAATAATAATGATAATAACAATAATAATAATAGGATAATGATAATAATAATAGGATAATGATAATAACAATAATAGATAATGATAATAACAATAATAGATAATGATAATAACAATAATAATGATAATAATGGGCCTAATAATAATAATAATACTTAAAAATGGCTTTTAAAGAACCCGCAGGTTCATTGCCGCCCTCACATAAGTCCGCCATCGGTCCCAATCCTGTGCAAGATTAATCCACTCTCTATCATCATATCCCACCTTCCTCAAATCCATTTTAATATTATCTTCCCATCTACGTCTCGCCCCCCCCAAAGGCCTTTTTCCCTTCCGGTCTCTCAACTAACACTCTATATGCATTCCTGGATTCGCCCATACGTGCTACACGCCCCGCCCATCTCAAACGTCTGGATTTAATGTTCCTAATTATGTCAGGTGAAGAATACAATGCGTGCAGTTCTGTGTTGTGTAACTTTCTCCTTTCTCCTGTAACTTCATCCCTCTTAGCCCCAAATATTTTCCTAAGCACCTTATTCTCTAACACCTTAATCTCTGTTCCTCTCTCAAAGTGAGAGTCCAAGTTTCACAACCATACAGAACAACCGGTAATATAACTGTTTTATAAATTCTAACTTTCAGATTTTTTGACAACAGACTGGATGATAAAAGCTTCTCAACCGAATAATAACACGCATTTCCCATATTTATTCTGTGTTTAATTTCCTCCCGAGTATCATTTATATTTGTTACTGTTGCTCCCAGGTATTTGAATTTCTCCACCTCTTCAAAATATAAATTTCCAATGTTTCTATTTCCATATCGTCCAATATTCTGGTCACGAGACATAATCGTATACTTTGTCTTTTCGGGATTTACTTCCAAACTTATCTCTTTACTTGCTTCAAGTAAAATTCCCGTGTTTTCCCTAACCGTTTGTGGATTTTTTCCTAACATATTCACGCCATCCGCATAAACAAGCAGCTGATGTTACCCGTTCAATTCCAAATCCCATCTATTATCCTGAACTTTCCTAATGGCATATTCTAGAGCGAAGTTAAAAAGTAAAGGTGATAGTGCATCTCCTTGCTTTAGCCCACAGTGAATTGGAAAAGCATCAGATAGAAACTGGCCTATACGGACTCTGGTGTAAGTTTCACTGAGACACATTTTAATTAATCGAACTAGTTTCATGGGAATACCAAATTCAATAAGAATATCATATAAGACTTCTCTCTTAACCGAGTCATACGCCTTTTTGAAATCTATGAATAACTGATGTACTCTACTACTCCCATTTTTTCTCCAATGCCTGTCGAATGGAAAAAATCTGATCAATAGTCGATCTATTACGCCTAAAACCACACTGATAATAATAATAATAATAATAATAATAATAATAATAATAACAACAATAATACGAGGTACGACTGCCCATGAAGGACCATGATTAAGAAAAAATATTTAATGAAGGAATAGATAAAAAAATTCTAGACTAAGTTGTTGATGTAGGTGTTTAGAATATTCCTGTAAACTAGATATTTAATTAATTGTATATTTTATTATGTAAATGCTTTAGGATTGTAAAATATGAAAATTTGATATTACTTTTACAGGTAATTATTAGCTACTTTAATAATCTGAATTGTGTTTTTGTAAAGTGTAATGTATATATATATATATATATATATATATATATATATATATATATTAAGCATGAAAGGGTTTGTTCATTTGGCTTATATAGTAGCTGAGATAAAAAAAAACGAATTTCACTAAATTTTTGCAGGCCAATGGTGTACCTCCCCACTTACGTGGCACCAAATAAGGGAAGTGTATACAGATCCACTCATCGTTGATAAAAACCATATAGTTCTTCTTCATATCTTGATTAATCTGTTTCTATCCTTAGTTACCATATAGTTCTTCTTCATATCTTGATTAATCTGTTTCTATCCTTAGTTACCATATAGTTCTTCTTCATATCTCGATTAATCTATTTCTATCCTTAGTTACCATATAGTTCTTCTTCATATCTTGATTAATCTGTTTCTATCCTTAGTTATCATATAGTTCGTCTTCATATTATGATTAACCTGTTTCTATCCTGAGTTACCATATAGTTCTTCTTCATATCTTGATTAATCTGTTTGTATCCTTAGTTACCATATAGTTCTTCTTCATATCTTGATTAATCTGTTTCTATCCTGAGTTACCATATAGTTCTTCTTCATATCTTGATTAATCTGTTTCTATCCTTAGTTACCATATAGTTCTTCTTCATATCTTGATTAATCTGTTTCTATCCTTAGTTATGTTATAACCATAAGAATACCTGAAATTCTTTTAGCACCAGTATCAAGCTCAATATCATCAGCCTTTCCCGGTGATAAAACACTTTCTTTCTATCGATCTTGTTAAGGAATTCTTCTTCGTCGCATTTTATCTGCAGCTTGACTTGTATTGTTGTGAGATACGGTAACTCCTGGGAAATTTCTTACCAATCTAATCCGACACTTTATAAATGATTTCTCTTCTATACAAGTAAACAACCGTACAAAATATCCATTATTGTAACGAATACCTGATACTGAATGACTGAAATAAACACACTGATGGAACATCTGTGTTTTCGTAGTACAGCAGAGGGGTTTATTTATGGTCGGTGGAAAAAATTGCGCTGCTGCTGCAGCATAATGGACATTATGAGAGCTTAACTTGCAGTGAGAGCTACGGTCTACTACCAGCGTGTTGATTAACTCAGGACATGAGCACTAATAAGTTAATTACACTTATTTGATAGTGCAATCTAACTATCGGATAATTTATTTGATATTATTCCTCCTTTACCTTTTACTTTTTTTTTGTAAGTCTAACTGTTAAATTAAACTTTGGTATTAATCGTCTTATTACTGTTAGTAATACTGCTGTTAGGTTTCTGGGCATTTTTCTTGAGCCTAGAATAGGATGGAAAACTCATGTTGACTATGTTGCTAAGAAAATAAGTAAAGGCCTATATATGTTAAGGTTGTTAAGGAATAATTTACCTAACAAGGTATTGTTTACAATTTTTCATAGCCATATACAAAGTCATTTAAATTATGGTATTATTATTTGGGGTCACCATACTTCTACTCAAGCTCTTTTCACATTACAAAAGAAAGCTTTAAGATTAATCCATGGAGTACCAAAACGACTCATTGTAAACCTCTTTTTACAAGATGAAAGAGTGATGGAACGGAGAAAAATTCTCTCCGGCGCCGGGATTTGAACCCGGGTTTTCAGCTCTACGTGCTGATGCTTTATCCACTAAGCCACGCCGGATACAACCCCGACGCCGGTTAGAATCGTCTCAGATTAAGCTCCATCTCTTGGGTTCCCTCTAGTGGCCACCCTCTCCACTACGTCATAGGTGTCTATGAACGCAGGACCGAAGTCCATACATGTGTTGAGGTGCACTCGAATGAGTGACTGATTAGCAGGGATCCGACGGTATGGGCGCCGTCTTAAATCACAAAGTGATTTATTACGCATATAATATATACAAGGCCACAAATCTTGACATTGCCGTCTATGTATGTATTGACCTGTCTCCTTTACATTCGGAATAACATTAATAATTACATAGCATGTACTTCTGTTCATAAATATTCTACAAGAAATAATACAAATTTATATATTGACAAATATAAATACAGTATTACTCAAAACAGTTTTCTATTCTTTGCTTTTAAATTATTTAATAGTCTACCTGTTGATATAAGGAATCTTCCATTCCGAGTGTTTAGGACACGAATTAGGACTATATTATTGGCAAATCCATTGTATGATGTCGATGAGTTTTTTAATATTCATGTATCTTAATTTGTATCCATTGTATGATATCATGTATTTTAAATTGTATATGACGATGCCATACATGTTCCACATGTTTTTGCAAAATAAACTATCTATCTATCTATCTATCTATCTATCTATCTATCTATCTATCTATCTATCTATCTGCTATCTGTATCTATCTATCTATCTATCTATCTATCTATCTATCTATCTATCTATCTATCTATCTATCTATCTATCTATCTATCTATCTATCTATCTATCTATCTATCTATCTATCTATCTATCTATCTATCTATCTATCTATCTGTCTATCTATCTATCTATCTATCTATCTATCTATCTATCTATCTATCTATCTATCTATCTATCTATCTATCTATCTATCTATCTATCTATCTATCTATCTATCTATCTATCTATCTATCTATCTATCTATCTATCTATCTATCTATCTATCTATCTATCTATCTATCTATCTATCTATCTATCTATCTATCTATCTATCTATCTATCTATCTATCTATCTATCTATCTATCTATCTATCTATCTATCTATCTATCTATCTATCTATCTATCTATCTATCTATCTATCTATCTATCTATCTATCTATCTATCTATCTATCTATCTATCTATCTATCTATCTATCTATCTATCTATCTATCTATCTATCTATCTATCTATCTATCTATCTATCTATCTATCTATCTATCTATCTATCTATCTATCTATCTATCTATCTATCTATCTATCTATCTATCTATCTATCTATCTATCTATCTATCTATCTATCTATCTATCTATCTATCTATCTATCTATCTATCTATCTATCTATCTATCTATCTATCTATCTATCTATCTATCTATCTATCTATCTATCTATCTATCTATCTATCTATCTATCTATCTATCTATCTATCTATCTATCTATCTATCTATCTATCTATCTATCTATCTCTATCTATCTATCTATCTATCTATCTATCTATCTATCTATCTATCTATCTATCTATCTATCTATCTATCTATCTATCTATCTATCTATCTATCTATCTATCTATCTATCTATCTATCTATCTATCTATCTATCCATCCATCTATCCATCCATCCATCCATCCATCCATCCATCCATCCATCCATCCATCCATCCATCCATCCATCCATCCATCCATCCATCCATCCATCCACCCATCCATCCATCCATCCATCCATCCATCCATCCATCCATCCATCCATCCATCCATCCAGCCATCCATCCATCCATCCATCCATCCATCCACCCACCTATCTACCTACCTACCTACCTACCTATCTATCTATCTGTCTGTCTGTCTGTCTAAATAACGAATTAGTTTGTATGCCTCCAAATTATGTAACGATATACAGTTCTAAAAATCGAGTTATTCCACATTGTTTGTTACGGTATACATTATTGTCGTACATGTTCGAATATGAGGGGAGATCTCAAGATACTACAAACTTCGCCCTACTCCATAGGCATCCCAACAGTACGTGGAAATGAAGCATGTGA
The DNA here is from genome assembly GCA_025594305.2 of Periplaneta americana. Classification (NCBI taxonomy): domain Eukaryota; kingdom Metazoa; phylum Arthropoda; class Insecta; order Blattodea; family Blattidae; genus Periplaneta; species Periplaneta americana. The sequence goes on along the minus strand of JAJSOF020000009.1, from coordinate 9,976,767 downwards.
ACTAAAATAACAGAGTCCGTTGAAAACCGGTAAGACGCCTTATGTTCGGTTAATGTTTGTCGCGTTTCTATAGAACCGAAGTTCCCTTTGCTTTTATTTAATCTTTTCCTTTCCTTACATACGTTCGGTGCCTTTGTTCTTAGTTCTTCCTCTCCCTGAGCAAATCTGAAATATGATACAATATTTCTTAATACCATCAGGTGAACAACTACCTTGTGAATCTAATAGTGTATCTCATATATGGCACATAATTAGAGACCGCATGTTAGACAATAGTAATATACGTTACAAGAGCGGTATGTTGAAGTTTTCATGTTTGAGGAAAAGTTTGAAAAAGGGAAACGTAGTTGAGCTTTTTTAATTTCCGAGAATTGAAAGAAAACATACCGCTCGTGTTTCGTACATTATTTTGTGCGAGGATCGTTTATTACATACCTGAAAGAGGAATTTCTAATTAGTTGCAATGAAATCTCCATCTTGGTTTCTGTTCAATGACGGCAAATTTGCAAAACAAAAATATCTATCTTCAACATTGTTGCTTTAAAATGTTTTCTGTGTTTACTATACTGCAGCAGGCCGTGATATACGTCTGTCTTTTTTTCCCCAGTCTATAAATGCGAACTTAAAACAAACTGTAAGGTTATGTAATGATTTATTTTTCATTTTAATATTTTAACAATATTATTTATATAACATATTGCAGTAATAACATCGGCAAGTTTAATTTTGCCGGTCAAGGAGAAGTTTAGAAACGGGAAATATCTTTGACATCTAATTCTGCACATTGAAATTAATTGTTACATTTCTGCAGTTACTCAGAGTCACTGGAGCACCACCACTAGTTTTTTCTACTTAATTTTTGCAAATATTTAAAACCAATAATTAACAGTGCAATTTACGTGAAATTTCAGTGGTAAGTTTCCAATTTATAATTATTACTATGTTGAACGTCTCTAAAAATAATATACAATGTTAAAATTGAAATATACCGTCTATACTTATCTAGTTTTTATATGATTGGTTATAACATAAACGTTTTTGGCACTAATGTGCCATTTTCAAATGTATGAAAATTTGCCTAATTACATATTCAAATAGATGTACATGAACTGTGTGAATGAAACATATAATGTGTACCCTTGATGATCTCATATCACATATAAAAATATCTATACCGTATGTAGATAGTTAAATAATTAAAAATTAAAAACACACACTTATTACTAACATTTAAAATCTGTTTTGAATTTTCTGCTGCAATTATCCATCATTTGGTGGAACACTGGGGTTATCTTGACGTATTGTGTAGTCAAATGCAGTTATTCAATTACTTAAAATGTTATAAACTTACACTGAGGTACTAACTGTTAATATATTAAAAAACCTTTATGTTAATTCATTATTATTGCACCAAGGTTCCTTGTTTTTGTTCACTTTCACATATTGGAGCACTTTACCATGAAATTAAAAGTAATATGTTAAAAGCCTAAAGTAGTAAAATCAATATGTCACTTAAGCGGTAAGAAGAGGGAATTTGTTATGTGTGTTAGGTTGGGAATATTGAATGTGGAATTTTAGACTTTCCGCGGATTGGTTTTGTGCGGAAACCAAGCAAATACAGTACGCAAGATCTCGCATAAAATGCCTTTTTTTAAACTGAGTGTATGTATGAAAGACCTATTAGAGATAAACAATTTTCCACACATTTGGGGACGATAGGCCCAATTTTTATTTTGACTTTTTTGCCTATTTTAAGGTTAAATGCCTTTTTTAGCCTTTTTACGTTGTTATTGTACATTTTCTATATTTTAATACATTTAAAATAGACCGCACATAAATTATACAAAAAAACAAAAAGAACGGTTGTACAAATTAAAAATATATATTCACCTCACACAAATATTTGCTGAGAATCTTATTCTCCAGCAATACATATGTTTCCAAGAAGTCGTAAACTTTTCTCCCCTACCGATTCCATCTTTTATGTCACTTAACAAAGATATTTGAACAGTATAACCCTCAGTGCTCAGGTCACTTCGGGGTTTACCAGCGAAAGAAAGGGGATGAGGGAAGTGTTAAAAGCAAGTCTCCAGGCCCCGTTACTGTTGTCGCTTGCACGCACAAGTCACGCGTACTTTGAAGTCTCTAATCCCTTCTCGCACCCCTCTCTTTGAGACAATACACAGTCTGTTTTTCCCGATCTCTGAAAGAAAGTAGAGACAGTCCTTCTGAAATAAGTTGTTTTAAGTTTGCTCCAATCACTTCAGTAGAAGTAGAAAGATCTTTTTCCATCATGAAAAAGGTTCTCTCTAACAGGCGGATCACTATGACAGTTGACAACTTAAAAAGCATCTTGTTGTGACATGTAACCAAGCAAAATGAGTACCGTATGGGATAGTTTATTAAGTACGATTGTCTACATTTTGTCTGTTTCCATGAATAATAAATGCTTATTTCACTGCCTATTTTTACTATTTTAGTGCCTATGTGCCTGCCTATTTTAACAAAAATAAATGCCTAAATATCCCGGCTGTACACATAATATTAAACCCATAATTGTTTCCAAGAAAAATTTTCATTTCTATTGTAATGACAGCTAGGAAGTTCGTATCATAATTCCGATGTTGAACTTGGACTGTAACGCAACCGAATGGATAGCAACACGAGACATCAAAATTTATGGAAGAATAACTCGGGAAAAAGTAAACGTGTTACACATTTCTATTGCATAATTATTTAATAACAAATGAGTTTACTTTTTTGGAATCATGCATATTACTAACATTAGCTTATGTAAATAATACAAAAATAACAGAATATCTCACTTTGTTCAGAACCTAAACCAGGCCTGTAGAACCCGTCAGAAGGGAAAATGTGACGTCAGCCTCACTCTACTTCTATTGGGGATGATCGACTTCCGCGTAGAGTTGTTTACATTCTCTGCCCGTGCAAGGTCCATCAGTGGCGGCACCGTAAATTTCAAAAAGGATTAATAAATTCATTGTATTTATAATTAGTTATCTGGTTTCAAGGTTTACAATTATGCTAGATTTCCTGTCGGTAGTTTTTTTAAGATTTCTTTGCGCCTAATCTGCTTTAGATTTTCGAAAACTTTCCTCCTATCATCACCTACGGAAACATAAATTTATAGCATTTAAGTAATGAATCTTGAAAGTCACTATTAATTTCAATTCAAAATGAACACAACGAGTGACGTCCTTATTTTAACAGTGTATAAATAAATAATCAATATACAGTTCGTAATAATGAACTTACCAGAACGTTTGTGCATTCATAATTCTTAATACGGGCTTTGTTGAAATGTGGTTTAATATTGAAATGATGAGTACAAATAAATTGGATAGGACACGGTAAACAAGCAATTCTTTCGTCTTCAACAACAAAATAATCATATTCCCATTTCCTTTGGAAGTAGTATTTCTTCACGGGTTTAGATTTTGCCATGTTACAGTTCAATACTATAGAACGCGTATTGTATATTTATTTATGTATGTATTTATTATTTGACTGGAGTGCGTTACAATGTTGAATGACAGCATTGACATCCGGTCATACAGCTATCACTCACTTATCAACGTACAATTTATTTATCGTCCTATTATTAGTAAAACCAGTTAAGACCAGTAATACAAGTTTTGTAAAAACAGGAATTAAAACTTTATTAGTGCACGAAAAATCATAATAAATTCTTCAAATAAAGTAATTGGTTTGTTGCCTGCTGCAACATTTCGGAATTACACTTAATTTTAGTAGAATACAGAGCACGGAAAGACAAGTCGGGGACTGTACTTAACTTATTTTACACAACAAGTGGATTTAATCGGCTTTACTAGTAATAGGACGATATATACATAAGTAGACCTTCTTACAATTTTTTATTGGGTTATTTTACGACGCTGTATCAACATCTAGGTTATTTAGCGTCTGAATGATATGAAGGTGATAATGCCGGTGAAATGAGTCCGGGGTCCAGCACCGAAAGTTACCCAGCATTTGCTCGTATTGGGTTGAGGGAAAATCCCGGAAAAAACCTCAACCAGGTAACTTGCCCCGACCGGGATTCGAACCCGGGCCACCTGGTTTCGCGGCCAGACGCGCTGACCGTTACTCCACAGGTGTGGACACCTTCTTACAATATATGCACACATACATTTTAACATTTATTTTACATGTCTTTTAACTTATTTATTTCCGTCATTCATTTTCCTCTTACTTTCTGAAAGTATTTCCTAAGGATTTTATTATCTGTTCATTTGTAATTCTTGATAGCGTATTGTATACCTGCCGCCGCGAGAATGAATGCTGATGCAGCCAAGCGTAACTAGACCGCTATGACCGCACTGGTAGAAAAGGTGGGTGGGGTAAGAAGGCAGTCGCTCTGAAGAGCTACAGTTCTGCAGGTCTGACCTAAACTTACTTACTTACTTACAAATGGCTTTTAAGGAACCCGAAGGTTCATTGCCGCCCTCACATAAGCCCGCCACCGGTCCCTATCCTGTGCAAGATTAATCCAGTCTCTATCATCATATCCCACCTCCCTCAATCTATTTTAATATTATCCTCCCATCTACGTCTCGGCCTCCCTAAAGGTCTTTTTCCCTCCGGTCTCCCAACTAACACTCTATATGCATTTCTGGATTCGTCCATACGTGCTACATGCCCTGCCCATCTCAAACGTCTGGATTTAATGTTCCTAATTATGTCAGGTGAAGAATACAATGCGTGCAGTTCTGCGTTGTGTAACTTTCTCCATTCTCCTGTAACTTCATCCCGCTTAGCCCCCAAATATTTTCCTAAGCACCTTATTCTCAAACACCCTTAACCTATGTTCCTCTCTCAGAGTGAGAGTCCAAGTTTCACAACCATACAGAAGAACCGGTAATATAACTGTTTTATAAATTCCAACTTTTAGATTTTTGGACAGCAGACTGGATGATAAGAGCTTCTCAACCGAATAATAACACGCATTTCCCATATTTATTCTGCGTTTAATTTCCTCCCGAGTGTCATTTATATTTGTTACTGTTGCTCCAAGATATTTGAATTTTTCCACCTCTTCGAAGGATAAATCTCCAATTTTTACATTTCCATTTCGTACAATATTCTGGTCACGAGACATAATCATATACTTTGTCTTTTCGGGATTTACTTCCAAACCGATCGCTCTACTTGCTTCAAGTAAAATTTCCGTGTTTTCCCTAATCGTTTGTGTATTTTCTCCTAACATATTCACGTCATCCGCATAGACAAGAAGCTGATGTAACCCGTTCAATTCCAAACCCTGCCTGTTATCCTGAACTTTCCTAATGGCATATTCTAGCGCGAAGTTAAAAAGTAAAGGTGATAGTGCATCTCCTGCTTTAGCCCGCAGTGAATTGGAAAAGCATCAGATAGAAACTGACCTATACGGACTCTGCTGTATGTTTTACTGAGACACGTTTTAATTAATCGAACTAGTTTCTTGGGAATACCAAATTCAATAAGAACATCATATAATACTTCCCTCTTAACCGAGTCATATGCCTTTTTGAAATCTATGAATAACTGATGTACTGTACCCTTATACTCCCATTTTTTCTCCATTATCTGTCGAATACAAAAAATCTGATCAATAGTCGATCTATTACGCCGAAAACCGCACTGATGATCCCCAATAATTTCATCTACGTACGGAGTTAATCTTCTCAAAAGGATATTGGACAAAATTTTGTACGACGTCAACAAAAGTGATATTCCTCGAAAGTTACCACAGTTGGTTTTGTCCCCCTTTTTAAAAATAGGTACAACTATGGACTCCTTTCATTGTTCTGGTACTGACCTAAACTATTAATATAAATTAACAATATTCTTCAAACTATTCACGACTGTACACAGCTCCACAGAATGATCCTATGCGTTGTTTATGTGAACTGCTTATTTTCTGCAGCGTGCGGGAGCAGGGCGAGGCGCGAGTGACATCTATACTTCTCGCTGTACTCATCTGAAATCTACTGCTTTGGTACGAACTTATATGGTAATAATATTCGTAGTCTGGGAGAGGTTTCGATATGATCTCATTAACAGCTCCTTATAAGTATCTTTACAGCCCTCGGAAATGCATTGCCCTCGGAAACTGATCGCACGTATGGTTGATAATGACCTTGGCATCAGACCGTGACGCCACGCTCGATGCCGTGAGGTCACTTCACACTGATTAGGCACCGTGGGTACACGTCGATACTATTGACGTTCGACCCAGCTTCACTTCCGGCGTCTCGTCGCGAGATGAACAGCCATACCCCGCTTCCGTGACGTCATGTTTCACCTGTACCATCCAGTGGCGTAGCAAAGGGATGGCCAAGTTCATCACAAGAAGCTTGAGGAATAAAACAGACGCTGGCTTACTGAATTTTGAAATGTCTCCATAAAAGGAGACCCAGTCCATTCAGATTTTCTGGCGGATTCTCGCTTAGAGGAGCCGGATTCAGTCCTTGCATTTTCTGTCATATAAGCGTTATGAACAAAGTGCCAGAAAGGTAGGATTTTTAATGTACCAGTTTAGACTTCTATCACAGTCTAGTATATACAGTCACGAAGCTCAATACTTACTAAATATGCAAACATAGACACTTGAAATATGCATCCATAGATAGTTGCTAACCACTAGGATCGCTGCTATCGCCTCATCACAGACTCTTTCCCTAGCAGACGATAAAATGTATTGTACTTTCGATATCGTGTTATTTTGAAAAAATTAACACCTTCTTCCACTATTGAAATATGAATTACATAAGGTTTATAAATTATTTTCATAAAATATACTGGGTGTTCATTTCAAAGTGTGTCATGACGTCACTTGTTAGGTCACCGATTTGAAGCGAGGTTCAGCTTATATGTTAGAGAAGTTGCCTATTATTTAAGGCGTTCTTCAATCTGAACTTGAGAACATGTACGGTATAATTTGAACGTCATAGCAACAGATGGCGGTCTGTACGGTCTGTGTGCTACCATAACCTCTTTCGAACTGTGTTTTGCGCCGGCAAGTCGTACGCAGGGTATTTGTTATCATCGGTTGCGTACGGTAACATTCCACAACACAAATCAAATGCTCCGTGTCTATGTTGACCGTCGAAGTTAATGTCAACAAATACGTAAGTAATCGTCTTAACCCTCTCCCCATATCCCGACAGGTAGAAAAACTCACCTCAGTATTTTCAAACAGTTCACATTCCTGCCACTACCGGCGTTACCGTACGTGTCGGTACGTACTCTTCAGAATGAACGCCGTACTTGCTAGGCAACTTCTCTGCCTCTTAGGTTATACACCTCTGCGGAAGTGTAGGAAGATTGAATTATCTAGGCTCATCGGCTAGCCACATGACGGCATACAGCGAGCCATGACACACTTTGAACTGAACACCCAGTATATTATAATTCATAAACTGACATTCTTGGATCTTTCGGAAGAAGGATAACTCTAACCTATTTTTCTTACAATTTATAGTACTACAAACGTCTCCTTGTCCCATATTATTATCATTTTTTTATTTTATTGGGTTATTTTACGACGCTGTATCAACATCTAGGTTATTTAGCGTCTGAATGAGATGAAGGTGATAATGCCGGTGAAATGAGTCCGGGGTCCAGCACCGAAAGTTATCCAGCATTTGCTCGTATTGGGTTGAGGGAAAACCCCGGAAAAAACCTCAACCAGGTAACTTGCCCCAACCGGGATTCGAACCCGGGCCACCTGGTTTCGCGGCCAGACGCGCTGACCGTTACTCCACAGGTGTGGACCATATTATTATTCAAATTATTGTATTTTAGCCATTTACAGTTATTACAACCGGCAACGAATATTTCACAGTTTACATAGCTTTTCACAAAAATGCGAAATACGGCACAGTCATTGGCTTTTCGATCTAGACCAGGCCGTAATGTATGTTCGGGTTTTCTATTTCAATGTAAGGAGCTCAGTAAAATATTATATTATAACTTTATTGCGTATCATAGCTAATTTTTATTTAGTGTAATTTGTCCATAAGTTCCGTTTACTTCTTGTTGCATAATATGTTGCAGAATAATTACAAAACTGTGTTATTTTAATGTGAAGAGAATTTTACATGTTAACATAATCTGTTCGCGTCAACATTTTAAGTTTAGAATTGAAGCTATTTTGAGATTTAATAAAAAGTAACTTATATTGTGATTTCAATTTAGCACATCTACCTTCCTTAATTTTAGACAAAACATTAACCATACCACTCCTATGAAATTAGTGTACGTAAAATTGTGTTACTTTGTATAAACCATTTAATCTTAGATCAGAGGTTAAATTGATCCTTGTTTCAGCTGAACTTGGAATTTTGTGTTGTATAAAGTCTAATCTGAGATTAATTTGTCTCAAACTAAAGTCAACTTTGACTGAAGAAATTTCTCCGATTAAGTTAAATGATCCAAGTTCAGTTAGCCTATTTATTTTCCGTTTGAAATATACGAGTGACAGGTTGTGCAAATAAAATATCCATTATTATTAATATTAATAGATATGTTAGGTACATTTATATATATTTCTTTCAATTTGTTGCCTTAATACACAAACATTCTTATATTTTATAAGGCTCTATCGTGTTCAGCAGTATCAAATAACATAAGCTATAATTATATTATATTTATAACAACCATTAATTATTAATGGATATGATAGGTACATTCATAAATGTTCAATTAACTGTATTACTAAACGAAAATTGTCGTTTTATAAAGCTTTATTATGTTTAGCAGTATCAAACACCATAACATGATAACAACTTGAGAACAGTCAGCCTTCTTCTTATTGTCCGCCATTATTTACAATGCACAAAAAAAAAAACAGTGTCTGCAACAGAGTGTACGGAAAGTTGCCAAAAAGTAGTTGTAAAGTCGCTAGATTTCTCATTATCAACATAGAAAGCTTACATTTTGTCACTATGGGGTGCTAAAAGGTCACTAAATCCCTATTTAAGCAATATAAAAGTTAAAAGAAATTGTTGTTGAAAAATAGTTAAAGTCGCTAGATTGGCAACACTGAACAAACCTGTATAACATGGTCCGCGCATCACGTATTTCACCTGTTTATGCGATGTTGCCAAATCCTTTTCACGTGAACTTAGATTGCATTTGAACCAAGGTAATTTGATCGCAGAAAAGTTTTATACAATAGAAGAAGTGTCTGAACTCGGTTCGCTTTTCGATCTTCGATCAAAGATGATCTTTAGTCAGGGAGTTTTATACAATTGGGCCTTCGTTTCTTAAGTAGTAGATAAATACAATGATTCAGTACTCAATTGTAGTATTAAAATACAGACAAATTGAATATCTGGGGTATCATACACGACATTATGCTTAATTATAATGTATGATTGCGAATTTAGGAATATAAGTTAAATATAGTAAATATAACCTATAATTTTCATATGAATGGCAAGGCATTGGAGATCACTAAAATTAGACAGAAAAATTAGACAGTAAACATAACCTATAATTTCAATATATCTAAATATCCGTGCGGTGCAATTGAAAATTATTGAATCGTGCATAAATGAATGTACAAGAATTTTGCAATATTTAATCGAAATAAAGGCAGACATTACACATACCAACAACGTAATTTTCACACCAAAAATAATATTACACCTTAACTCACAAGTGAATTATGTCTGAAATGTCTCATAATCATTGTTTTAAATTTTATTAATGGAATTACACTACATTTTAGAGAAACATATGTTACTCTTTACGCATTCCAACTAATTTATATGGTTAAACGCCGCCCTTCGTGATCGGGTTAAGCGAGTCACATGGTCTGCCTTACGGCCTGTATTAGATCACGATGGCTGTGGCACAGTCTATTGTTCCTAGTACTCACAGCGCTCCAAGCGGCTATCAACTATCGCGAGAATTGCAAAAAATCATCCCAAGCTTCGTGAGTGTATATACTAGACTGTGGTTGTATCACAATCTAGTACATACAGTCACGAAGCTTGAGTTTATGAGGGTACTAGAAACAATAGACTGTGCAGGTACTATTTCGCATTGTCTGTAATGAGGCGATAGTAGTGATCCTAGTGGTTAGCAACTGTCTATGGATGCATATTTACTACGTATTGAGTTTCGTGACTGTAGATACTAGACTGTGGTTCTATTCTTATTCCACATTTCTACAGTATCGCAGTACCAAAGTATGGACCAAGACATAGCTAGAACGAATGAAGTGCGTATGGTATAATATAGAAATAAAACCTCAACAAAATAAGTTTCATAGGTCTATTCATCAAAACAAGAATAAGATTAAATAATCAAAATTAGCGAAACAGACAATAAATTAAATCAGCTTACTTACTTACTGGCTTTTAAGGAACCTGGAGGTTCATTGCCGCCCTCACATAAGCCCGCCATTGGTCCCTATCCTGAGCAAGATTAATCCATTCTCTATAATCATATCCCACCTCCCTCAAATCCACTTCAATATTATTTTCCCATCTACGTCTCGGCCTCCCTAAAAGTCTTTTTCCCTCCGGCCTCCCAACTAACATTCTATATGCATTTCTGGATTCGCCCATACGTGCTACATGCCCAGCCCATCTCAAACGTCTGTATTTAATGTTCCTAATTATGTCAGGTGAAGAATACAATGCGTGCAGTTCTGTGTTGTGTAACTTTCTCTATTCTCCTGTAACTTCATCACTCTTAGCCCCATATATTTTCCTAAGCACCTTATTCTCAAACACCCTTAACCTATGTTCCTCTCTCAAAGTGAGAGTCCAAGTTTCACAACCATAAAGAACAACCGGTAATATAACTGTTTTATAAATTCTAACTTTCAGATTTTTGACAGCAGACTGGATGATAGAAGCTTCTCAACTGAATAATAACAGGCATTTTCCATATTTATCCTGTGTTTAATTTCTTCCCGAGTATCATTTATATTTGTTACTGTTGCTCCAAGATATTTGAATTAAATCAGCTTACATACAAAAAAGTATAAGACAACATATGAGGATTTTATAAACAATAAAATCGTAGTTAAGGACGTCCAAGAATGCATAATTCAATTTACGAAATAAATTATCATAAATTCAGTCCACACAATTTTGGAGACTGGAATATTATTTTTCAGAGCTCTTCAAGTCGGCATTTAAAAAAAAAGTTTGTTATACTTTTCATATCACCATTCTATTAGGATATTATTATTATTATTATTATTATTATTATTATTATTATTATTATTATTATTGTCCAGTTGTCAGATGTATTAAAGCTGCCAATTTACATTGTATTAATTCGGATCCGTTTAATGTCTAGCATTAATGTACAGTATATACATTCATTTCAATTTCATTCGTTTGTGTTGTTTTTCAGCTATTCTGTATCATGTAATTTGCAGTTATCTATTCATTTTGTCATTACTGTTTATTTGTATTTGTCTCTAATTTTAATAATTACTTGTATGCACTGTTTCTGTAATTCCTAGTTCACTGTAAATCTTGTGCTAACTTTATTTTATGCTGAAATGTTATTTTCCCCAGGCTGTTGTAAGGCAGAATAAATAAATAAATAGATAAACAATAATATCATCGAAATGATAGCCGTCCAAATCTTGGATTTAAAATATCGGCATTCTAATCAATTCAAATGAACAAAAAAGAAAATGTAAATTAATGTTAAAAAATATATATAATGAAATTTTAAAAAAGAATATTCTGCGACAAGATTTGGTAGCTATCAAAACGATAAAAACTTATTGAAAATAAATAATATACATTGAATATTATAAAGATGAATAGAGATGGTGATTGATGATGTTCAATGAAAATAAATAAATAAATAAATAAATTAATTAATTAATTAATCAATTAATTAATAAGTAAATTAATTAAGTTAATTAATAAGTAAATAAATGAGTGAGTATAAGTAACTAAATAAATATATAAGTAAATAAGTAAGTAAATAAGTAAATAAATAAATAAGTAAATAAATAAAAAATAAATAAGTAAATAAATAAATAAGTAAATAAACAAACAAATGAACAAACAAAGAAATAAGTGAGTGAATAAGTAAATAAATAAATAACTAAATAAATAAAATAAATAAAATAAAATCAAATAAATAAATAAATAAAATAAAGAAATAAATTAAATTAAATAAATAAAATAAATAAATAAATAAAAATAGATAAAATAAATTAAATAAATAAAATTAAATAAAATTAAATTAATTAATTAATTAATTGAATAAAATAAATAAATAAAATAAATAAATAAATAAAAAATAAATGAATGAATTTATTTATTTTTAAATTATTTTAACGCTATCAACATCTAATTATTTAGAATAAAAGGTGATAATAAATGAGTCCGGGGTCCAACACCGAAAGTTACCCAGCATTTGCTCATAAAAAACCCCGGAAAAAACCTAAAGGTAAAAAATGAATGGTTTCGCATGAACGCGCTGAATGACAGGTGTGGAATGAATGAATAAAATTATTATTATGAAGGAATTTCTTATTATTATTATTATTATTATTATTATTATTATTATTATTATTATTATTATCTTTCGACTCGGTCATTTCCGATGTACTGCCTTATAATACATGTATATATCAGCCAGAACCTCAGTCATAGGTAATTTGTTAATTACAACTTTCATTATTTTCTAAAGAATATGTGCCTTAAATTTCCGAAATTCTTCATTTATATTCTGATCTGTTTTTGTATAACACTTAATTCTCTTCTAAATACTTTTTTCACTAATCATATTTTTAATTTATTAGTCTAAATCGAGTGAGAATAAACTTATTAAATTGTCCACAGTATTAGCAGAAGCCAGGCTGACGTGTACTACATCATATCTGCAGAATTCTGCAATATGCTTCAACCCCATAAATATTCATATCTATGCAGTATAAAATTTCACAGCTTAATTAACTGCAACCATAAATGCATTGTTCATGCATCCTCACATACATACACACAAACAAAACATGCATTTGCATATAAATTCGGAGTATAATTATTACACAAGACCGAGAAGAGCGCTGGAGTGTGGGCAGTAAATTAGCCACAAGGATCGCAACTACTACGATATTCTTATTTTCTCCTCTTCTTCCCCCCTCCTCCTCCGGAGTTCCACCCTGACTTTCTCGGTACTGTACCTCGTTCTCAGTCTTCTTATTGTGTTACTTAGATCTGCCCCCTTCTTTATGATTAATACAGACGTGTACAGTTCTGTAAAAAAACGCCCGCCTGAATTTTTTTGAAGTTTCAATGCCCACCTGAATTTTCTAAGTTCCAACGCATACCTGAATTTTCTACGTTTCATCGCCCACCTGAATTTTCTACGCTTCAACGCTCACCTGAATTTTGTAAGTTCCAACGCCCACCTGAATTTTCTAACTTGCAACCCCCGCCCAATCTTTTAAGTTCCAACGCCCACCTGAATTTTCTAAATTTCAATGCCTGTCTGAATTTTCTAAGTTCCAACGCTTACCTGAATTTTCTACGTTTCAACGCCCACCTGAAGTTTCTACGTTTCAACGCCCACCTGAATTTTCTAAGTTCCAATGCCCACCTGAATTTTCTAACCTGCAACCCCCGCCCAATTTTTAAGTTCCAACGCCCACCTGAATTTTCTAAATTTCAATGCCTGTCTGAATTTTCTAAGTTCCAACGCTTACCTGAATTTTCTACGTTTCAACGCCCACCTGAAGTTTCTACGTTTCAACGCCCACCCGAATTTTCCCAACGCCCACCTCTAAATTTCAACGCTCACCTGAATTTTCTCAACGCCCTTCTGATTTTTTAAGTTCCAATGCCCATCTAAATTTCAATGCCTCTCTGAATTTTCTAAGTTCCAACGCGCAACTGAATATTCTAAATTTCAATGCCTCCCTGAAATTTCCTAGTTTCAACGCTCACCTGAATTTTCCAATTTGCAACGCCCGCCTGAATTTTCTAAGTTTCAATGGTCGCCCGAATTTTATAATTTCAACGTCCACCTGAATTTTCTAAGTTCCAACGACCAACTGAATTTTCTAAATTTCAATGCCTGCCTGACATTTTCCGAGTTTCAACGCTCACCTGAATTTTCAATTTGCAACGCCCGCCTGAATTTTCTAAGTTTCAATGGTCGCCCGAATTTTATAATTTCAGCGTCCACCTGAATTTTCTAAGTTCCAACGCCCAACTGAATTTTCTAAATTTCAATGCCTGCCTGAATTTTCCGGATTTCAACGTCACCTGAATTTTCCAATTTGCAACGCCCAACTGAATTTTTTATTCCAACGCCAACGCCCAACTGAATTTTCTCAATTTTCGTTTCAACGCTCACCTGAATTTTCCAATTTGCAACGCCCGCCTGAATTTTCTAAGTTTCAATGGTCGCCTGAATTTTAACATTTCAACGTCCACCTGAATTTTCTAAGTTCCAACGCCCATCTGAATTTTCTAAATTCTAATGCACGCCTGAATTTTCTAAATTTCAACGCCCATCTGAATTTTCTAAATTTCAATGTCCACCTGAATTTTCTAAGTTCCAACGCTCCTAAATTCCAATGCACGCCTGAATTTTCTAAACTTCAACGCCCATCTGAATTTTCTAAGTTCCAACGCTCGCCTGAAGTTTCTAAATTCCAATGCACGCCTGAATTTTCTAAATTTCAACGTCAACCTGAATTTTCTAAGTTCCAACGCTCGCCTGAAATTTTCTAAATTTTCAAATGCCACCTGAATTTTCCTGAATTTTCTAAATTTCAAACGTCCACCTGAATTTTCTAAGTTCCAACGTCCACCTGAATTTTCAAATTTTCTAAATTTCAACGCCTGAATTTTCTAAATTTCAACGCCTATCTGAATTTTCTAAGTTCCAACGCCCTGAATTTTCTAAATTTCAACGTCCACCTGGATTTTCTAAGTTCCAACGCCCATTTCTAAATTTCAACGTCCACTTGAATTTTCTAAGTTCCAACGCTCGCCTGAAGTTTCTAAATTCCAATGCACGCCTAAATTTTCAAATTTCGTCCACCAGAATTTTCTAAGTTCCAACGCCCATCTGAATTTTCTAAATTTTCTAAATTCAACGTCCACTGAATTTTCTAAGTTCCAACGCTCCATTTCTGAATTTTCTAAATTTCAACGTCCACCTGATTTCAACGCCCATCTGAACGTCCATCTTTTTCTAAGTTCCAACGCTCGTCCACCTGAATTTTCTAAGTTCCAACGCCCATCTGAATTTTCTAAATTTCAATTTTCTAAGTTCAACGCCTGAATTTTCTAAATTCCAATGCAACTAAATTTCAACGTCCACCTGAATTTTCCCCAATGCTCGCCTGAAGTTTCTGCCTAAATTTTCTAAATTTCAATGAATTTTCTAAATTCCAACGCCTGAATTTTCTAAATTTTAACGTCCACCTGAATTTTCTAATTCCCAACGCCCATCTCAATTTTATAAATTTTAACGTCCACCTGAATTTTATAAATTCCAACGCCCATCTGAATTTTCTAAATTTCAACGTCCACCTGAATTTTCTAAGTTCCAACGCCCATCTGAATTTTATAAATTTCAACGTCTACGTGAATTTTCTAAGTTCCAACGCTCGCCTGAAGTTTCTGAGTTCCAACTCCTATCTGAATTTTCTAAATTTCAATGTCCTCCTGAATTTTCTAAGTATCAATGCCCGCCTGAAGTTTTTAAATTTCAACGCCCATCTGAATTTTCTAAGTTCAACGCCCATCTTAATTTTCTAAATTTCAACGTCCACCTGATTTTTTAAGTTCCAACGCCCATCTGAATTTTCTAAATTTCAACGTCCACCTGAATTGTCTAAGTTTCAACGTCCACCTGAATTTTCTAAGTTCCAACGCCCATCTGAATTTCCTAAATTTCAACGTCCACCTGAATTTTCTAAGTTTCAACGTCCACCTGAATTTTCTAAGTTCCAACGCCCAATTTTCTAAATTTCAACGTCCACCTGAATTTTCTAAGTTTCAACGTCCACCTGAATTTTCTAAGTTCCAACGCCCATCTGAATTTTCTAAATTTCAACGTCCACCTGAATTTTCTAAGTTCCAACGCTCGCCTGAACTTTCTAAGTTCCAACGCCCATCTGAATTTTCTAAATTTCAATGTCCGCCTGAATTTTCTAAGTTCCAACGCTCACCTGAAATTTCAAGTTCCAACGCCCATCTGAATTTTTAAATTTCAACGTCCACCTTTCTAACTCCCATCTGAATTTTCTAAATTTCAACGTCCACCTGAATTTTCTAAGTTCCAACGCTCGCCTGAAATTTTTGAGTTCCAACGCCCATCTGAATTTTCTAAATTTCAACGTCCACCTGAATTTTATCTCCAAATTTTCTAAGTTTCCAACACCCTCCTACGCCCCTCTGAATTTTCTAAATTTCAACGTCCATCTGAATTTTCTAAGTTCCAACGCTCGCCTGAACTTTCTAAGTTCCAACGCCCATCTGAATTTTATAAATTTTCTAAGTTCCAACGCTCAAAATTTCTAAGTTCCAACGCCTCTGAATTTTTTTAAATTTCAACGTCCTGAAGTTTCTAAGTTCCAACTCCCATCTGAATTTTCTAAATTTCAACGTCTCTAAGTTCCAACGCTCGCCTGAAATTTCTAAGTTCCAACGCCCATCTGAATTTTCTAAATTTCAACGCCCAGTTTTCTAAATTTCAACGCTCATCTGAATTTTCTAAGTATCAACGCCCGCCTGAATTTTTTAAATTTCCGCCCATCTGAATTTTTAAATTTCAATGTCCCCTGAATTTTCTAAGTTCAAAGACTCGCCTGGATTTTTCCAGATTCAACGCATCGCGCATGCTCGGTGCTGGAAAGCAGTGGTATCCATGATATAGCTTTGACAGTTATTAAAATTTATTTTATTTCCATTTTTTGTATAACCCGGAAGACATTTCAAGAAAGGTGATGAAAATTTATTTAGGCCTATTCTTAATAATTGAATGAATGTTTTTAAATCGTGCAGTAAATTAGAATGATGGTCCCGAATAATTTCATCTACATGTGGAGTTAATCTTCTTAAGAGAAGTAGGACGAAATTTTGTACGACGTCAATAAACGATATTCCTCGAAAGTTGCTACGTCCTACTTTAGTAAAAAAGTGGAGGAGAACATTGGAGTGGCTCTCTGGTAAGGGCTTTGTTCTCATTTCTGCTATTACTACCAGCAGGATTAGGCCTACAAGTGTCCGCCACTGGTTCCTTTGGCTGTTCGGCCTGTCTGTTGCCACCATAATTAATTAATGGAACGTGTCCCTTGTCCCCCCCTCACACACAGAACGAGTTGCTGCGCAGCGCATGTCTCAGAACACAACAAGTCAATCAGGGACAGGCAGGGATTCTATTTATATGAGTACAAAATTGTGCTTAGCAGGCGCAATCAATGGACAGGCGATGTAGCATGTCGGGTGCAAGACGAATGACCTGTGCAAGGTGACAAGTCCCTCAGAATGATCGTAAATCATACAACACTCTCTTCTAGCTGTGGGCGCAAAAGATTACAATATCACCGTCATTATCACATTTCAAATCTTCCTCCTCAGTCCATGAGTTAGGCCACCAAGTCTCCTTTCCTCCTTAGTTCCAATGAGAAATCTTATTGCTCCATTCGCTGATTTCTTATTGTATACGTATAAGCGATAATGTATTGAATACTGGACTATCATATTTTTTCTTTCCAAGGAAAATACTAGACATCACCATAACAAAAGTTGACAACAAACACACCTTCAAAATATACAGAAAACCAACCACCAACACCACACACTTTAACTGAATAATATATCTCAAGTAAATTAATCGTCCAATTTGTCACGGGCATTTTAGGTCCTATAAATTGTGTGTGTGTGTATTCCCGTTATGTTATGTAACTGATTTTGATTATGTGTCATTTTCTACTTTATTTTATATATTACTAGCCGTACCCGTGCGCTCCGCTGCACCCGTTAGAAATAAATATAAAGTAATTACATAATTAAAATAGGACATTTGATCCAGGGAACATTCGTGTTTTATATAAGGATAAATCGTTTATTATGTTACTTAATTTAAATTGTATTTGCATAATTAAAATGCGATCATTTTGATCCAGAGACCACTCATTTGGTCATAAAAATTATTTTAGGAAATACAGGAAACGAATGTACAGAATAGCCTATCAAGTTTTCTGTGCATAAGAAGCTATTTTAATCTTACCTGTCCTCGATTCACTCAGAAGTTACTGTGATAACATTATAGCATCATGTCCATCTAGAGAAACTACACTTTCCAATGGTGAATTAATAATTAATTATACAAATCGGTTAATTTAGCTTCTGGTATTACTTCATACAAACACAGAAACATTATCTGTAGGCTATCTTTCATAGCTTTCGATTGTTGCTGTCCAAGGCCCCTTATAGACGAAGTCATTTGTTTTTTAATTCATTACACGGCCTTAGATGGCAGTTATTTTAAGTTTAAAACTCATTCATCTCATTAAATATCAGTCCTATCAAAATTTTTCAAGGAATAAAACTTATCGGAAATTATTTTTAAAGAAACTTTTGTTATGTAACATTTTTCACAAAAATCAATAATAAGCGAGATATTTCGATTTATTTAATTCAGGCCACCTTATAACCCCCTTTTAAATAATGTATTTTGAATGCCATATAGCCTAAAATCTAAGTTACAACGAACTTAATTTATATTCCAATTTTCATCGAAATCCGTTCAGCCATTATCGCGTGAAAAGGTAACAAACATACAGACAGACAGACAGACAGACAGACAGACAGACAGATAGACATACAAACAAAAATTTCAAAAAAGCGATTTTCGGTTTCAGGGTGGTTAATTGTATATGTTAGGACCAATTATGTTTGGAAAATCGAAAATTACCAGAAAAATTTCGTCTACAGATTTATTATTAGTATAGATGTAACTGAGCTTGACTATCTGCAATTTTATATTATGTAACTCATCTTGTCTATTGTAATTTCCTACTATATTTTATGTAATTTCTAAAGTATTTTCTTTTGTGTTGTTTTGTAATCAAATTTTGTATCTCATGTATATTATTGAAACCTGGTTGAGTGGAAGAGAAGGCCTCATGGCCTTAACTCTGCCAGGCAAAATGAACCTACTACTACTACTACTACTCACATACACAACACATCTAACCACCCCACACAACACAAACATGCTGCATTCAGGACAATGGTACACAGATTATTCAACTTACCCATGAGCCAACAACACTACAATGATGAAGTGAACACAATCAAATACATAGCACAAGAAAATGGTTACAACCCAAACATAATAGACAATATCATAAGGAAGACAAAACAAAAACTCAACAAACGCAAAAACACACAAAACATAATATAAACACAAGAACACAAGAAATACATCACACTAACATACGAAAACAAAAACACACACAAGATCGCATCCTCATTCAGAAAACAGAAATACAACATAGCATACAGAACAGAAAACACTACAAAGACATCTCAACACACAAACAATAAAAACAAATAAATACAAACACAGGCGTATACAAACTCACATGCAATAGTTGCGACAGTTTCTACATTGGACAGACAGGCAGATCATTCCAAACTCGATACAAAGAACACATTAAAGCAATAACCAGAGGACACAATACATCTACATATGCCGAACACATAACTAATGCTAACCACACATACAATAACATAAATACAGACATGGAAATCCTACACATACAACCCAAAAAAAAAAACTCAACACACTAGAACAATATGAAATATACAGACACACTAAAACACACCCTGATCAAATTCTCAACACACAGATCAATTTTAGAACACACACACTATTTGACACCACATTTCAACACTTTTCAACAATCGAACGCACCCACACAACAGGCAGCGAAGTTCGAGATGACGCCGAGATCTAGTAGGCTCTGAGGATGGTGTGAAGAAGCACCGAAACAGCTGTAAGCAGCACATGCTTACACAATTAACACGAGTAAGATCGCCATTTAATCAATTATTTATATTCAAGTGTTAAAAGTAGTGTACGAAAGATTCAACATGGAAAATACTTTATTTATTTGTCTATTTTCACTTTGTCACTATGAAAGAATAAAGAGAAAGTATTTTAATGCTGCAGAAATCGGTTTCAAGGTTTCCGCGAAAATGCACTTTTTTGCCTCTCTACATGCACTAATTTCTCATACCTAAACTATTGATTGGACTTATTCTGTTGAAATTTAATAACTACAAATTAGTTTATCCGAGAACGATGCACCGGTATGTATTTTTTTGTATGTGATTTGATCCTGGTTGAGTGGAAGAGAAAGCCTGATGGCCTTAACTCTGCCAGGGAAAATAAAATTACTATTATTATTATTATTATTATTATTATTATTATTATTACTATTATTATTATTATAAAATATAATATCGCCTACTAAGTGAAATATTATACCCGGTAAGGTTTATCTTGTCTCAGTAGCAATAAAACCAAGTCCCTTCAAATGAGGGTGGAGATTATACAGGGACATCATTTTATTTTTACTAACATTTTTAATATTAACCTGTCTATACCTTTAAAGAACCGGAAACACCGCTTGCTCCCCTCTCAAGACTGGAAAACAAACAAAATCATTCTACTAGGTATAGGATGGAAGAAAAGTAGTTCATCCATTTACGTAAACTAGGAAATATCGCGATTTTGAGTTTGATAATTTTCATTAGGTTTTTCTTTAATCAAAGTACAGTACTGTATTAAGAATAAGTGTTTTACTCACGAAGTGAATTATCCATGCGAACGTATTCATTATGCAGTGTATACTATCTACAGCACATTAGCGTACAATATAGAGAAAGAAGTTAAATTGAAAAATAATCATAATATGAATATTTAAACACAATTTTGAAAATGGTGGCCGTTCATTTCGATACAGGCTTCAGTTCTTTTGTGCATATTATCGCACTATAGGCTATTGCATCTAATTCCAATTGCCAGTTTCGTCCTTCGTAATAGTAACTCATGTTGAAATAATTCTGTACCTACTCTACGTACTGTGAATTCAATCTTCACTTCTGCCCGACCCGAAAATATAAAATTACTCAGACATGCTATCTACTGTCCGTCCAAGTGGTTATGCCACAGGATTGTAGAAAGGAGGAAATCACGTGACAGTTAATTACTTAACGAGGCCCTTTTATTTAAGTTAAATTAAACAGCTGTATAATATTACGTAAACTTCCAATTCCTAAGAGAAATTAATGTTTTCAGAAAAGAGCTAAGACAGCCCAGCTTTTACAGAGGGGCGAGCAGAAGCAGGTGGGGGAAATCGGGATGCGACGTAGGCAAACGGACAGTACCTGTGCGAAAATATTATTTAATATTGAAAGCAATTTCGTCACTGGAAAACGCGAACATATTTCTGGAACGTACTGTACTCAGTAACTCAGTACTGCTTACTATCTGCGATCTTGGTTCTGTGTGGAGTTGGAACTTCCTTAGTAGAAGGGGTGGGAGTAAAGTACATTCAAAAACTCAGCTACAATAAAAATTGAAGTAAAAATAAAATGATGTCCCTATAGAAGGGTTGTAAATTTTCAGGATTCCTTTCACAATCTTGTTATTGTACAGGCTGCCGGAAATCAATTTCTTGAAAGACAAGCTCAGTGACGGAACTACACAGTACGAAGAGAGATATTTTGTTATTTTATTTTGTGCTACAGAATGTATCAACTAGTCCCTTCCGCCACTGGATAGATGGACGGCACCGCTCCACTCCCCCATCACCATAACAACACAGACGAAGTGAGACATATCTCCTTTCTCTCTCCTTTCACAGTGAGACAAGATACATCACACAGACTGTAATAGGTGGGTCCGTATCAGCACTGCATGAAGCGGATAGAGGAGACGGCCTCCAGATATGAAAACTATAGTCCCGTCGCACTTATTTCCGGCAGCCAATCACGTTGCAGGTCGGCTACATTTAAACGTGTCCGTCTTGTGATTCGCTCCTGATGACGTAATGCATTTTCTAAGGCTCGATAAATACTTAATATAATCGCCCGCCATTTTGGCTCTTTCGTTGGCATTCGCAGAAAGCACACGAGGACGTTATTTGCCGCTCAATTATTTGCTCAATTACAGTGCGTTTTATTTAGCCTATTATCATAGGAGCTAAATGGAAATATAAAAATTGGAGATTTATCCTTCGAAGAGGTGGAAAAATTCAAATATCTTGGAGCAACAGTAACAAATATAAATGACACTCGGGAGGAAATTAAACGCAGAATAAATATGGGAAATGCCTGTTATTATTCGGTTGAGAAGCTCTTATCATCCAGTCTGCTGTCCAAAAATCTGAAAGTTAGAATTTATAAAACAGTTATATTACCGGTTCTTCTGTATGGTTGTGAAACTTGGACTCTCACTCTGAGAGAGGAACATAGGTTAAGGGTGTTTGAGAATAAGGTGCTTAGGAAAATATTTGGGGCTAAGCGGGATGAAGTTACAGGAGAATGGAGAAAGTTACACAACGCAGAACCGCACGCATTGTATTCTTCACCTGACATAATTAGGAACATTAAATCCAGACGTTTGAGATGGGCAGGGCATGTAGCACGTATGGACGAATCCATAAATGCATATAGAGTGTTAGTTGGGAGGCCGGAGGGAAAAAGACCTTTAGGGAGGCCGAGACGTAGATGGGAGGATAATATTAAAATCGATTTGAGGGAGGTGGGGTATGATGATAGAGACTGGATTAATCTTGCACAGGATAGGGACCGCTGGCGGCCTTATGTGAGGGCGGCAATGAACCTTCGGGTTCCTTAAAAGCCATTTGTAAGTAAGTATTATCATAGGAACTACGACATGATAATGTTTAACGGTGCGGCAAATGGATTCCTCGTCTGGTAGCTCGGCAACGAAAGAACAAAAATGGCGAACGATACTACCTACCTAGACTTTACCTACCTTCCTAAGTAAGCAAAGAGGAGGAGTCACGCCGGGAATAACAGCGTCGTAACTATAGCTACGAATATAATGAATAAGCAGTCGCGGTCAGCCGATAAAGATTGGTCCGGATTGCGCTACTCACTGTAGCTCCTCAAAATTTTCACAATGCTGTGTGACTACCGATCCCATACACTGGCTAAAATTTCGTAAGAAAATATTTTCCCCCGTGAGGATTCGAACTAGAGCTCACTCTTTAAAAGCACTAAACTGTGCAGTTCCGAGTAGGTGGAATAACTGACGGGGATTCTTCTTTCGCAGGCTTGAATTTTGATTGGGTCGTGGGAGGGATTTGTGCGAGGGATGTATACATAGGGATTACCAGTGCTTTGTGTAGATAGATGAAGGAGTGTTTGGCGATGCCACTTAGGTAGCTTAATGCTTTGATGGCCGTATTATAGATCCTACAGATTTGTGTTGCCACTTGGTTGAGGAGAGTTTAGTGGCAAGGGGTGTTACTATATGAAATGTAGCCGGCTAGGAAGTTGGGTCTTTCCTATCGTGATTGCCAGTAGCGGCTGGTGGTCAAAATAATGGGTGTGCTACAATCTCTATATTTGCCTACTCAACATCTTCATCACGGCATAAGCCTTGTGGCTCGTTCCGTCTTCAAGAAAACTGATCCGACCATCTCATCCGTGGCCTGCCGACATTTCTTCTACCTACAGGTTTATACTTATTTATTATTTGTGGGATACGATCTTCATCCATTCTTTGTATATGATCTTGCCATCTTTGTCTGTATTCAATGATTGTTTCATTTAGACTCTGAATTTCCAATTCCTTTCTAATATCTTCATTTCTCTTTTTGTCTATGAGTCTATAACCTGCCACCTGTCTCAAAAATTTCATCTCAGCAGCCTCTATTTTCTTCTGTTGTGAGACAGTCAAGACCCAACTTTCACACCCATAAAGTAAGGTTGGGATCGCCATTACTTTGTAAAGTTTTAACAGTGTTGCCCTATTACAATTTTTAAAAGTTCTTTTTATTGTACCACATAGTATTTGGAATTTTTTAAATTTATTTTGCACATCTCTATTGCCGGTATATGACACAATGTAACCAAGATAATTAAAATCACTTTGTTGTTGGATGAGTTTATTATTTATGCAAATTTTTGCTCTTAACAGATCTCTTCCTTTAAGAGCCATTATTTTCGTTTTTTCATATGAGATTTGAAGATTATATTCACTTGTAATATTATTTAATTCATGTATGGCTCTTTGTAAATTATCTTCCGAATCTGCAATTAAGATCTGGTCGTCAGCAAACAACAGTGTATCAATGTTTCTCCTTTTATTTTAAAATGTGTTTTAAGCATAGTCTGCCATCGTACAACTGCGTCATTAATATATATATATATATATATATATATATATATATATATATATATATATATATATATATATATATTAAATAGGGTAGGCGATAATGGACACCCCTGTCGTACTCCTAAATTAATCTCTATTAAATTATCCTCTTCTATGGATTTCTCCAATTTAAACTTTGTATTTGTATACATACTTTGTATTACTCTTATAAGATGTTGAGGAAAACCGTTTTTAATCATTATTTCCCATAGCAAATTTCTTTTAACTTTATCAAAAGCTTTTACATAATCTATAAAAGCTATTAGAGTTGGTAGGTTATATTCTCGTCGTTTCTCCATAAGTTGTGTTATCGTGAAGATATTTGCCTACTATATACACTTATATGTATTTATCTTAATTTTAGACTTGCCTAGTGACGAAATATAAGTCCATACGACGTTCCTTCCTACTGCAAAACTTGTCAATTACCCTGGTGTTAAACCCTCCATCTTGGACATCATACTCTTATCTATTGACAGTATTGCAAGAGCAGAGAGACGATCCTGGGACATAGTGTTCCTTAAAAACAGTTTTTATGCATTTCAAGCAAGAAAAACATATTTCTGGTTCAGCAGTGGCCATTGGTGTTGTAACCAAAATATTTAACAACTTCGTTACTTCACGGAATGGATCCTGTAAATTGTTGGAGACTGTGTATTGTAACAATTGAACAGACATCTATATTTTGGAAGTCGGGTTTTCCATATAGAACTCCAAGTTGTGTCTTTAACACTCATTTGTTCAGTATAATATAGCTGGTGACAGCAACTTCAAGTTCGCGTTCACGAAAATTATACGAAAAATTCTAAAAAATTTTGCTGTTTAACAATTTTGTTGCGTCTAGGTAGCTTAAAGACTGGAAACGGTGAGTATTTTCTTGAATACTTCACATACTTCCTTGGCTTCAATTTTCTGGGATTCCATTTTCCGTCGCTTTTTTTTTTCACATTCAGCAATTTATTGATAAAGTTGCAAAACAAATATGTTTTCTGCCTTTTCGTATTTTAGTGTAAATTCAAATAATGATGCACAAATATTGTTCATGTCCAGCTGCCAAAACAATTGGGCACAGAGACATTAGTGTAGGTTTAAGGAAGTCAGAGGTTGTGGAAAGTGCATGTTATTAATTAAAAGGATTTTGGTGTTCTGTGTTTCTTTAGAAATTTGCATTGTATTGACCAAGACGCTTGATGAATGGATTTTCACTTGAATTTGCACTGTTATAAAACTTAACTTGTTCACGCAATGAGTCTTTCAGAAATGTCATGTCCAAATCAAAGTGTATTTGTGCATTTGTTGTGTACCAGTCTGAATTATGTATTATTCGGAGCACTTTATTTTGAACAATTTGAAGAGGTTGAAATACCGTTTTTGGAATATAACACCAAGCTGGGGCAACGTAAGTTAGGATTGGTAAAATCAGCATTTTGTAGAGCATAACTTTTCTTCTTAGACTGAGAACAGGAGATTTGAACAGGCGGTAAAGATGGTTGCTCTTGATTGTTCCGTCGCTTGCAAGCTGATTCAGGAGGAGCCTCATAGGCTTACAGGTAGATGGCAGTAGCAGTCTGATATTTGATTACCAAAATACATTGTAAATAGTTCCGAGTTCTTCCACAAACAAGCATCACAGTCTACTATATACAGTCGCGAAGCTTGAGGTGATTTTTTGCAAATCTCGTGATAAAGCGCTCCAAGCGGTTAGCAACTAGAAACAATAGACAGTCCACGGTCGACTTTGGACTGAATCGTATTTCCATCCAGTGCTAGCTCGTTGGGTATTTCACATTGATGCTTGTGAAATGTTCGTTACTGGTTGTAATGAAAATGTTAATGGCTAAAATACAATAATTGAAATAATAATATTTTACTAGAGACGTAGAAAAATTAAGTTAGTTTTAATGAAATTTATTGATCACGTTCTATTTTCAATTTTGGTGGGATTATTCTTGCTTAGGGCTACTTTTTTTTTCAAAGAATATGTTTTTAATTATAGCTGTTAATTTTGTTGTTATTTTTATTGTTACTTTATTAGAGATGTAGAAAAAGTCTGTTACAATAAAATTTATTAATCACGTTTTATTTCCAATTCTGGTGTGATTATTATTGCTTAACCTCAACTACGTAAGCCTACACTACAAGTACCGGTACACGTACATAAGTTAATCAATTAATTCATATTTCCATTATTATTGTTGTAAAGGGAAATGAAAATTAATATTTATTGGTTTCATAGTTAATTATCGCTATAATCTTGAATGAGTAAAGCGATTATAGTAAATTTCAGTTCGTTTTGCTCAAACAAAAATAATATTAACCTATTTCTTGCAGGTATCTTCGAGTTTATGGTGGAATTTAATATACTTCATTAAAATAATAAATTAACTTTATGCATTTAATATTTCAATAATGGAAGGAAGGTGTTAATTTTTCCAAAAGAACACAACGAAAGTGTAACATATTTTGTCGGCTGCTAGGAGAGAGATCTGCGATGATGAGGCGATAGTAGCGATCCTAGTGGTGGGCAACTATCCATGTTTGTATTTTTACTACATATTGAGCTTCGCGACTGTATATAGTAGACTGTGCAAGCATTCTTTAGTTACGCTTTACTTTTGCAATCTCCAAGCTATGTCGTGCTGAAGCTGACTACAGCACTTTCCCGCGTAAAAATAGCCAATCAGAGCAGTTATTTCAGCTTCGCACATGCGCATAACTGTCTACATTCTCATATGGAGTTCAGAGTAGCACAACGAACCCCCTGAGGCACTACAGAGCGAAGAGCGAAGACTAAACACTCGATAATGCGTCATGAATATACCATGGGAAATTGTTAAATGACAGATCAGATACTATGGCATTACAAATACATTATTTGAGCCAAAATTATCACTGTGCTGTAGCACTGTAGCACATAGGGACGGGCCGCCGCTGGTGATTGGGTCGTTGTGAAGTTTGGGCGGAAGACGTGTATCTGTTTTTTGTCCGTGTTAACTTGATCCGTCAGTTATTGGTCAAATTTAGGCAGTCCATTGCCTAGAGGAGAGGAGTCGGTGTGGTGGTCCAATAGACGACTCGTCTGCGTATTGAGCCAGAGCTATTAGCGGATTATTGGGGAGGGGAATATCTGTCACGTAGATGTGTAGAGTGGGGGGTGTAACTCCTCTTCTATTCGGAATGCCAGAGAAAGTTCGTTCCTTCCGAGTCTCCTGTCCTGATTGGTTGCATATGTAGCAGGAGAGGCAGCGTGTGATTATGACAGATTGAGAGATGGGAGTTTATATTTTAGGATGCCTAATCAAACGGCGTTAATAGCTCTCTTAGCTCTAAGGCATACTGGAGAGAGAACCGTTTCCTTAGAGGGGGGGGCAGAGCATCGGAATATGATTACGAAGCTGCGGATTTATGCCTATATGCCTATTTTAATCCCTAACCTGAAGGAGGAAGATTCTAGGTTACATATCCATTTTAAGACATTGTATGTATGTATGTATTTATTCACACTGCAATGGGTATATACCCGGTGGCAGTGATAACTAATTACACTGAATAATGACAATAATATGGTTATATTACAGACTTTATAATGATTGTCCTACCTATGAGAGTTATGCTACAATGCTTCAACATTTCCATTTTACTAGTTTGCAAATCCTTGTCAATCTTTAAACTTTCTTTATAAAATTATTAACAATAAGTTGGAATTTATTTTATTATATAACATTATATGCACCTAAGCTTAAAACGAAATTTCAAATTTGTTTTACATACCAAGGACAAATACTGAATCCCACAAAAATTCCCCAGTTTTCCAAAAATGTTTCAGTTATACAATAAATTACATCCTCATCCGAATGTTGATATTTTCAATATGAATTTCTCTAGATACAGAATTATTTGTTATCATATTTTACAGAATATTGTTGTTAGTTAATTTGAAACTACTTTCAACCTTATTTCAATTTCTCTTTTTTCTTTCCTTTTTTCTATTTTGTTTCAGTTTTTAATAAGTGTATGTTTCAGTTTTATCAATTTTTGTTAGTCGTGAACATTGTAATTGTTTGCATGTTCATCAACAAATGAATAAATAACTAAAATAAAATAAAATAAAATAATAAACTTATTAATTAAAAATAGTTAATAATAATACCAATAATTAATACAAATAATTAATACTAACAATAATTTATAATAATAATAATAATAATAATAATAATAATAATAATAATAATATTCTAAATTAAATGAAGCACGATCACTTAAAATAACATTTAAAATAAATCTAATTTGTATCTTAAATCTAAGTTCGAACTAAAACCCACGAGTATGATATGTTCATATCTGCACAAGTACCTTTCCACATTACACTCATTTCGCTGTCAACTCATTTTGCTGTCACTATTACTCTAACAGGGTGTTCAAATTTTAACAACACGTTAGTTAACATGGTGTTAGCGTTATTTTAACGAAACTTGGTGAAACTGGGCCTGTAATATTATATGCAAATTCTATAGTGCCTATAATTGCCTATTTCACTAGTAAATGCATTTGCTTATAAATTAAAAGTTGCCTAAATATCCGTATTATATATTGTAGTTTTTACTGACCATTCTATCGATATTTTTGAAATCTGTAATTTGTTTCTTTTTTATCCAGCAGAGGGAAGTGATATAAAACTGTCGATAATTCTGTGTGTTACGTTTTACTGCCACCAGAGCGCGGAGAAATCGAATAATTTAAAATCAACCAATAAGAAAAAATGTATTTCGAAAGACGCATGAATCATTGTGATAGTTGACTAGGGTAGTTGTTTTAAACTGTGTATCCGTTTTGTGAGTTTGTGAATTGAGTATGGAGTTCTGCTGTGATACTCACTGCACTGGAACTAAGACCCATTTCACTGATTCTATCCAAACACTTCAAAAACATTTCAGTGTTCAAATACTTTGCACTGTCACTATAAACTATTTTGACAGGAACACGTTTCACTTACACTATTACACACTGACACAACATAATTCTTCACTGATACAACCTTCAATAACAAAATATCATTTACATCCTTTACATACTGTGTATAATTACCGTCTATTAGTAAAGTCCTTAAGCCTATTTTAAATACGTTTTTGGTTGTTGGTAAAGCCTTTATTAAGTCTCCAGGTAAAGCATTCCAGTCCCTGATAGTACGATTGAGAAAAGAAAACTTTTCAGTGTCCGTCCTCTGTCTTCTTTCCCTCAGTTTATATGAGTTCGTTCCTTGAAGAGTAATTTGGCGGCTGCAACCTATTTTATTTCTCTCAGGCAGGCTCACCTCTGTATGTTTTGAACAGTGCGCAAATCAGAGTCCGTGAGTGTGTCCCATTTTAATGGTGAATTTTTCCGACAACACTTGAGAGCCCGTTTTTTAATCTTTTCCAGTGTTTTAATATGTTCTTATCTGTAAGGGTCCCAACATGCAGCACCATATTCCATTACTGGACGTACTAGTGATTTATATGCAATCTATTTGGATTTATCAGAGCCTTTTCTTAGTACCCTCATCACAAAGTGTAACGCTTATACTTTTCCCGCTGTGTCCGTAACGTGTTCCCCCAGCCGAGATCGCTGCTAAATGTTATTCTGATTATTTACATTTGTTAACTTCCGGAATGGTTTCACCCCTAACGTATACGATGCGACTATTTTATTTCTTTTCCTTGTAAAGCTGATGGCTTTGCTCTTTAGAGAATTTATTTTCATTTTGTTGGCTATTGCCCAATCGTTTATTCTAGTTAGGTCAGTCTGAAGAAGAGTATTATCTTCATAGCTTTTTATTTCCCTGTATACCATACAATCATCCGCGAATAAGCGAACCCTAGACAATAAGCGAACCAGTGGCCCAGTTTCACCAACCTTTGTTAAATATTTAACAAGTCGTTAAGGCAGTTTAATAGTAAACTTAACAGAACAGATGTTTCATCAACTGTTGTTAGTGCTAACATTATGTTAAACCCACTGTTATATTAACATAACATAACATACTACCGCAGTTAAATCTTTAACATCCTGTTACAGAGTGAATCATGGCTGCTAGAGAACATATGTTACACCCCACATTATTATATCGAGATATATTTGCAGCGAAAACAATTAGCTGCAATCACTGTTTCAGCATTCTTTATTATTCAGAATAGATATGTTCATAGATACTAAAATGACTGGCATTAATATTAGCACTGCATCCGCAGTAAAGAGAAGATATGTGCTTATTAACGTAGGCATTTCTGTGATTATTATTTTCCGTATTAATACTCAGATTTTCAAAGCGATATTTCTTTATTTCGCTGATTTTAACAGTTCACATGTTAGTCTCCAATACTTCCATAATGTAAAAAACACAATTTTCCGCTAAAACAAATGACTACACCAACTAAAAGCACATTCAGTAAACTTTCATACAATCACTGCTTCTTTGATTCCTGTTACATCACTCTTAACATCATGTTACCTAACCGAAGTATCTCAAATGGTTGGTGAAACACTATTACACTAACAGGGTGTTTAAATTTTAACAACACGTTAGTTAACATGGTGTTAGCGTTATTTTAACGAAACTTGGTGAAACTGGGCCTGTGAATATTATATGCAAATTCTATAGTGCCTATAATTGCCTATTTCACTAGTAAATGCCTAGTTGCTTATAAATGCCTTCAATTTACTGACCATTCTATCGATAGTTTTTGAATCTGTAAATTGTTCCTTTTTTTTTATCCAGCAGAGGGAAGTGATATAGAACTGTCGATAATTCTGTGTGTTACGTTTTACTGCCACCAGAGCGCGGAGAAATCGAATAATTCAAAATCAACCAATAATAAAAAATGTATTTAGAAAGAGCATGAATCATTGTGGTAGTTGACTAGGGTAGTTGTTTTAAACTGTGTATCCGTTTTGTGAGTTTGTGATTTGAGTATGGAGTTGAGTTTTCTGCTGTAATACTTGAAGTATACCGTGGAGATATGCCAAAGCAAAAGTCATCAGAAGCACTGATTGGAAAATACATTGACATTACTGCGTTCCCACCGGTTTGGTCCCCAGCTGAGATTGGATCCCTGAAGTATTGCCCCATCACTTCATGTGAAGTGGAAGAGAGTTTCTCCCAATTTAAGAACATTCTTACAGACAATAGACATCAGTTCTCAGTACAACATTTGGACGAATATTTAGTTATTCACTGCCATAATGACATTTCTATAGAAAGTAGTGTATAATGCAACGCTATGGTCGTGTTCGCCATTAAGAATTAGAAATTTGTTATGCCTTTTTAAATGCCTATTTTAGAATTTTGAATGCCTATTTTGCCTGCCTATTTCAACTGTTTTAGTGCCTAAAAATCCGCAGCATGATGATTACTATATTTTCGAGAGCATGTTTCTTACAGTGTTACATCCACAACCGCGATGTTTCGGACCGAGTTGTATAGGACTTGAACTGTGGTCTGCTACAAATTATAATAGAGCATAACTTTAAAAAAATCTCCTTTTTCTCTCTCGTATAGAAACACATGCATACATCAAAAAACTACGTAACAGTACTAACAGAAACTTTTTATATGAAATTTACCTTCCTCAATATATCATATAAAATATAAACTCTAATTATTTTATTTAATCTCGTCTTTAAGTTTATACACGTTACACCGGGATCACTTTTCTTTTTTTTTTTTTCTGCATTGTTGTGCAGTAAGATAGATAGATAGATAGATAGATAGATAGATAGATAGATAGATAGATAGATAGATAGATAGATAGATAGATAGATAGATAGATAGATAGATAGATAGATAGATAGATAGATAGATAGATATGGATATAGATATAGATATAGGTAGATAGATAGATAGATAGATAGATAGATAGATAGATAGATAGATAGATAGATAGATAGATAGATAGATAGATAGGTAGATAGGTAGATAGGTAGATAGGTAGATAGGTAGATAGGTAGATAGGTAGATAGGTAGATAGATAGATAGATAGATAGATAGATAGATAGACAGACAGACAGACAGACAGACAGACAGACAGACAGACAGACAGACAGACAGACAGACAGACAGGTAGATAGATAGATAGATAGATAGATAGATAGATAGATAGATAGATAGATAGATAGATAGATAGATAGATAGATAGATAGATAGATAGATAGATAGATAGATAGATAGATAGATAGATAGATAGATAGATAGATAGATAGATAGATAGATAGATAGATAGATAGATAGATAGATAGATAGATAGATAGATAGATAGATAGATAGATAGATAGATAGATAGATAGATAGATAGATAGATAGATAGATAGATAGATAGATAGATAGATAGATAGATAGATAGATAGATAGATAGATAGATAGATAGATAGATAGATAGATAGATAGATAGATAGATAGATAGATAGATAGATAGATAGATAGATAGATAGATAGATAGATAGATAGATAGATAGATAGATAGATAGATAGATAGATAGATAGATAGATAGATAGATAGATAGATAGATAGATAGATAGATAGATAGATAGATAGATAGATAGATAGATAGATAGATAGATAGATAGATAGATAGATAGATAGATAGATAGATAGATAGATAGATAGATAGATAGATAGATAGATAGATAGATAGATAGATAGATAGATAGATAGATAGATAGATAGATAGATAGATAGATAGATAGATAGATAGATAGATAGATAGATAGATAGATAGATAGATAGATAGATAGATAGATAGATAGATAGATAGATAGATAGATAGATAGATAGATAGAACTTTATTGTCGATGGCATAATGTATGCATAGACATGGTCAAATATATACAATTACAATTTAATGTACAATAAGTCAAATATAAAAAACATTATTCATTTCGAGGGCCCATGCGTGCATCCTCAAGACTGTAGGGACAGAATTTTATTAATTTCGTTTTTATATAATTCCTAAATTTCAGAGAATTTTTTGTATATTTGATGTCATCAGGCAAACTGTTGTAGATTTTGATACCAAAGACCATACATGTTCTACTAGTGTTTGTAAGGTGGTGAGCTGGAATAGTTAAACTATTTTTGTTACGAGTGTCGTACGTATGGAAATCACAATTTTGATGAAAATCACACAGATTTTTATAAATTAGTAGTAAAACATTAAAAATGTATAAACCATATTTCTCCAAGTGGCGGGCTGAACACCTGCAGACTCCTAACACATGAGTACAGGCTGTTACAAAAGAAACATTACAGTGCTTCCATTCCTCAAATGAGGTATAGAAATTCTTATACATTCAGCAATTTAAAATAAATATTATAGTACAGACACATGATCTGAAGATATTAATTCATCATTTTAAACACAGAAACTTAATCCTAAACAAAAGCAAAAAAGATATTTTGAATTCAATATATTGTATCGTTAATAGAAAGATACCCGGCCCCGGAACAATTTTTCCCTCGAAATTATTCAAATCAACTTTACAGGGAGTCATACCTGAAAGCTTGATTTGCACAATACACGTCACTGTTCGTTAACAGAAAACCACAATTTAAGTCACACAGAGTTAGTGTGCACTCAATGTTGGTTGCTTGACGGTTGTCAGCCCACTTTGAGGTCGGATATAGAGGGAAAAATTGGATCGGTGTCTGGTAGAGTTCCCGGGTAGGTCAGTTGGTAGAGCGTGGTACGTTAAACCAAAGGTCCTGGGTTCGATACCCGGCCCCGGAACAATTTTTCCCTGGAAATTATTCAAATCAACTTTACAGGGAGTCATATCTGAATTCTTGATTTGCATAATACACGTCACTGTTCGTTAACAGAAAACCACAATTTAAGTCACACAGAATTAGTGTGCACTCAATGTTGGTTGCTTGACGGTTGTCAGCCCACTTTGAGGTCTGTGGATATAGAGGGAAAAATTGGATCGGTGTCTGGTAGAGTTTCCGTGTAGGTCAGTTGGTAGAGCGTTGGTACGTTAAACCAAAGGTCCCGGGTTCGATACCCGGCCCCGGAACAATTTTTCCCTCAAAATTATTCAAATCAACTTTACAGGGAGTCATACATGAAAGCTTGATTTGCATTATACACAACACTGTTCGTTAACAGAAAACCACAATTTAAGTCACACAGAGTTAGTGTGCACTCAATGTTGGTTGCTTGACGGTTGTCAGCCCACTTTGAGGTCTGTGGATGTAGAGGGAAAAATTGGATCGGTGTCTGGTAGAGTTCCCGGGTAGCTCAGTTGGCAGAGCGTTGGTACGTTAAACCAAAGGTCCCGGGTTCGATACCCGGCCCGGAACAATTTTTCCCTCGAAATTATTCAAATCAACTTTACAGGGAGTCATACATGAAAGCTTGATTTGCAAAAAAAAAAAAAAAAAAAAAAATCTTCAAACAAGTTTGGGGGGAGCAGTGCCCCATGCCCCCCATAACTCCGCCTATGCTCTAAGGTGATCAGATTGACGTACTCCAATGGGAGAGAGCATCCGTAGAATATCAACCCTGATATATATATAAAACTCACACATGTAAGGTCAATTAAACAGTGTTCATGGGTTAGATAATAAACATACAATATATTTAAAACACAGTTGTATGAACACTTTACACATGATGATAATTAAGATTGGTAAAATTCAAACATGTTTCGAGGTTGCCCCTCCATCTTCAGTGACATTACCACGACGCTGGTACAGGTGTTCGACCGCGATGTATCGTGGCTTAAAGGATCACTGAAGATGGAGGGGCACCTCCGAAACATGTTTGAATTTTACCAATCTTAATTATCATCATTTGTAAAGTGTTCATACAACTGTGTTTTAAATATATTGTATGTTTATTATATATATATATATATATATATATATATATATACACACACACACACACACACACACACATATACAGGATGAAGCGTAAGTAATGTCATTTATTTCAAGGGCTTACTCTTTGAGATACTCCAAACAAAAATGTTTAATATAATTTTGCTTGTTTTTGTTACCTTTTCGACATAAAAATTGTTTTATATCAAACATTCTATATCGTGTTTTGAGAAAGCCTACTGCGTCAAAAAAAATCCCCGCTGAACCTCAGTGAAAATGTTGCACTTGCGAACAGAGGGTAATATGGTTGGCACTTTTCACATATTTCTACATAAAATATTATTTTAGTTACTGCGTGAGCATATGGCGCGGAAGTATGTGTCGTTTCCATGACATCATGTATGAAATTAAGAAATCGTGTAGTAATTGTCTGCGTTGTCATGACGCCAACAACAACGTCACCCGGCGCTTTGTTTCTGTTTGTTTAATTATTAGCCACGCTTTAAGTAATAACAGTTCGTGACGTCGAGCCGGGCTGAGTGGGCGAGCATGTAGGCAGGAGCCAACGCATATGCAACGCACCTCTGGGATCTGCAGCTCCATTTAGTTATTATGCATTTTTTACAAGGCACTTTTCTTGTAACATGATCGCAACTAGAACATTCCGGAAATTTAAAAACGAAAAACAAATTGACATTGACGTCATCATATTACCTATCCCGCACGTCGGTAAAATATTAGATACAAGAATGGAAACCTGAGACAACATAAGGAAAATGCGTGGGTTAGAAAATGTACAGGTTGATGCATGTAATTCTAGGAAGCTTGTTGTTAGTGAAAAAGGAGCACGTGAATACATTATAGCTTCTTATTAAGGAAATTGTAGAGAATTCTTTAAGTATGTAACAAAAAAATATATAGCCTATACAAAATACTATTACAGACTGTTGGAACACTTTGCAGTATTCACTTTACAGTTAAATCAATAATAGGCCTAGACTTTGTCCTTCTTGCACAAAACTACTTTTGTGCGAGATCGTGCGTATTTGCTTGGTTTCCGCACAAACCCAATACGCGGTAAGTGTGAAATACCACATTCAGTATTCCCAACGTAACACACATAACAATTTCCCTCTTCTTACCGCTTAAGCGCGACATTCATTTTACTACTTTAGGCTTTTAACATATTATTTTTAGAGACGTTTAACATAGTAATAATTATAAATTGGAAACTTACCACTGCAATTTCACCTAAATTGCAATGTTAATTATTGTTTTTAAATATTTGCAAAAATTAAGTAAACTCTACACCTCCACTAAAGTTACTGCATTCGTGGATGCAAGTAACATTAAGGAAGCCGTGAAAAAAATCAACAAACTTGCCGATGTTAACACTGCAAAATGTTATATAAATAATATTGTTAAAATATTAAAATGATAAATAAATCATTACATAACCTTACCGTTTGTTTTAAGTTCGCATTTATAGACTGGGGGAAAAAACAGACAGACGTATATCACGGCCTGCTGGAATATAGTAAACTCAGAAAACATTTTATAGCAACAATGTTGAAGATAGATATTTTAGTTTTTAAAAGTTGCCGTCATTGAACAGAAACCAACATGGAGATTTCATTGCAACTAATTAGAAATTCGTCTTTCAGGTATGTAATAAACGATCTTCGCACAAAATAATGTACGATACACGAGCGGTATGTTTGTTTTCATGTTCTCGGAAATTAAAAAGCTCAACTACGTTTCGCTTTTTCAAACTTTTCCTCGACCATGAAAACGTCAACATACCGCTCTTGTAACGCATATTACTATTACATTACAAGCAATGAAAAGCACCTTCTCACTTCAGAGCGTCCGGTCACACGTTTCTGGATCGTGCCTCTAATAACCTTAAAATACATCGGTTATTAACTGAGTTTCTACTTTCCATTACCCATCTCTGTTATGTGTCGTAGCTGCGTGGTCTAAGGCGCCAGGCTTACACTACCAATATGGAATTGCGTGATAGTTCGATTCCTTATGGGGAAGTAAATTTTAAGAGCATGGAACCAGTGCTTCTATACTACTGTATTGTGATCAATTTGGAGAGCTACAATGAGTACTGAAGTCCGGTTTCGTAAGCTAGAATTTATTTAAAGGCTTTAAGTTAATTTTAAAGTAAGGTCCTTCAAACCTATGAATAAAACTGAAATTTCTTTTATTATAACGACAGGGCGATCAAAGTGCTAACTACATGTTAATACTGGATGGATAATCGTTCACCTCTGCTGAGGCATGTGGGCGTAGGATCAGTAGTAGGCTGATTGACCTTGGTCCTTCATGGGTGATTATTATTATTATTATTATTGTTATTATTATTATTACTACTATTAGGATTATTAGCCTATTATTATTATTATTATTATTATTATTATTATTATTATTATTATTATAAGCCTATTACTAATTTTAATAATTATTTGTGCTATTTATTTTGTTGCATTTGGTCAATGATTAATGTAGACTATTATATTGATTGTATTCCATCTCACTGCCATTTTCTATCATTCATTCTCATCATCATTTGTTGTTTTGTTTTGTTCTTTATCGTGCTAAACTGTAATTGGCCTTGTGCTGTTGTTTCGCACATTAATATTCTAAATAAATAAATAAATAAATAAATAAATAATTATTATTATCACTATTATTATTATTATTATTATTACTATTAGGATTATTAGCCTATTATTATTATTATTATTATTATTATTATTATTACTATTACTATTATTATTATGACTAACAACCCATCACCGTAAAAAAGCTTGTTACGAATTCCTACAGTAAGCCTCGGAATAGGACTGATTCTCTGGCACGACCACAGCAAAGGAATAAGGTTTTGAGATTTGGCACTTGGAACGTAACTAGTCTTTAAAATGGATTTGAGGGAGGTGGGGTATGATGATAGAGACTGGATTAATCTTGCACAGGATAGGGACCGCTGGCGGGCTTATGTGAGGGCGGCAATGAACCTTCGGGTTCCTTAAAAGCCATTTGTAAGTAAGTAAGTAAGTATTAGGATTATTAGCCTATTATTATTATTATTATTATTATTATTATTATTACTACTATTATTATTAGCCTATTATTATTACTATTATTATTATTATTATTATTATTATTATTATTATTACTGCGGCCGGGTAGCTCAGTTGGTAGAGCAGCTAGCTACGGACTGGAAGGTCCGGGGTTCGATCCCAGGTAGTGCCAAACTTTCAGAACGGCCCCGAGGTTCACTCAGCCTCCTATAAAATTGAGTACCGGGTCTTTCCCGGGGTAAAAGGCGGTCAGAGCGTGGTGCCGACCGCACCACCTCATTCTAGTGCCGAGGTCATGGAAAGCATGGGGCTCTACCTCCATGCCCCCAAGTGCCTTCATGGCATGTTACGGGGATACCTTTTTATTATTATTAGACTATTATTATTATTATTATTATTATTATTATTATTATCATCATTACTATTACTATTATTATTATTATTATTATTATTATTATTATTATTATTATTATTATTATTATTATTATTATTACAACTCTCTAGTTGAATGATATAGCAGGTAAGACGAAAAACGGTGATTGATAGCCTACACAGTAATATACTTTTTTGCACGATCGTCATTTTTGTTGTATTATTTTACAGGTATTGTTCTTTAGCCTTGAAAGCTAGAATTCCCTCACAGAAACTTGTTGCTAGGGAAACCATTCTTCATAATCACTTCCGGCTGGATCGCATCCTATAGCTGCGTAAGCTGCCTGCTCAATCAAAGTTATTTTGCCGCTAGGTGGCAGGCAGTGCCCACCGCTAGCAGAGTGCAGTCACTACCTGCCACCTAGCGGCTACTCGCGCATAAGCGTTGATTGGGCAGGCAGTGTGAGCATCCGTAGGATGTGATCAAGCAGGCAGTGTTCATAACATAAAACTATACTGAAATAAATCCATTACAGTGCATTTAGGCCTATTGTTACTTAGTTACCATCACAGTACAGTTTTGCGAAGGCTTTGGAATAATATTGCTCTAAATTTTTAACACAAAATGTATTGTATTTGCAATTTTAAAAATATGATCGTACAAATAATACTGTACAATACACGTTTGTGAAGTGGATTAGAAAATCTCGGAAAATGAAAAACTCGCTCTGCTCGGTTTTTTTAAATTTGCCTCCATTTTGTAAAAAAACACTTCCCAACCTTGTATCGTAATATACGAGTCGCATCCAGAAAGTAAGTTTCCCGATTTTCCCCCTTGAAAGTAAACGTAATTAGCCGTGTCAATTGCGCATGCGTAATAGACCTATGACGTATCAATCATATGCCAGCCGGACAGGTCCCGCCTGGTACCAGTAGCGTGGCAGCAGTGGTCCGAAATGGAAGCTCTTATTCCTTCTCCCGCCGCCTACGAGGTTCGGTCGGTGATAAAGTTCTTTAATGCACAAAGCATTGCGCCAATTGAAATTCATCGGCAGCTCTGTCAGGTCTATGGGCCGAACATCATGAGTAAGCAGATGGTGCGTCGCTGGTGTAGGCAGTTTTGAGAAGGTCGTCAAAGTATCCATGATGAAGAGCGCAGTGGGCGACCGTCCCTCATCAATGATGATCGTGTTGAGCTGGTGCGGCAGTGCATCATGGAGAACCGTCGCTTCACGATTACGGAGCTGAGCAGCCATTTTCCGCAGATATCGCGATCCTTGTTGCATGAGATTGTCACTAAGTACCTGCTGTTAAAAAAAAGTATGTGCCAGGTGGGTGCCGAAAAACCTGACACCCGAACACAAAATGCAACGTTTAGAAGCAGCACTGACATTTCTGCAACGGTATCGCGATGACGGCGACGAGTTCCTCGACAGGATTGTCACGGGTGATGAGACTTGGATTTCGCACTTCACCCCGGAAACCAAGCAGCAGTCAATGCATTGGCGGCATAGTGGATCTCCGGTCAGGACGAAATTCAAACAGACGCTGTCGGTACGGAAAGTGATGTGCACGGTGTT
This sequence comes from Periplaneta americana, assembly GCA_025594305.2. Classification (NCBI taxonomy): domain Eukaryota; kingdom Metazoa; phylum Arthropoda; class Insecta; order Blattodea; family Blattidae; genus Periplaneta; species Periplaneta americana. The sequence continues at coordinate 9,936,414 of JAJSOF020000009.1, read as the reverse complement.
CCGGGACAGGAAGGGCATTCTGCTCATTGATTCCTTCCAAGAGGTGAAACAGTGAACGCTGGCCGTTACTGTGAAACACTGCGAAAATTGCGACGTGCCATTCAAAACAAGAGGCGTGGAATGCTTACTGCAGGTGTTGTGCTCCTCCATGACAATGCTCGTCCACATACGGCCCGCTGCACAGCAGCTGTTTTGACGGAATTTGGCTGGGAGTTGTTTGATCACCCACCCTACAGTCCTGATCTTGCTCCCAGCGATTTTCACATTTTCTTGCACCTCAAGAAATTCCTGTCCTCCAGTGAGCGTTTTGGCAACGACGAAGAGCTGAAGACGTCTGTCACACGCTGGTTCCATTCACAGGCGGCAGAGTTCTACGACAGAGAGATACAAAAGTTGGTCCCACTATACGACAAGTGTCTCAATTCTGATGGTGGCTATGTTGAAAAATAACAAACATTGCTGTACCTGTTGCCAATAAATGCTTTCCTGAAAGTGTGTGTTCTTTTTTTTTTTAAATAGGGAAACTTACTTTCTGGATGCGCCTCGTATTATAAAATGTAAATTAAATATGTTCCCATAATACTGGTGCCAAAAATCGCCATGTGTCAGGTGTAGATGTTCTAAAATCATTCCGTTCATTTCTTTTTTTTTTATTTTAGTTGTTATCAACTACTAGGTTATTTAGCGTCGATGAGATTGGTGATAGCGAGATGATATTTGGCGAGATGAGGCCGAGGATTCGCCATAGATTACCTTGTATTCACATTACGGTTGGGGAAAACCTCGGAAAAAACGCAACCAGATAATCAGCCCAAGCGGGAATCGAACCCGCGCCCGAACGCAACTTCAGACCGGCAGACAAGCGCCTCAACCAACTGAGCCACGCCGGTGGCCTCCGTTCATTTCTTTGAGCATTCCAACTGCTACTCTAGGTTTATGTGGCCTTGAGGTTTCTTAAATCAGTAGACAGTTTTCTTGGAAAAATAATTACTTTAGCCTTATTTCACTCAGATCCCTTCTAGGAAGAATAACGTAACATTTCCCACTGGAATTTCGTCCTATGAGTACCCATGTTGCAGGTAATCCCTCTGGCGTCAAAAAAGAGAATCAGCATGATTTTAGGAGAAAAGAAATCGATGCGAATCATCCTGGATGGGGGAAAAATCTGTTTATTCCCTTATTGAAGACTGTTTGCAACGTTTAAGAATTTAAGTGTCTCATCTACCTCTTTTCAAAAATGATGATATTAAGGAAAAGTGCAAGAATGGAGAAAACTGTATGCTCTTTAATCTATTTATAAGTTTCATGTTCGCTATCGTTTACAGGTTCTAAGCGACTGCAGCGTAGCTTACAATTTGTGTCTAGAGCAGGTAACACGTACCGTAGATAAACGTTATTCTACGTTAAAAAGTTATTAAATGCATAGAAATGGATTCACGTTAATCTGATGCAAAAATCAATTTTCATACCACATACTCGAAACTTGAGTAAGTCAACACTTACTGGATTTTAAGGAACCCGGAAGTTCATTGCCGTCTTCACATAAGCCCGCCATTGGTCCCTATTCTAAGCAAGATTAATCCAGTCTCTACCATCATATCCCACCTCCCTCAAATCCATTTTAATATTATCTTCCCATCTACGTCTCGGCCTCCCTAAAGGACTTTTTCCCTCCGGCCTCCCAACTAACACTCTATACGCATTTCTGGATTCGCCCATATGCGCTACATGCCCTGCCCATCTCAAACGTCTGGATTTAATGTTCCTAATTATATCAGGTGAAGAATACAATGCGTGCAGTTCTGTGTTGTGTAACTTTCTCCATTCTCCTGTAACTTCATCCCTCTTAGCCCCAAATATTTTCCTAAGCACCTTATTCTCAGACACCCTTAACCTATGTTCCTCTCTCAAATTGAGAGTCCAAGTTTCACAACCATAAAGAACAACCGGTAATATAACTGTTTTATAAATTCTAACTTTCAGATTTTTTGACAGCATTCTAGATGATAAAAGCTTCTCAACCGAATAATAACACGCATTTCCCATATTTATTCTGTATTTAATTTCCTCCCGAGTGTAATTTATATTTGTTACTGTTGCTCCAAGATATTTGAACTTCTCCACCTCTTCAAAAGATAAATTTCCAATTTTTATATTCCCATTTCGTACAATATTCTCGTCACGAGACTTAATCATATACTTTGTCTTTTCGGGATTTACTTCCAAACCTATCTCTTTACTTCCTTCCAGTAAAATTCCCGTGTTTTCCCTAATCGTTTGTCGATTTTCTCTTAACATATTCACGTCATCCGCATAGACAAGCAGCTGATGTAACCCGTTCAATTCCAAACCCTCTCTGTTATCCTGGACTTTCCTAATGGCATACTCTAGAGGAAAGTTAAAAAGTAAAGGTGATAGTGCATCTCCTTGCTTTAGCTCGCAGTGAATTGGAAACGCATCTGACAGAAACTGACCTATACGAACTCTGCTGTACGTTTCACTGAGACACATTTTAATTAATCGAACTAGTTTCTTGGGAATACCAAATTCGATAAGAATATCATATAAAACTTCTCTCTTAACCGAGTCATATGCCCTTTTTAAATCTATGAATAACTGATGCACTGTACCCTTATACTCCCATTTTTTCTCCATTATCTGTCGTATACAAAATATCCGGTCAATAGTTGTTCTATTACTCCTAAAACCCAATAATTTCATCTACATATATTATGGAGTTAATCTCTCAAAAGAATATTGGACAAAATTTTGTACGTCGTCAACAAAAGTGATATTCCTCGAAAGTTACTACAGTTAGTCTTGTCCCCCTTCTTAAAGATAGGTACGATTATGGACTCCTTCCATTGTTCTGGTACAATTTCCTTTTCCCAAATAGCAAGTACAAGCTTATAAATTTCGTTAGTGAGTAAGTCAATAATGGAGTTAATTCAGTGGATACAGATAATTCCGGGAACAAGACGTTGCCTCAAACGTTGGATCAAAACAAACTGTTTTTAAAATGAGTTGTTAGCAGTTGATGCTATTTCCCAAGGACTAAATCACGATTGACAACTGAACGTTCCTCGTACTTTGATGTATGCCTACAGAATACGTACATACCATTAGATTTGTCCGTTGTGTTACGTAGCACACTCATTCTTTAATGGTTCTGTCTGAAGTGTCACACTATCTCACGTCAGTGACAATGGATAGAATTCTAGAGCAGATGTGCATAAAAATATCACTTCGATCTCGTGGAGTTACTGCAACGCATTTTCACTAGGCTTATCCTCATATTCACTGCGTCTGCTTCCAGGATTATGTCAATATCTACGGCCTTTGAGTGAATAAATAATTCTAAACTACATTTTCAATCCTACGTTATAACTAATATAATAGAACACATGCTGGCTTGTCATTCGGAGGAGATTATACAGATATCCCTATTTCTGTTATAAATATATGACGATAACACGTCACTTCAGTTAAAAACCATAGTACAGGGTGTCCACAAGAAACCTTTACAACTTCAGATATAGGCCTAAGTAAGAAATTATTGAGACACGATATCAGGATACGGTTTTCAGCAGGTTAATCAGAAATTATCAAAGTTTTTATGGAAATTATGTTGGATTGTTGAAATGCCTCTTTTTGAATAATTGATTGAATGGCGATCTTACTCGTGTTAATTATGTAAGCACGTGCGGCTTACAGCTGTTTCGGTGCTACTTGACACCATCCTCAGAGCCTTCTGTGTCTCGGCGCCATCTTAACTTCGCTGCCTGTTGTGTTGGTGCGTTCGTGTGATGAAGAGTTGTGTCAAATAGCGTGTGTGTTCTGAAATTGATCTGTGTGATGAGAATTTGATTAGAGTGTGTTTTAGTGTGTATGTATATTTCATATTGTTCTAGTGTGTTGAGTTTTTGAACACAGAACACAGCAATATATAATAGGGGCAATACAAAATATTGAAAAACAAATGTAAACAGTAAAGGAATAGTAGAAAATTTGACTTAAAATTACAAGACTGTTGACTTGAAGACAATATACCCACATAAGTCGAACATGGTGTAGGCTAAAGCCACTAAGGGAAAAGAATCAAAGGAGAAAGATTCGATCCGGTGCGGTGGGTTGAACTTCGGCGTAGCTCAGTGGTTAGAGCACCCAGTGCGTAGAACTAGGAGACCCGGGTTCGATCCTCGGCGCTGGGCCGAATTTATCTCCGTTAATAATAAAAATCCTAGCTATAACTTTATCGAACTTCAGATTAATTTCTCTTCTTATTGGGCCATTCCATGTCAAATCAACACAAAAAAGTGGACTTTTCAACCCGACCACCTCAGATTTTCATTAAATTTGGTGGGATGGTAAAGAACCTTAAGTTAATTAATTACGTAAAATTTTAGCCCTCAATAATGCACGATATCCATACAGCAATTCTGTCAATACGAGAAAAAATGTAAAAAATGTCGCATACTATGTCAACAAAAATAATAATTCATAACTTCTCTTCTAATTGAGGTAGAATCTTAAACTTGGGCTTATTTTAAAGCTAAGGGATCATACGTTTCAATAAAAGTAGGTTTGCATCAAAGTAATGAATTCTTTATTGAATGGTCACGTGAAACACATTTTAACATTGAATATCTATAAATGCGGGACATAAATTATTTCGCGAAAAATGTATGTTATAGAGGTAAGAGTATTCTCCCCTTGGTGTAAGTTTCATTTTGGAAACGTTTCAGGAATATCAGTAAAAAAATATATCAATGTATTAGTTTGTAGCACTTAAACCCATCTTACACCAACACTGCATGTGCGCGAGTTCGTACTTGTCTGATTATCTGCGTCGTCGATCTGTCAGGCCGTCATGAGTGGCAGTTTATACAGTCTTCAATTTATACAAAACGTGCAATCTGTTTCAAGTGCAGTGTCGTTAGTTTTTGTAGTATGTGGTAGTTTTGTGCGATATAATGCAGTCGCGTTTTAAATTATATTTTTGCTGCAATCCCTTCGAGAAATCAGGGCATTGTAATTAGAGGAAAAATTTAAGAAGTGTTATATCGTGGATGCTTAATGTATTTCCTGATTTAAACAGGAACAAAAGGTGTGCGCTATGTGTCGCAAAGAAATGAAAATATAATATGATGCTATTACGCAGAATCCTCAGAATGACTCTAGTAATGAAGAATACGTCGATTCTACAGCAAATGTAAGTTCATTAAATACAAGTCTTTTTGACCAAGATGTGTTCCGTGTTAAACAAAAAAGGCTACAACAAGAGAAATATAAGAGAGAGACATTTGAAAATATTGTAAAAGAAAAAGTCTTCGATATTAAAGACGCCGAGGAACCAGGACCTTTCTGATTCTGAAATTTTGTCTCAGTTGCAGGAAAATTTTCAAAATTCAGGTAAAAGTGAGAAAATCACCATTTTAACACTACTGCCTAAAAGCTGCAGCGTAAAGAATATAAAAAAGAGTTTCTTTCAGCTTTCGAATACATAATTCGGAAAGCCAAAGTCCTGGCAAAGGGAAAGGGAACTTTGTGTTCACCAAATCCGAAACCTGGAAAACCCTTGCTCGCGGCTGTTGCCGGTAAAGTTAAAGAATTCTGTTGTTCTGACGAGATAAGCAGAATGATGCCTGGTAAGAAATATTTGTTGTGATTAAAGAGTCAGGGAGTAAATCACATGAGCAGAAATGAATTATATGCAGTGTTTAAAAATTCTAACCCTGAAAAGAAGGTAATATTCTCCAAATTTTCAGCTCTTAGACCAAGAAATTGTACTTAGCTGGAGTTAGTGGACTATACTGTCTGTGTTTGTGTCCTTATCAGAATGTAAAACTTATGCCGGAAGCAATTTATTAAAGTTTTAGGTCTACGTGGATTTCTAGAAAATTTTTCTTTATACCTTCCAATTTATCAACATTTCTTGGCTACTATGGTGTGCAATCCTCCTCATATAAATTGCTTGTTCAGGAAATGTACAGAATGTCCTGAACCATTCAAAATAAGAGAGGGTTTAGAGAAATGTTTCGAATAAAACTTCAGTGAATCAGTGACCTACAAGCAGTGGTTGACGACTGACCGATCAACGCTTGAGACCATAATGAAACCCACAGACAAATTTTTCGACTGTCTCTTGGAGAAACTTGGAGATTTACTGACTCACTCATTTATATCACCTGAAAAAAGTAGGTTTCTACTTGATATGAAAACATTTCTACAGCCATGCCAGCTTGTTGTGTTAAGCGACTTCGCTGAAAACTATTATTTCGTAATCCAAGATGAAATTCAGTCATATCACAGGACTAATGTGCAGACAACCATTCATACTTTCGTAATATATTATAACGAATCATCATTCGATACAGTCTCTATTAAAAATCTGGTAATAATTTCACACTGTCCGAAATATGACACTACAGCTGTACATCTGTTTCAAAAATAGCTAATGGAGTCATTAAAACAAACATCTGTAATTCACCACAAACATTATGTATTTTCCGATGGATCTCTGCTCAGTATTAAAATAGGAAAAAATTTCCTGAACCTCACATTACATGATTTCCAACAGAATTGCATTATTTTTGCATATCGCATGGCAAAAGAGCATGCGACGTTGTAGGTGGGACACTTAAAAGGTTTGCGGTTTGTGCTAGTTTGCAGAGACCATCCGATAAAGAAATAACTACACCTAGGGAATTGTACGACTGGACAAGGCATCATCTCCCAAACATTAATACCGTTTATGTGACTGAAAAAAGCTATACTGAAGAGGAAAAAATGCTTGCTCTTCGATTTGCAAAATCCACCGCAGTGCCTGGAACACAAGTTTCATACAGTCCTGCTGTTTAGGATGGGTATTATACTTGCTAAGCAGTTTTAAAATGCAGCTGAAACAACGGATCATCCTGTCTGGAAAGATGATCAGGCTATTTCATATCAGCAATGAAAGGTAAGCATTTCTTACAGAATTTCAGGTTTAACAAAATCCATGTGACAATAATTTATTTGAGGTAATAATTAAAAAATTTCGAATTATGTACTACATGTTAAATTACATAGCGACATTCAAGAATATGATCAAATATAATTAAATACAACGAATGTGTGGGGCATAATTATCGCGACTTATACGGTTAGCATACGCTTGCAGTGACATAATAATTTTTATCTTTGTAACCTATGATGATTCCAAGTTGAAACTTATCAGTTCATTATATCACTAATTGAGGCGTACTATATATTTTTTTCCTTAAAATAGTAACCCTGCATTTTTAAATATGAATATATGAAAATTGTTTCACCATATTTTTTTTAGTGTAATTGAATACATTCAGAAAACAATATAAGCAATAAAAACTATCACATATTAAGAATGTATCACCCAATTTTTGTAAATTTATCTGGAGATGTTGTTGAGGTATATAATTTTAATTGAAGTGGCGTGCTTACAAAAATATGATTTTTCTTCATGTTTGAAACGCCGCTGACAGAAAATGAAAAGCACAGGACATATGAAACTCGGCAGTTTTAGTTAGAGCGGCGGGTAAAACAAACCCTCAAATTTTGAAAGAAATCTGAGTCGGTCGGGTTGAACGCCTTGTTGATTTGATATGGAATGACCCTATTCTTAGTTTACTTTTCCTGGTCTTGAATACTTTTCTTGCGTTTTTAAACACTGTAGTTTTGAAGACAAGATTTGAGACATACAGAATCAAATTTTGCTCACGAAATAACTTTTTTGAGACAGTCCGAAAGCGTAGATAACGATATGGACAGACAGACAAAGCACAGCACACGATTATCCCGTATTCAGACACACTGAATAGAAAATGTGCGTGTCAGCGGACTAGACAGAAGGAGAAGAAGGCAACGAAGGAAAGACGGTGGAAACATCACGTCTTGTAGTGCAGTTTGTATTATTGATTTGATAATGCAGGGCAGAGCAAAGCGTATTTCAAGAAATCTGTGGTAACATGAAACCTCTTGGAAAGAACTAAATTATTCCACTGCCTATTTTCTCTTTTAAAAAAAGTCCGTCTGTTCTGTTTTATAACTCCAGGAACTTAAAACTTGTAGGTCACGTACAATATTCAAGTTCCCCGTTCAGAAATCACAGGCCATGTGATATTTACACCTACAACAGCCACCCACGAGCGGATCCGTGTTTATTCTACGTCTCTGTCGTAAACCAGAGCTCAACTGGAGTTCTCATCGTGGGCGTCGGATTCCACTTGCCACTAGAAATTAATTGCACGCCCCGACAACACAATCATTTAATAATGAATTACCTTCCCGTACAAGATCAGAATAAGCCAAACACACTGCGCGCGTCTCCTGGGATACAAGGCTCTACACAGCAATTGCGAGTTGCTCCGGTTTCTAGGCCTATACTAGCTGTTAACTTGTGTCTGAGGTTCTTGGGTCCAGATCCAGCCGACAACATTATGGTTCAAGGGCGCAGTCGTCCTCTGTGGTCTAGTGGTTGTCGTTCTGAAATTAAACTCGAGGTTCATGGGTTCCATACCAGCCAACGACGATGGAATTTCATTTCATTCTCTCTCTCTCCTTCTCCCTTTCTCCCTCCCTCTCTCTCTTCCTTCCTTTCTTTCTTCCTTCCTTCCTTTCTTCCTTCCTTTCTTCCTTCCTTTCTTTCTTCCTTTCTTCCTTTCTTCCTTCCTTTCTTCCTATCTTTCTTCCTTCCTTCCTTTCTTTTTCTTTCTTCCTTTCTTCCTTCCTTTCTCTCTTCCTTTCTTCCTTCCTTTCTTTCTTCCTTTCTTCCTTCCTTTCTTTCTTGTTTTCTTTCTTTCTTTCTTCCTTTCTTTCTTTTTCTATTTAATCTCCTCCTTTCCTATCGACTTACAATCCAATGTGATGTAAGAGGGGTAGACCTATATAGGGTAAAGGTGCCTAATTCCGTGATACTCCTCTCAAAACAGACAAAAGATGGATTTTGGAAAATAGGAAAATTATGTAGGAAAACTAACACTTCACTGAAAATTACTATTTTTCTGAAAATCCTTGGATGCCAAGCTTCGAAATGACGGGTCATTCATTAAAATCCGTTCAGTCGTTTTCCCATAATTTCCATTACCAGTTCAAATTATATATATATATATATATATATAGATTTTATGTTACAATTATTAGCAAAATAAATACATAAATAAATATTAGGTGAAGAAGAATATAATGCGTGCATAATATGTATATATAATATAGAATGATATATTATATATAATATTTGTAATCATTATCCTCATTAGCATAAAACAACTTCATCATCAGAGAAAAAGAACTCTTCAGCATGCTACTTTAATTCTGAAATTCAGTGCCGGCTGGCTACGTGCAATGTGTAGTACGCGCACACCTTTAATACATCAATATCTATGGAAACAATTATCCCAATTCTGATTAATTCTAATGAATTATCGGGTTTGCAAATTGAACTGATTAATTGATTACTAATAGAACTGCCGCGAATAGAAAGTTAATACTGGATAACCTACGGCAGATTCTGTGTTTCATAACCAGTTGATTTAATGTTTAATCGATTACTCGCAAAGTTCAATCGACCATAAAATTCTAATCGAAGCAGAGTCCTTCCCATTCACTTGGACGTGTAAAGGTCACTGCTCCCGTGTTCGTGTCAGGTCACCTTCACGTCTTCGACACCCCCGCGACCTTGTGGTCTGCTGGAGCGATAAATCCCACAAACGCGGGAGAGGATTCGTAACGTATTTAAATACAGAAAAAAAAAAATCATGATTCTCATTTCAATTTCAAACTCATTAAGTCCTTTATTGTCAATGTAACGCTGATTTTAATTCTCATTTTTTAATGTTCATCATTCTCATTAACTTATGGTCGCCATGCTCACATCGTTACCATTTCCGCTATTATCATCCTTGTCATCGTTATCATCATCATCCTCTTTGTCATTATCATCATTCCATGTCATCATCCTCGTAGTAATGACCGCCTCCCCCATCATCATCATCATCATCATCATCAACACCGTCATTGTCATCATCAGTCCATGTAATCATCCTCGTCGTAATGACCGCCTCTCCATCATAATCATCATCCTTGTCATCAACACCGTCATTGTCATTATCAGCATCATTTTGATGTAATCACCATATCTTCTCTAAACAGTCTGTGAAGTTGAAGGAGCCATTATAGTACATTATGCAACGAGCCTATAATGGTAGTAATTAAGACGCGAGCATGTTTATGAAACGAACGCAAGCGAGTTTCATAATTTTTATACGTGCGTCTTAATTACCATTATAGTCAAGTTTCATACGACTTTTTATGCTCGGCCATATTTCTAACTTGAAATTATTCATAAGTATTCATGTTATTCTTATCTGACTGAGGAGCGGAACTGACCTTGTGCAATACCTCGTAAATTGTGAGATGTGCGCAGACGCGAAAGTATTGATTTTTTCCGAGAAACAAATGTCGACATTGACCTTGACATTGAAAAACGAGATGACAAATTGAATTTATTTGAATATTATTTACAATTGACGCTAATTATTATGGTAACAGAACTGACTTTATTTCAAATATAGGTGATTTATTGATTTATTGTTGTCTTTCGATTGCATATACGAAAATAATCGATACTTGCGCTTTCATATTGCTACAATGGTATTTTCTGATTGGTGGAACACCTGAACTTTAATGAATAGGTGTACTTTAATGAGGTCCATTAAAGGGCTGCTACCAGGTGTATAATTACTACATTTCGGCATGGTCGAGCATAAAAAAATAATAAATTACAAAACCCAAGTACGATGTCACGATGTGTGGTCGACAAAGCCGTTTGGCATGTATATCCGAATGTGGGACTTTGATTCCCCACTAGCATTGTCAATATCCCATTACTCAATCGCAGTTTGGGTGATGCATTTCTGAATAATCTTAATTGAAAAATATTTAAGTAGGTCTATAAATACAGTAATTTTAGTTATAATTTGACTTGAGTATAACTTATGTATGTGTATCTAATGTCTGTCTCGCGCCGTGGCGTCGTGGTCTAAGGCATCCTGCGTAGGACTCGCGTTACGGAATGCGCGCTGGTTCGAGTCCTCATGGGAGAAGAAATTTTCTCATGAAAATTCGCCCAGTGTATGGGACCAGTGCCCACCCAGCATCGTCATGCACTTTGGGAGGTACGATAGGTAGCGAAATCCGGTTGCGAAAGCCAGCTATAACGGCTGGAAGGATCATTGTGCTAACCACACGATACCTCCATTCTGGTTGGATGATTGTCCACCTCTGCTTCGGCATGAGGCCGTGGGGCCAGCAGCCGGCTGGTCTGTCTAGGCCCTTCATGGGCTGTAGCGCCATGGATTATTATTATTATTATTATTATTATTATTATTATTATTATTATTATTATTTATTATTATTAGCCTACTACTATTATTATTATTATTATTATTATTATTATTATTATTATTATTATTATTATTATTTTTAATGCCTAGGGTTTTCCCTCAGCCCAATATAAGCAAATGCTGGGTAACTTTCGGTGCTGGATCCCGGACTCATTTCACCGGCATTATCACCTTCATCTCATTCAGACGCTAAATAATCTAAGGTGTTGATAAAGCATTGTAAAATAACCTACTAAAAAAATCTAATGCCTACCCACTTCACTTGCGTGATTTGGGTTCCGTATATAGTGGATAGATGGCAGGACTGTGGCCCATTTTTCAAGTTGCACACCACTTCGGCGGGTCCACTATGCATGATGTGTATGGAGAGTTATATCGTGTACTAGGGTGAGTGTATGTGTAAATGTTCGTGTAAGTGTAGTGTAGGAAATGGGTGACGGTGATGATGAAGATGAGGAAGAGAGAAAGGGAAAACCGGTGCAGACCTATCGAATAGTACCAATGTGGCCGCCAGGCTTAACGTCCCCATCTGACGGACGAATCATTATCAACAGTGACATATGCCTTCCCTTCATATGCACTGTGGAGAGATTTGGGATTTAACCCAGGCATATTGGTGCAGAATCTAGTGATTAGAAGTTGTGCACCGCCATCCCTTCTAGTCCCGAGGTAGATTTTACAGGAAAATCTCTAACACCGCCGGGAATCGAACCCGGACCGTCTAGTCTAGAGGCAGACACGCTACCACAGTACTAACTTGATTTAAATATGAGACAAGCAAAATTTATTAGTGTAGTGGCCGGTTTTTCCAAGTATTGTTAGAAAATTTAGCGAATGTTAAACTCTAAACAGTTTGTTAATTAATAAAATCGTATGTTTTCAACACCATTTTGGTTTAACAGATTGTTAACAATTTGTTAATTTTAAATGTAGGATTTCGGACAGTTAACTCGTTAGTTAAATATGGCCGATGTTTCCACAGCTGTTCGAACAGAAGTTGCGAAATTAATATTTTGTGTCTCTCTGTAGAGAATGTTTAGCATATGACCGGTAATTTAACATTTAAAAAATACTTTGGACTGTTTAAATACATCAGTGTTATTTTATTTCTTTCGTATTTCGTATCCATAATAGCAATGAGGAAATATAACCTTACTTTGTAATTATTATTCAGCACGTCATCTACAACTTTCATTTGTCAACTGTTTGTTTATGGAGCGTGGCCTACTATAACAGGTTGTCATTTTATGCAAGTTTCATGACTCACTCTATAATATAGAATTTAAAGATTAATTTTAGCCAATCAAAAATTGTCTTACATCTGTAGAATCATTACCAACTGCTGTTGAGTAGTTAAAATATGCTAACGACGTTATAGTTAAGTGCTGGTTATCTTAAACAAAATTATGTTGAACAAATGGAAAATATATTAACAAAGCGTTAAAAATAAACAGACTGTTAATTTAACATTCGTTAAGCAAATTTAAACATTACTTTGACAAACTGGCCATTACAGTTAGCGAACTTGAACTGAAATGTGTTTCTATGTCTATAATTTTCTTGGTCGCTGAGACCCATTCTTTTGCACGTTGCAAGACATCCTTGGCTACTACCCATCAGGCACTGCAATAAAACAGTGAAGATCGCGATCCGCGAATTCGAATGCAATATATAATGTAATATTTGTTGTTTATGGCTGTCATAACCGAGAGTCTATTTTCGGTTGTTTTAGTAATGAGCTATTATTGCGATATTTTTGTATTTCCCGTTTTATGTCGCCTGTAAAGAGCAGCAGAGCTTCATAAAACCGCATCACGTCAGCCTTCCGGCCTTGACCTCGCCTGCCCACTTTATGATGCAGATTCTTCCACGTTTTAATCTTGTTGAAAATAGAAGCGTTGGCTGGGTATTGTCTTCACATTTTAAATGTATGGAACTGTCAATCTACATTGCAGAGCAGGTATTAGCCGAGAAGCCTTGTTTTGCAATCCAAATAGCCGCTCAGGTTCGCTGCACTGTCTTCTCTGCCTTGTTTTGCGCTAACACGAATATTGCCTCTACACGGCATTAAAAGACTTTTCTTATTTAGTTAAGACTTCGCTCGAGAAATGATTTCAGGGCTTTCCGATTCTCTACGAACATGAAAATGTGACTTCTCTCTTCACTTGTTTGTTGTAAGATAATATGACAATGATAATTAACTTACTGTCTAAAGCAGGTATGCTCAAAATTGTAAAAGCGCCGATTACACGGATGATGCTGCACTGCATAACACACACAGTGTACGGACTGGGCTCCGCAACTACATTGGAGCACCGCCCGTGGCATCGCTCTCACTGTCTTACAAATACTGATAATAAACTGAATTTGAAAAAGTAAATATTCAGTTATTGCATTATTTATTATATTTTATACAGTTATGATACTATTATATCATAGATAATGTTATTTTCATATTCCACATACAACATGTGTAGGCCTATTCTTTTCTGCAAGTAATCGGAAATCTATTTCCAAAGAATTTACTGCAATGCACAAAAGATTCTCATCTTTTAATCGGGATCTATGTTTGGATTTTTGGATTTAGCAACCTTCATTCTCAAAAATAATTGTTTGCACACATATTGCGTGTGACAGCGAATAAGCTCATCTTGGGATATTGCGTTTTGTTCATTTTTGAATACTTCTATGCTTGGCAAGTCATATTCTCCGCATTTAGTTCTGAATTCTAAGTGACTTTGTAAAGCAATTAACTCGTCCTGGAACTGCACTCTCACGGATTGTACTAAATTTACTATGAAAGGATTAACAAAAAGATTAATATCACTTTCCATACGTCTAAAATCATTAAATCTATGTTCCGTGAATTCACATTTGAGCTGTTCCAGCACAGAGATGTAATTAACTATATTTTGTTCAGGCACCATAGATTTCTTTACAAGTTCACCATCCGTGAAGGGTTTTTAGTGCCTTAGCTAATTCTCAACATACTACATAACTTGCTCCTAAACATAGACTCTGAATTGTTCGACTCTCTTCAATGTTTGGCCTATCATGAAATGCTTTCAATTCTTGAAACTGTAGTGCACGTTACACTCCTGAAAAATTATTTTATCATAACATGTATTTCTGTTGGAATAAAATCATGAACAATAATAATTGTAATAATAATAATAATAATAATAATAATAATAATAATAATAATAATAATAATAATAATAATAATGTTGATATATGAATACATATTACAGAAAACAGCTTCCCTTTCATTTCGGCATGTTCTGGATGGCAGAGTGTATAATGTTTTATGTTGCTCAGTAGTATTCCTGACAATGCCTTACAACATAGTAAACACTTTACGTTTTCACAACAAAAATAATCTTCTTCCCACACTGTACAGAATGATCGTTTGCTTACAGAAGGTTTTGACTGTGTAATTGTCCCGCACTGTTAGTGCGTTTACTAAGTACTTGGACTGCCTTCCGCAGTCATCCGTCGAGCTTCGAACGGGGAACAGCACGCTTTACATTCGAAGGTTGTGATTAAAGAACGTAATCGGGAGTCAGAGAATGAGCATCCCTGGTCTAAAGTAATTTGTAAAGAGAAAATATTGTGATCATGCTAATCTCATTAATTTTATTCCAAACATTATACATTAGTATTGTAGGTTCGACATGTGGAACGAAGTCAAATATTATACAAAAATTTATGATACATAATAATTATTAATACAAGTAAGTAGATTAGGTCAATGTAGAGTATCCACCAGCCACTGAACGAATATTGTACACTTTCATCACTGCCAATGTGGCGCTATAAACCAATTTTCAATACTTTTATCACAACCACAACATATTTCAATTCTTATTGTACTCTCTCTCTCTCTCTCTCTCTCTCTCTATATATATATATATATGTATATATATATATATACAGAGTGTTTCAAAAATACGTGACATAATTTCAGGTATGTATTTCCCACATGTAGACAATCAAAATAGTTCATTACAACATGTGTCCGGAAATACTTCATTTCCGAGTTACGGCCTTCACAACATTGAAATTCACCGGAACGTTTTTCTTTCCGCAGGTCGTTGTCATTACAGAAGATGTTCAAAATGTCCACCTCCTGCTTGAATACAGACCTCACATCGATGTCTCATTGACCTGCGAACACGATCCCAAACTCCAGGAGTATTGCGTATGTCCTCAGAACATGCCACAATTCGATTCCGAAGGGATTCCAAATCAGGCACCGGAGACGAATAAACCAATGATTTTAAATGGTCCAACAAGTAGAAATCGAGAGGGTTCAGATCAGGTGAGCGTGGAGGCCAAGCAATTGGGCCACCTCTACCTATCCATCTTGATTTGAATACATGTCGCACAGTCTAACGCCTACACAACACTGAATGTAACCTTCGCCTCGGAATGAACTGTCAGAGTGTCCTCTTAATGTCTCCTTTGACGGCAACGACCTGCGGAAAGAAAAACGTTCCGGTGAATTTCAATGTTGTGAAGGCCATAACTCGGAAATGAAGCATTTCCGGACACATGTTGTAATGGACTATTTTGATTGTCTACATGTGGGAAATACATGCCTGAAATTATGCCCCGTATTTTGGAACACTCTGTATATAATTATTACAACATTAACACAGTTAATATATCACAGGACATAGACTGAACGAATTAAATGTAATTATTATGAAAGTCGACATATTTTCTTCATGGAATTGCGATCCACTTCCACTAAAGGTTGTGTGATGTATCTTGTCTCACTGTGAAAAGAGAGAGAAAGGAGATATGTCTTACTTCGTCTGTGTTGTTATGGTGATGGGGGAGTGGAACGGTGCCGTCCATCCATCCAGTGGCGGAAGGGACTAGTTGATACATTCTGTAGCGCAAAATAAAATAACAAAATATCTCTCTTCGTACCTTGTAGTTCCGTCACTGAGCTTGTCTTTCAAGAAACTGAGTTCCGGTAGCCTGTACAATAACAAGGTTTTGAAAGGAATCCTGAAAATTTACAACCCTCCTATAATCTCTACCCTCATTTGAAGGGACTTGGTTTTATTGCTACTGAGACAAGATAAACCTTACCAGGTATAGATGGATACCGACACCAGCAGCAGGGCCGGCAATACATGCAAACGAAATTATACTAAATGTGAGGAATGTTACTACAGGTGTGTAGTATTATGTGACAGGTTAGGTTAGGTTAGATTAGGTGTGTATTATGTAACAGAACAGGTTAGATTAGGTGTGTAGTTACATTAACGAAATATAGCCATATTATGCAAATCTAATCTTTCAGGTAAAGCTTCGTGTAAAGCAGATTTGAATAATTTTTCCCTTGAAATTATTCAAATCTGCTTTACAGGAAGCTTTACCTGAAAGATTAGATTTGCATAATATATACGTTACTGTGTACGTTAACAGAAAACCACAATTTCAAGTCACACAGAGTTTGTGTGCACTCGATGTGGGTCTCTAGCGTTTCGTCAGCCCACGCGAGTTGTGTGGATATAAAGGGAAAAGTTGAGACGGTGTCGGGTGAAGTTCCCGGGTAGCTCAGTTGGCAGAGCGCTGGTACGTTCAACCAGAGGTCCCGGGATCGATACCCGGCCCCGGAACAATTTTTCCCTTGAAATTATAGCCATATTCATCATCACGCACGACGATATTTTAAGG
>JAJSOF020000009.1:9799300-9916800 GCA_025594305.2 Periplaneta americana | reverse complement strand
AGATAGATAGATAGATAGATAGATAGATAGATAGATAGATAGATAGATAGATAGATAGATAGATAGATAGATAGATAGATAGGCAGGCAGGCAGATGCAGGCATGGCAGGCATAGGCAGGCAGGCAGGCAGATGGATGACAGATGACAGACAGACAGACAGATGACAGATGACAGATGACAGATAGATAGATAGATAGATAGATAGATAGATAGATAGATAGATAGATAGATAGATAGATAGATGGATGGATGGATATGGATGGATGGATGGATATAGGTATGGATGGATGGATGGATGGATGAATATAGGTATGGATGGATGGATGGATATAAATATGGATGGATGGATGGATGGATGTATGGATATAGGTATGAATGGATGGATGGAGGGATGGATATGTATGGATGGATGGATGGATATGGATGGATGGAATGTATGAATGTATGGATGGATGTTAGATATAAATATGAATGTATGTATGGATGGATATAGATATGAATGTATGGATGGATGGATGGATGGATATAGATATGAATGGATGGATACAGGTATTATTTGATGGATGGATGAGTGGATGGATGGATATAGGTATGAATGGATGGATGGATATAAGTATGGATGGATAGATGTAAGTATGGATGGATGGATGGATGGATGGATATAGGTATGAATGGATGGATGGTTGGATATAGGGATGGATGGATGGATGGATGGATGGATGGCTGGCCGGATGGATGGCTGGCTGGATGAATGGATGGATGGATGGATTGATTTAGGTATGGATGGGTGGATGAAAGATAGCTTCGGTGAATAATTTGATATAAGATATAGATCAACGTGACGGATTGATGGTTCTATGACTGGATAGATATAGGTAAGCCTATAGGTTGATGAATGAATATAGATTAATTGACAACGGCGGAAACTTGTCTCCGACAGGGATCGAAGGTAGTCCCATGGAGTCTGCAGCCAGCTGGTGTACCGAGTGAACTAACTTGACTGTGGGATGCACAGAGTTGGAAGAATTGCTACCCGGCCCAGCTTCTCAATTAGTCACGCTACCAGCACAGCTGTAATAACTTCTTGTATTAACCACAGTAAGCTAATTAAAAACTCGTCATTCTGTGGCCAGTTTGTTTTTATAATCGATGTGTTTTTGTTTAGTTCAGAAAGAAAAGTTTGTCCCTCTCTGCGGCAGGTAATTAGCATCAGCTCGTGGCTGTGAATGTTGCCATTCAAATAATGTGTTACTCAAACATACATTTCCCTCTTGCAAACTCTTTTTAGGTTTTAATTGTTTTCCAATTCATCTTCCGCTCTAACTACTGTATGCTCTCTTCGACAGAATTTCACACAAAACAGACGCAAAATGCTGAATGTAACATTCCAGCTCGGAATGTGTCAGCTTCATTCACCTTCCGTCAGCCGTTAGCATCAAATTATTTGATCTACATCAGACTGCATTTTTTGTCCGTACAACCACTACTCTTACACAGAACGTCCCTGTCCACTGACATACGGCTTTGAGGCAATGTCGATAGCAGCAGAAACCGGCGAGTAAATAAATAGCAAAGAAATGTAATTGGTTATTTATTATTGATGGCCGTATAAATAGACTATTATTTACTATGTATTGGCTTCTGTAGAAAATTCTTAGAAAAATTATTACATTTCTTGACAGATCGATTGAGTGATTCGTAGATAGATAGATACATGGACAGACGGACTGACGGATGGATGTACGAGTGAATAAAAGAATGAATGGACCGATGGATGGATGAATGGATGGATGTGTGGGTACATAGGTTCATTTAATATTTATTTATTCATTTGCTACTTATTTATTTTATTTTATAATTTTTAATTATTTTATTTAATACGTATTTACTTACTTAAAACTTCAATATTTGCTTATTCACTTGAATATTTAAATATTTACTTATTTGTTTTAATAATAATTTTAACACTTATTTATTTATTTTAATACTTATTTATTTAAATTTTATTTATTTATTTATTTATTTATTTATTTATTTAAGTACTTATTATTCATTTACTTATTTAAACACTTATTTATTTATTTAAATAAATATTGATTTATTTAAATAAATATTGATTTATTTAAATATTTATTTAAGTACTTATTATTCATTTACTTATTTAAACACTTATTTATTTAAATATTTATTTATTTATTTATTTATTTATATGTATTGATTTAATGATGTGTTCATTAATTTATTGATTGATGGATTTATTTGTTTTATTGATATATAATTTATTTACTCATGGATTTATTTATTTATTTATTTATTTATAGATGGGTCGATTGATTATTTGATTGATTACAAGAAGAATTCTTCCCGGACCGTGGCGTCGTGGTCTAAGGCAGTGTTCCGTAACCTTTTTCTATTCACGGCACACCCTAGACTCAAGAATATTTACTATTATTATTATCATTATTATTATTATTATTATTATTATTATTATTATTATTGTTATATTATAATCATTGCGTAGAGCGCAGACTACCTCCGAGCGCTTTTACATTTCATTTCCATATTCTACACCAAAAGTTAAGTACATGAATCTCATTACGCGTGCCATCACAGTAGTAGATATCAGACTGCACTTTATGTACTTTCTGTAAACAGTACACTGTTGGAGCATGCGTATAAGTCGACCAATGTATGATTACCGCCCGAAGAGATTATAAGCTTTTGTTATCGTTGTATTTCTTCTGTTGGCTCTATATAGAGACTCAGACTCTTTCCCTAGCAGACCATAAAATGTTTGTACTTTCGATAACGTGTTCTTTTGAAAAAATTAACACCTTCCTTCCACTATTGAAATATGAATTACATAAAGTTTATATAGTATTTTCATAAAATATCTATATATATAATTTGAACTGGTAATGGAAATTACGGGAAAACGGCTGAACGGATTTTAATGAGTGACCCCTCATTTTCATGCCTGGCATCCAAAGTTTTTCGGAAAAGTAGTAGTTTTCAGTAAAATGTCAATTTTCCCATAATTTTCCTATTTTCCAAAATCCATCTGTTGTCAGTTTTGAGAATTATTTTATTCAATCACGGCCGACTTGATTGAATTTCAGAACAAAACACACACTACAATAAACAATAGGCTATTACACGAAGGCCATGACCTGCAGGATTGCCGACATATTTAGAGCTCAATTCAATTTGTTATTAAAAACTGATTCTGCAGTGTATAATTTTCTGAATACAGCTGTGTATTGGATATTCAAATCTACGAAACTTAGGTGGTTTGATGACATTATTACCATTAGAAATTAAATATTATTATAGTTAATATCATGATGCATCTATTTTTCATTAATTGTTCATAATATTAATGCTCTATTGATGACATGGAAGTGAAACGTTTTGTGGTTATGTAAGTAAATGTAGAGAATATCTTAATTTAGATCTTCATTTCTATTACTGAGTGGCTGCTATATATAACTACAAAACTTAAGTAAGATAATATTGTTATTAAAAATCAAATATGTTTATACTTATTAACCGAGTGGGGTTGGGTCATTTTCATATACTTAATGGCGGTGTAGTGTCTTCAGTATTGGCTTGAGAGAGCGCAAAAATTACAGTTCCTAAGGAAAGATCAAAAGGTATTACTTACTGATAAAATAAGAGGCCTAGAAAATTTTGTAGTCTCCAGATAATTTCAGCAAGATCTCTTAGTAGGATAAAATGATTTTACGCTCTACATTTCAAGTTCTACATGCAGCAGCTATACGAAAATGCTATTGTTCGAAAGCTTAGCAAACCTGAATTTTTTTAACTTTTTCCTACAATCCACAATGACCTGAAATAGCTACTGCTATCGTCCTGACATTGATACTTGCGTTTTCGCGTTGAAACTCAAAAACTGAAGTTGGATAGGTTCAAGGAAAAGTATTTGGCCTAAAAAAATCCATTCAGAGGGAATATGTTTCATTATTATGGAAGCAAATAACTATCAAAAAGACAAGTATTCTTCATTGAAAATAAATCTGAAAAATTTTTATTTGAACGTCTAACGAACTTAGTTTGCAGCAGTATTTGCTGCACAAGCCACTAGTATATTATATTCTATAACTCACCTTCCTGGATCTTTCGGAATAAGCGTAACTCTAACCTATTTTCTTACAATTTATAGTACTACAAACGTCTCCTTGTCCCATATTATTATTCAAATTATTGTATTTTAGCCATTTACAGTTATTACAACCGATAACGAACTTTTCACAGTTTGCATAGCTTTTCACAACAATGCGAAATACGGCACAGTCAATGCCTTTTCGATCTAGACCATGCCGTAATGTTTGTTCGGGTTTTCTATTTCAGTGTATGGAGCTCAGTGAAATATTATATTATAACTTTATTGCGTATCATTGCTAAGCTTTATTTAGTATAATGTGTCCTTAAGTTCCGTTTACTTCTTGTTGCATAATATGTTGCAGAAATAATTACAAAACTGTGTTATTTTAATGTGAAAAGAATTTTACATTTTAACATAATCTGTTCGCGTCAACATTTTAAGTTTAGAATGGAAGCTATTTTGAGGTTTAATAAAAAAGAATTTATATTGTGATTTCAATTTAGCACATCTACCTTCCTTAATTTTAGACAAAACATTAACCATACCACTCCTATGAAATTAGTGTACGTACAATTGTGTTACTTCGTCTCTTAGGTTGTAGATAATACAATAATTCAGTACCCAATTGTAGTATTAAAATACAGACAACTTGAATGTCCGGAGTATCATACATGACATTATGCTTAATTATAATGTATGATTGCGAATTTAGGAATATAAGTTAAATATAGTAAACATAACCTATAATTTTCATATGAATGGCAAGGCATTGGTACAGTAAACATAACCTATAATTTCAACATATCTAAATATTCTGCGGTGCAACTGAAAAAATTATTGAATCGTGCATAAATGAATACAAGAATTTCGCAATATTTAATCGAAATAAAGGCAGGTATTACACATACGAACAACGTAATTTTCACACCAAAAATAATATTACACCTTAACTCGCAAGGAATTATGTCTGAAATGTTCCCTAATCATTGTTTTAAATTTTATTAATGCAATTACACTACTTACTTACTTACAAATGGCTTTTAAGGAACCCGAAGGTTCATTGCCGCCCTCACATAAGCCCGCCAGCGGTCCCTATCCTGTGCAAGATTAATCCAGTCTCTATCATCATACCCCACCTCCCTCAAATCCATTTTAATATTATCCTCCCATCTACGTCTCGGCCTCCCTAAAGGTCTTTTTCCCTCCGGTCTCCCAACTAACACTCTATATGCATTTCTGGAATCGCCCATACGTGCTACATGTCCTGCCCATCTCAAACGTCTGGATTTAATGTTCCTAATTACGTCAGGTGAAGAATACAATGCTTGCAGTTCTATGTTGTGTAACTTTCTCCATTCTCCTGTAACTTCATCCCGCTTAGCCCCAAATATTTTCCTAAGCACCTTATTCTCAAACACCCTTAACCTATGTTCCTCTCTCAAAGTGAGAGTCCAAGTTTCACAACCATACAGAACAACCGGTAATATAACTGTTTTATAAATTCTAACTTTCAGATTTTTGGACAGCAGACTGGATGATAAAAGCTTCTCAACCGAATAATAACACGCATTTCCCATATTTATTCTGCATTTAATTTCCTCCCGAGTGTCATTTATATTTGTTACTGTTGCTCCAAGATATTTGAATTTTTCCACCCCTTCGAAGGATAAATCTCCAATTTTTATATTTCCATTTTGTACAATATTCTGGTCACGAGACATAATCATATACTTTGTGCAATTACACTACATTTTAGAGAAATATATGTTACTTTTTATGCATTCCAATTAATTTATATGATTGAAACGCCTCCCTTCGTGATCGGGTTAAGCTAGTCACATGGTCTGCCTTACGGCCTGTATTAGATCACGATGGCTGTGACACAGTCTATTGTTCCTAGTACTCACAGCGCTCCAAGCGGCTAGCAACTATCGCGAGAAATGCAACTCGTTGGAAAAAAATCATCCCAAGCTTCGTGACTGTATATAGTAGACTGTGCCTACAGTAACAGCTCTATTCTGTAATCCCAAGCTGCTCGCCTTACAGAGGGATCGTCTACGCCTTGACGAAGACAGCCTATATGCATGCAATTCCGTTGAGTGCTCATATTACGAAGGGAGGCGCAAGTGGCGATGTGATGTTTGCGAGGTCCGGGGAACAGTCATCGGTTCCTGATGTAAACAAATGGATAGGAAAATCGTCTGCAAATACGGCAGGCTGTTAATGGGAAGGAACATGCATGTACTTGACGTCAAGTTATTTGTACATAGATCAGTGTATTGCGCTGAATAACAGCAGCATGGAAGCCACGAGCTTGGGTTCGAATCTCGTCTAGGACATGGAAGTTTGTGCGTCACATTACAATGTAATGTGATATCACAGTCTACTATATACAGTCGCGAAGCTTGAGGTGTTTTTTTGCAAATCTCGTGATAAAGCGCTCCAAGCGGTTAGCAACTAGAAACAATAGACTGTCCACGGTCGACTTTGAACTGTGTCGTATTTCTATCGACTGCTAGGTAGTTGCGTATTTCACATTGATGCTTCTGAAATGTTCGTTATTGGTTATAATGAAAATGTTAATGGCTAAAATATGATAATTGGAATAATAATATGGGACAAGGAGGAGACGTTTGTAGTGCTATAAATAGTAGCAACAGTAAGAGAAAGAGGCCAGAGTTATCCTTTTCCGATTTCCGAAAGATTCAGAAAGGTTCCTGGGTTTCCACAAGAATGCCGTGCAGAAACAAAACTCTTAATTTTGAAGTTCTTTGTGACTGTTAGAATACATTATATCCTTAAATTTCACAATGAAATGTTTCAGTCTAACTGAAAGGACATTAGATACCGGTTAAAGTTCTGTCACTTAGGCTGCTAAATTTCCAGAGAAATAAAGGTTAGGTCTACTTTTTTTTTTCAGAGGATATATTTTTAAATGTAGCCATTTATTTTATTATTATTTTTATGTTATTTTACTAAAGACGTAGAAAAATTAAGTTTGTTTTAATGAAATTTATTGATCACGTTTTATTTTCAATTCTGGTGGGATTATTATTGCTTAGGCCTACTTTTTTTTTTCAAAGGATATGTTTTTAATTATAGCTGTTAATTTTGTTGTTATTTTTATTTGTTGCTTTACTAGAGACGTGGAAAAAGTCTGTTACAATAAAATTTATTGATCACGTTTTATTTCCAATTCTGGTGTGATTATTATTGCTTAATCTCATCCCACTTTGTTAACTACGTAAGCCTACACTACAAGTACCGGTACACGTAAGTTACTCCATTAATTCATATTTCCATTATTATTGTTG
Organism: Periplaneta americana; assembly: GCA_025594305.2. Taxonomy (NCBI): domain Eukaryota; kingdom Metazoa; phylum Arthropoda; class Insecta; order Blattodea; family Blattidae; genus Periplaneta; species Periplaneta americana. The sequence goes on along the minus strand of JAJSOF020000009.1, from coordinate 9,909,359 downwards.
TAAAGGAAAATGCAAATTAATATTTAATGGTTTCATAGTTAATTATCGCTATAATCTTGAATGAGTAAATATATTATAGTAAATTTCAGTTCGTTCTGCTCAAACAAAAATTATATTAACTTATTTCTTGCAGGTATCTTCGAGTTTATGGTGGAATTTAATATACTTCATTAAAATAATAAATTAACTTTATGCATTTAATATTTCAATAATGGAAGGAAGGTGTTATTTTTCCAAAAGAACGCAACGAAAGTGTAAAATATTTTGTCGTCTGCTAGGAGAGAGATCTGCGATGATGAGGCGATAGTAGCGATCCTAGTGGTGGGCAACTACCCCTGTTTGCATTTTTACTACATATTGAGCTTCGCGACTGTATATAGTAGACTGTGGTCATATCTTGGCGACCCGACGTAATGCTGACGCAGCGTCACGGGAACCCTGCCATGTGCCCTATAATGTCAGATAGAAAAATCTGAAAAGATTCGGTAGAAAGTAAAGCCGCGATAGAGTGCAAAAAAAAAAGATACAGCCTTAAGTGAGATGAGGTTTAGATGAAGGATTGCCGCTCATCTTTACGCATTCTACCCAAGGAGGGGGAAGTAAGCCTCACTAAGAGCGAGCTAGATTATATCTCACTTTACGATAGCGATAATCAGAATCCAGAGCACAGATATTATGCCTTCCCTTCGCAGTTCTTCTATTAACCGGAGGGTGTTCAGGAAAGTAGCTACGTTTTTTTAAAGAAAGATGATAATCTTGGCATATTTTGAGCTTATGTGGTATGTACTTTGCTGAAGCAGGGTTTCTCTAGGAATAAAACGTTTGTGCGAGATCGTGCGTATTTGCTTGGTTTCCGCACAAAACCAACCCGCGGTAAGTCTAAAATTCCACATTCAGTATTCCCAACCGAACACACATAACAATTTCCCTCTTCTTACCGCTTAAGTGACATATTCATTTTACTGCTTTAGGCTTTTAACATATTATTTTTAGAGACGTATTATAAATTGGAAACTTACCACTGCAATTTCACCTAAATTGCACTGTTAATTATTGTTTTTAAATATTTGCAAAAACTAAGTAAACTCTACAACTCCACTAAAGTCACTGCATTTCGTGATGCATGTAACATTAAGGAAGCCGTTTGTTTTAAGTTCGTATTTATAGACTGGGGGAAAAAAAGACAGACGTATATCACGGCCTGCTGGAGTATAGTAAACACAGAATACATTTTAAAGCAACAATGTTGAAGATAGATATTTTTGTTTTGCAAATTTGCCGTCATTGAACAGAAACCAAGATGGAGATTTCATTGCAACTAATTAGAAATTCCTCTTTTAGGTATGTAATAAACGATCTTCGCACAAAATAATGTACGATACACGAGCGGTATGTTTTCTTTCAATTCTAGGAAATTAAAAAAGTTTTTTTCAAACTTTTCCTCGAACATGAAAACTTCGACATACCGCTCTTGTAACGCATATTACTATTTCACTTCTCAGAGACACGTGATGGTAATAGACGTGGCTACATTTTAGAGGTTTACCTGGCTGTAATCTGTCTTAGTTATTCCTTACTTATTTTATTTTTATTACTTTATTATAATCGCTATCCTAATATTAATACTCGATCACAACGCGATGACACGCTAGAAATTCCACTTCACACATCATCTCTGTATTCCTCATCTTTCACTGTTGCTACCTCTCGTCACTGGAACTCTCTGCCGCCTGAAGTCGAGGGCTGCCGAACATTGAAATCTTTCAAATCCAAGTTAGAAAATTATCTTATGACGAGTTGCTAAACTAACTTACTGTTATGACAAGTGTTGTATTGCATGTTTCCACGTATTCACATTTTTTTTTGTTCTAGTGATATTTAACTTATTTTACGTTTTTGTTTTCATATTTCCCGATAATGGTATGTCTATAATGTGTTAAGTTGAGCTGTACATAATCATAATTTTCCTTACTGTGTGTACTTAAAAATATTGTATTCATTGTATGTTTTGTACTGCACTATTTTATTACTACTATTAGTATTATTATTATTCTTATTTTTTATCAATATTATTATTATTATTATTATTATTATTATTATTATTATCATCATCAATAATTGTCTTATTTTTTCAGACTTAGTCTCATTTATTTTGACCTGCTGTTCACATTTTATTATGCTTTTTCCTTTCTTTCTGTATGTTATATATTGTGTCTGATTTCTAATTACTTGTTGTTTACATTTTATTATTATTATCTTATTCAGGTCTGTGTATAAAATTGTAGTGTACTTTGTAAATTTGTAGTGTTTTTTGTAACGCAGTTTTACTCCTGGTTGAGATTTGGAGAAGGCCGTATGGCCTTAACTCTGCCAGGTTAAATAAATCATTATTATTATTATTATTATTATTATTATTACTATTATTATTATTATTAGTCATTTGTTTATTTATTTCTTACATCGCACGAGGAAGGATAATGCTGCGTCCCAAAGAATAAGTGTCCGTAATATAAGGTTAAAAGACTAGTATAAAGTGAATAGGAAGGTTGTTCCTATAATTAGTCCTAGATCTACATGCAATCTATGAAATCCTTTCGCAATAAAAATGTTTATTTTAAGCAATTTTTATCCATATCACTTTAGAATTTTAATTTGTTAATATTTTTACTGCTTGGCTGATAATTCGATTTTCTTAAATTAATATAAATCCAACTAATTCACATAATAGCAATGCGCACAGTTAAAGAGATATTATATTATTTTTTTACTGACAATGATAGCTTCATTCATTCATTCATTCATTCATTCATTCATTCATTCATTCATTCATTCATTCATTCATTCATTCATTCATTCAATTATTCATTCAAAGTGTTCTGCCCTAGGGCAGGTCTTACACTGCAAAACCAGCTTTCTCCAAACTCTCCTATTTCCTATCTTCCTCTTTGTCTCCTCATATGATCCATATATCTTAATGTCGTCTATCATCTGATATCTTCTTCTACCCCGAACTCTTCTCCCGTTCACCATTTCTTCCAGTGCATTTTTCAGTAGGCAGTATCTTCTCAGCCAGTGACCCAAACAATTCCTTCCCCTCTTCCTGATCAGTTTCAGCATCATTCTTTCTTCACCCACTCTTTCCAACACAGCTTCATTTCTTATTCTATCTCTCCACTTCATACGTTTAATTCTTCTCCATATCCACATTTCAAATGCTTCTCTTCGTTTCTCTTCACTTCGTTGTAATGTCCATGTTTCTACCCCACACAAAGCACTTCACTAGTCTCTTCCTTAGTTCTTTTTCCAGAGGTCCGCAGAATATGCTCCTTTTTCTATTAGAAGCTTCCTTTGCCATTGCTATCCTCCTTTTGACTTCCTGGCAGCAGCTCATGTTACTGCTTACAGTACACCCCAAGTATTTGAAGCTGTCTACTTGCTCTACTGTTTCATTTAGAATTTGCAAGTTTACCTTCTTTATTTTTCTTCCTATGACAATGGTATTCGTCTTATTTGCATTTATCTTCATCCCATACTGCTCACAGCTGTCATTTAGCGCCAATGCAGGCTATATCCTTTAGCACCATTTCCTCCTCTGCTAACAACGCCATATCATCAGCAAATCTACCGTACTATATTCTTCTTCCTCTTACTATCACTCTTCCCATGTGCTTAATCTCTGCAAATAAAAGTATTGTGAAATATACTACTTATATTTTGAAATTCGTCGTTTTTCAGTCACATCTTTATAATTTCGTCAAATATAAAAGTTACTTACTTACTTACTGGCGTTTAAGGAACCCGGAGGTTCATTGCCGCCCTCACATAAGCCCGCCTTCGGTCCCTATCCTGAGCAAGATTAATCCAGTCTCTACCATCATATCCCACCTCCCTCAAATCCACTTTAATATTATCTTCCCATCTACGTCTTGGCCTACCTAAAGGTCTTTTTCCCTCCGGCCTCCCAACTAACACTCTATATGCATTTCTGGATTCGCCCTTACGTGCTACATGCCCTGCCCATCTCAAACGTCTGGATTTAATGTTCCTAATTATGTCAGGTGAAGAATACAATGCGTGCAGTTCTGCGTTGTGTAACTTTCTCCATTCTCCTGTAACTTCATCCCTCTTAGCCCCAAATATTTTCCTAAGCACCTTATTCTCAAACACCCTTAACCTATGTTCCTCTCTCAAAGTGAGAGTCCAAGTTTCACAACCATATAGAACAACCGGTAATATAGCTGTTTTATACATTCTAACTTTCAGATTTTTTGACAGCAGACTGGATGATAGAAGCAATATAAAAGTTAAAAAGTATGAAAGGGACAGGACGTTCTTGTCGAACTCTGACTAATTGCATTTGGTATCATATTTTTAGCTTCTGATGTTCTGATCGTCATTGTATCGCTTACATGTACTCATGCCGTTTATCAGAGAAATAATGTGAAGCTACTTTGAAATTAGTGAATTCTACGTAATATAACAGGGCTAGACAAGGAAATGAAGGGAAATTCTGTGTGTTCAAGTGTCTAAAAACACGCAACTGATGACAAAAATGACGATTTCTTCGCCTTTCGCATTGTCAAGCACAAATGATTTGTGAGGTTTTTTTTATGTTCCCAAGTTGAAGAACTTGTTGCTGCGCGGTATATCCACTGGGTATCGTGCCAAAACCCCACCTCCCCTTCCTTTACTTCTCTGATATATTTTTTTTATATTCTAAAGTCCGAACTTCTCACGAACGCAGAAACGGACCCTTGTTGTAAGTGTCCACACCTGTGGAGTAACGGTCAGCGCGTCTGGCCGCGAAACCAGGTGGCCCGGGTTCGAATCCCGGTCGGGGCAAGTTACCTGGTTGAGGTTTTTTCCGGGGTTTTCCCTCAACCCAATACGAGCAAATGCTGGGTAACTTTCGGTGCTGGACCCCGGACTCATTTCACCGGCATTATCACCTTCATATCATTCAGACGCTAAATAACCTAGATGTTGATACAGCGTCGTAAAATAACCCAATAAAATTAAATAAAAAATTGTTGTAAGTTTCGGGTAGAAAGTGTGTGACCTTATGCTAAACATAGCGATGTAATTTACTTGTTGTTGAAGACTAGTCGTCGCTCAGTCATCCAAAGGCCTATATTACACTATTAAATTTCTGTGTCACAGAATATGATAACATTTTTGATCAAATATATATGACCAAATGTCTGATTTTGGGTATTATTACACTATGTCAAAGCTTTTATCACATCTTTCATCACAGTTCTAACAATCAATCCACGACAGTTCTATACATGTTGCACCTGTAAGTGCAGTAATGATTATTGCATTAATACTGCAGAAGAAATAAAAGAAAAAACGTATTTGGGTTAGAGATTGGGCAGGAAGAAGAGATACAAAAGGAATTCATCAAACTCTATTGAGAGAACTTCAGTGTGAAGATGTAAAATCCTATACTCAGTATTTAAGAATGGATGACGTAACATTTCATGTGACTCATAATGTGATGTTAAAAGTCATGTGGTTTCACAGACAATAAATATGATATGAACTGATATACGATATGATATATGATATGATATAATCAATGATGTATTATCATTAAGCCCAGCATCCCAAGTGGATGATGGCCCTTCACATTTCTGTCACACAGACCATATGTATTTAATGTCCGCCATTTTCTTTCTTCGTAGTCAAAGATTGTATCAAAGGTATGATGATGACCGTAAGTTTTATCACAGAACTACGTCACAGCTAGATGTGATCAAAGATGATATATTACACTGTAATAGTACATTATGCAACGAGCCTATAATGAAGGTAATTAAGAAGCGAGTATGGATATTTATGAAACGAGCGCAAGCGAGTTTCATAATTTTCATACGAGCTTCTTAATTACCATTATAGGCGAGTTTCATACGACTTTTTATGCTCGACCATATTTCTAACTTGATATTATTAATTTTCTTTGTATCTGACCTAGACCAATGTCCCGTATGTTGTGAGATGTGCGCAGACGCGAAAGTATTGTTTTTTCCGAGGAACAGATGTTCACATTGACCTTGCTAGGCCATAAGAACCTACAGAGATAACATTAAAATTAAATTAGACATTGAAAAACGAGATGACGAATTGAATTTATTTGAATATTATTTACAATTAACGCTAATTATTATAGTAACAGAACATAACCTTCTGCGACAGTATTGGATTTCCAGCCTCCGTGACTTTTCGCTAATTCTCTTTCGATTGCATATCCGAGAATAATCGATACTTGCGATTTTATAAAGGTACAAAGCTGACTCGTTATTGGCTGAACACCTGTAAGCTGAGTCGTCATTGGTTGAAAGACCTGACCTTTAATGAGTAGGTGTACTTTAATGACATGCATTAAAGGTCTGCTACCAGGTGTATAATTACTACATTTCGGCATGGTCGAGCTTAAAAGATTTTATCATATATATTTCATTAAACTTCTGTGACACAGAAATTTGATAGTGTAATATAGGCCAAAGACTTCTCACGAAAATACCTGAGAATCGACTCCGAGTAGATCCTACAAGTAGGCGAAACAGCCTAGAGCAGGACAGTGTCTGAGTTGGTCCTGTCACTGTTCTTTCCTATTCGTCATCGAACCCCGTCTGTTACTAAAAAATACAAGTTGCTTTACATTCAGATTCTTTTCTTCATGCTTGAAATAACTCTCTTCTGTTGTATTTTCATACTATTAAAAACATCAGATTATTCGGGACAAATAACGTTAGAAACTTTATTCAAAAATGTTTTAATGAGCTTTCCTTCATTATAGCACTTCAATGATTTTGCGATTTCCAAAGCAATAACATAATTGACATGGAGTTTTCTTTCACTTATATTTTGTTTTATCACATTTTAGTACCGGAACCAGAGTGCTGCATTGGAGTTAAATCGCTCGCTTGAACTCGGTCGAGTGCCGCACCTTCGAGTGAGATACGATCGGTCGTGATACGCTCGTAATAAATAGAAGCATAGTAGAAGGTCATCTCACCGACATGTCTTATCTTGTATGGAAGGCGACAGATAAGATACACATATGTTTTGCTCACACGGTAAAAATAAGGCTTTATTTTCTGCGTTTATGACAAACGTTTAGTGGAACAGTCAATGGAACGTACCAAAACAGGAACATGAAGTTATAAATAAAACAGTATGAAAAACTTCGATATACAGTTATTATTGCTAATTAATAATTATTCAATATTTGATTTACCGCATATATAATATGATAGGTCCATACATAGTGTTCCGCCTATATACTGCGACAATGTAGAAACGTTTTACAAAATATTACTGATACAGCAGTAGATTAATAACAATATTAGTACAGAGATAACGTCACAGAAAATATAATAAAACGAATAATCATGCTGCACAACTGTTACAGACGCAAATATGGATACACTAATTATTAGAAATTATTATTATTATTATTATTATTATTATTATTATTATTATTATTATTATTACTAGAAAATTTGATACGGTTCTTGCATTATCGTGATTGTGTTCTCTGTTTATAATAATTACATTTACATCCAATAACATCTATCAGATGTAGCAAAAACAAAATCACTCCTGTGTGGAAGAAAAAAAGACGTTTACCTACAACATTTATATTACATTTTAAAGCAAGTTTTGTAGTTGTACTATGGAGTGGTTAGTTAAACACTGCAAAGTTTTGAAATGATAAACATCTATGATCCGGGTTCGATACCCGGCTCCGGAACAATTTTTCCCTCGAAATTATTCAAATCAACTTTACAGGGAGTTATACCTGAAATCTTGATTTGCAACATCTATGATGTTACTACACAGTTCGTCACTGTAACAAGAACGAATGTTTAACGCTCGGCTTATGCCGTTCGAGGATTTATCGCTCGCGACAATTTTACCCATCATGCATGTGCGCTACCTATCGGATTATGCTATGAACTACTTGGCGCTCGAGCGAAAACGTCCGATGCAGACATCTGACCGGAACTATTACTCGAATTTCGTTTTTTAATGTTAGTAATAGTAATAAAGGCTTACGATTTAATGTGAACATACCATACATACTTTTAAAATATTACCTTTAGGTAATATCCAGTTTGTGAGACAAAAAAAACACAGGTGGATATTGCATCATCTCTCTGCCCTGTAGGCAGACTTAAAGAACGCAGAACTTTACACTCTTTGTCTTTACTCTTTCGAATTCTGCACACCTCAACACCAAATTACCTTTCGTCTCGTTTCTCTTATCTATACTCTAACCACGACGTAAATACCAGATCACTTATCTGTGGCACGCTAAATATACCTCTTCATAGAACATCTTGTTATTCCTCATCTTTTACAATATCCACCTCGCGTCAATGGAATTCCTTGTCACAAAGTATTAGGGGCTGCAAGACAATAAACACCTTTAAAAACAGCTTAAAAGATAACCTTAATAGCATTTCACTCCAATCATACTGATTTAAACTATCACTGACTACACTGTTGCTTTTTTCTTTAGACATCATCCTGATTGTGCTGCATTTTCAAAATTGTCGCATAATAATCTCTTTCTATTATCTAATATAATTTGAAATATATTAACATTCTATGTATTTTAGTTTAATTCTGCTACCCAGTTTATTTCAGTGTTTAATTAATAGTTCGTAGTATTTTGTTGTTTAATTCGTAAATAACTCTTGTATACATGTAACTCTCATCTAAATCAAATTGTTGAATTCTTTGTAAGTTCATGCATATGTATATACACTTTTTGCTGGTTGTGAGGAAGAGAAGGCCTTACGGCCTTAACTCTGCCAGCTAAAATAAATCATTATTATTATTATTATTATTATTATTATTATTATTATTATTATTATTATTATTATTATTATTATTATTATAGGCTATTGCCTGGATCAGCATAGGAGGAGGCCACTAGTGCAAAGCTGCCTGTATTAATTTGAATTTATGTTGAATAAGCACCATCTTTTATTAGTTTAAATTACACATTTAAGTGCATATTTTATCGATGTTAACTGCATATTTTAACTACATTTGGTGCACAAAAATCCAATTCTAATAATCACTATATCATCGAGAACACCTTCCGTAATTTGTTGAAATTTGAAACTAATAAATGACAGAAACCTAATCCAATACGTATATAATTTTATTGGGTATTATACTAAATAGATAATAAAACAGCTTCGAAACGTGTTCGCACCTCTATTGTCTGTATAATTGCATTTTCTAGACCGTTTATTCACATTGTCCAATGGCAAATGTACGGATAGTAATGCAATTTATTACGTAAACAGTATCCGTAAAACAACTACGTTCTATGAATTTTATGTTGAAGATATACCGATAAGCTGTCACAATTTGACTATAATTATATGTATATTTACCGCCTTTGCTTATCATACAAAATGAATGAGTTAATTAGTCAAATTTTCCTCATTAACGTTTACCACACTTTATCAAACTTGAATTGCAATGTTTCTGTCGTTGTTTAAAACACTATGTAAGACACTGTTTAAAAACTGTTTAAAACGATTTAAAATATTTAAAAGCACTTAGTTTTTACATCACTTTGACTATGTGAAGTATGTGATCATTGCTGGTTGGAAGTTAGATGAGGCACTTGTGGTGATCTTGTTTAGCGTTGAGTTGGACGCAAGGTCGTGACATGACTATGTTTCTAAAAGTGATGTTGAGACACTTCTATTAGATTGATGGCTTATGTAATATTATAACAGGATGAAGATTGTCAGGTCCGTGGCTATAGTATCGCCTGGCGTGTCTGTAACAATATGATTAAATTAATTTATAAAGTTGGGGATGTTTGTAATTGTATTGGAAATTCCTTTGGTATGGTTAACTGCAGTGCCTATTATGTAAGAAAAGTAACTTACAGTTATGGATGTATTGGTCTGCTCGTGCTTGATGCTACCAAATAGCATATAAGAGTTAAGGTGATCATTTGTGTAATCATGACAACACTTCACCGACACCGCACAGCATACACAAAAACACTGACCATTTCAGTCCAGATACATGCACCCACAGGTTTGGTTTACAATTAAAATAATATACAAACATCTGAAGATGGTACGAGTTACGTACCGAAAACGTTAATGAGGAAAATATGACTAATTAACTCATTCATTTTGTATGATAAGCAAAGGCGGTAAATATACATATAATTATAGTCAAATTACGTTCTAGTCACTGATAAATTCCCTGTTTAAAGCAATTCAAATAAATCAAAATTAAGTACTCAGCGTGCCAGACGTAATTATAGTTCAACGATTTGTATAACGGTCGTTAATAACATTTGCTAAGAATTTGCCAAGATATACAACTCTGAATTATAAAACAGAGGAATACAAAATACGAAACAAATAATTTTTTATTAAAAACTTTCCTCATTAGAGGAATCCCATAAGGACAACAAATACTTGAACACTTTGTGTGATTATATAAAATAATATTAGTATTATACATATAAGCCTTAACGAAAAACAGATAAAAAGAGCGTGACAAAGACTTATGCATACTTACTTAATTATGGCTTTTCAGGAACCCGGAGGTTCATTGCCGCCCTCACATAAGCCCGCCATCGGTCCCTACCGTGAGCAAGATTAATCCAGTCCCTACCATCGTACCCCACCTCCCTCAAATCCATTTTTACATTATCCTCTCATCTACGTCTCGGCCTTCCCAAAGGTATTTTTCCCTCCGGCTTCCCAACTAACACTAAAGAGGTGTGAAAATTATTAGAATAATCTTAATTTTAAAGGTTTTTTAATAGTTCCTTCACAAATATTCATTGAATTGATGAATATTGGTATAAATATTACTATACTGATGTAGGATATATTTACTACTAACAATGCCGGAAAGCATTGTTGTACATTGGTATTTTTCTGATTTTACAATTGTTATGGGAATTCAGAAATTATTAGGCTATATTATGTTGGCGGAATTGGAAACATAAAAAATTAATTAAGAAATGCTTTAAACAAATTGTTCTTTGCGTTTACATTGTTGTGAAGGTTCAAATGAACGTATACATCTGTTTTGTGCATATAATTTTTTATGTTTCCAATTCCGCCAACATAATATAATAATTTCTGAATTCCCATAACAATTGTAAAATAAGAAAAATACCAATGTACAACAATGCTTTCCGGCATTGTTAGTAGTAAATATATCCTACATCAATATAGTAATATATACCAATATTGATCAGTTCAATTAATATTTGTGAAGGAACTATTAAAAAACCTTTAAAATTAAGATTATTCTAATAATTTTCACACCTCTGTAGGCCTATATGCATTTCTGGATTCGTGCTACATGCCCTGACCATCTTAAACTTCTAGATTTAATGTTCCTAATGTTACGTCGGGTGAACAATACAATGGGTGCAGTTCTGCGTTGTATAACTTTTTCCATTCTCCTGTAACTTCATCCCTCTTAGCCCCAAATATTTTCCTTAGCACCTTATTCTCAAACACTCTTAACCTCTGTTCCTCTCTCAAAGTGAGGGTCCAAGTTTCACAACCATACAGAACAACCGGTAATATAACTGTTTTATAAATTCTAACTTTCAGCTTTTTTGAGAGCAAATTGTATGACAAAAGCTTTTCAACCGAATAATAACAGGCATTTCCCATATGTGTTCTGTAATTTAATTTCTTCCCGAGTGTTATTTATATTTGTCAGACCCTACTGTTGCTCCAAGATATTTTAGTTTTCTTCTTCAAAGGATAAATTTCCAATTTTTATATTTCCATTTCGTACTATGTTCTGGTCACAAGACATAATCATATACTTTATCCTTTCGCGATTTACATCCAAACCTATCTTGCTTCAGGTAAAATTCCCGTGTTTTCCCTAATCTTTTGTGGATTTCCTCCTAACATAATCAAGTCATCCGCATAGACAAGTAGCTAATGTAACCCGTTCAATTCCAAACCCTCTTTATTATCCTGGACTTTCCTAATGGCATATTCTAGAGCAAAGTTAAAAAGTAAAGGTGATAATGCATCTCCTTGCTTTAGCCCGCAGTGAATTGGAAAAGCATCAGATAGAATCTGGCCTATACGGACTTTGCTTCCTTCACTGAGAAACACAAACACTTTAATTAACCGGACTAGTTTCTTGGGAATACCAAATTTAATAATATTATAAAAAACTCCTCTCTATACGCCTTTTTTAAATCTATGAATAAAAAAAATTGAGTATAGTTAAACTGAGGGTTATTATTGTGATAATAAAAGGTCAACATATACTTAAAAATGCAATAAAATCATTCTAGAAGGTCACAGTGCTAGCATATAAAAAACTATCATGGTAGCAGACTGCGGGTTTCTAAACTTAGAATTATACTCAAATTACCCCAACCCACCCTACACAACTCTGATGGACTATAAAATACATATTTTCAGTTCTTCCATCATTAAAACAATTCATAACTGTTTAATACGATTTTACACGGTTTTTAGTTACATATTTCCACCGTTAAAACACACTAATTTAATTCTTTCCAATGTAACAATACACAATTACAACGTTGGTTACTATGGTAACCTGGTAGAATGACAAATGACTAGGACACTTTAATATTCACTTCCGTTCAGTTTTGTAACTTGGTCAATTTTCTTAATATTTCTAATTTTTTAGTTGTTCCTGAGACAATTTTGATGTGTGTATAATAATTTTCTTCAACCGTCAGGACCGTATAACCCAGTCACGAACAGTAACAGTAGCCTATGAAGAATTTACACTTCTCGAGGGAAAGAACAAACTGAGTATCAAATTTTAACCCTGGAGCGAAAATGTTATTGCTAGAGTTAAGTTTTAAAATGGCCAAAAATAGTACAATTTTGCCTGTAGACCTCTCATTCAGAGCAAGCGCTTTATCGTGCCGTAAATCTACGACACACGACTTCCACTTCTACCTTCCTTTCAGTCTCTCACATATTGACTATTGACTACAAACCATCAACAAGATTATTACAGGTGGAAGAGACGAGACTGAAAATTTCGTAGCTCTTGATTGCAAGCTGTCAGTTTATATCATATTAAGGCTTTCAAATAAAATTAAAATAAAATATAACTTTGTCCAAGAGTTGTTCATGTCCTCAGGAAAGTTTGTGTGCACCTTAATTTATATTTGACTTGGTAGTACTAACTGAATTCCGGTCCTTAGAGCGTGAACAACTCTCGTCCTAATTTCTCAAACAAACACAGATTCTGCATCCCTAGGTACTCTCGTCAAACGCAGACACTCAGTTTCCAGAGCCAAAGCAAACCATGAATGACATTCCACGATGAAGATGTCGTCGTTCATTTTAATTAATTATGAACCTGCGTCTGGCCTAGCTGTAACATCCACCGGCACATAGTAAGCTTAAAGGTTAAAATAGGACATTAATATGTGTCGCTGAGGCGTAAGTGAACGGGCGGGCGTGAAAATAAGCTCTTATACTTTCTGGACCTCGGGACTAGGAGCTGACGCACTCAATCCCACGATTTGACTGCCATCTACTCTCAGGAAATACCCGATACCTAATTTCATAGACGGCTGAATCGACTTCGGAAAGAACTTGAATTCTTTATCTACAAGTTCGTAATGGTCGCTATAGCGACAAGCTTAGGACGTTTGGGACGTTCTTTTGTTTATTTACCTTAATAGTTTGGGATCCGGTATCTCTCACACATAACGCTAGTACTAGTCAGTTTGTGGGATGATAGCCTGACTGTGAAATGGAGGTCCCTTCTGTAGAATACGTCTTGTATTGGTTACAAAAAGGAGCAATGTGTGTATTCTGGTTGACAATAATTTCAGAGTAGGTAAGCGATGTGAATTAAAAGATAAAAAAGTGGAGTTTCTATGTACGAACATAAAATGCAGTCTAGTAATGTACAGTAACTAAAAAATTTCGAAAATTATAATAAATTGAATTAAAAAAATTGTTTAACGTCCGTCGTTTTAATTGTATTCTTATATTGTACTTATAATGTAGAGGGTAAAAGAAAGCTTGATGCCCTTATCTCTACCTTATTTAAATAAATAAATAAATAAATAAATAAATAAATAAATAAATAAATAAATAAATAAATAAATAAATAAATAAATAAATAAATAAATAAATAAGTACATAAATAAGTAAATGAGTAAATAAATAAATAAATAAATAAATAAATGAATGAATGAATGAATGAATGAATGAATGAATGAATGAATGAATAAGACTTTCAGAAACCCGGAGGTTCATTGCCGCCCTCACATAATCCCGCCATCGGTCCCTATCCTTAGCAAGATTAATCCAGTCTCTATCATAATAACCTACCTCAAATCCATTTTAATATTATCCTCCCATCTACGTCTCGGCCTCCCCGAAGGCATTTTCCCCTCCGGTCTCCCAACGAATACGTTATATGCATTTCTGGATTCGCCCATACATGCTACATGCTCTGTCCATCTCAAACGTCTGAATTTAATGTTCCTAATTATGTCAGGTGAAGAATACAATGCGTGCAGCTCTGCGTTGTGTAACTTTCTCCATTCTCCTGTAACTTCATCCCTCTTAGTCCCAAATATTTTCCTAAGCATTTTATTCTCTAACATCCTGAACCTCTGTTCCTCTCACAAAGTGAGAGTTCAAGTTTCACAACCGTACAGAACAACAGGTAATATAACTGTTTTATAAATTCTAACTTTCAGATTTTTTAGAGCAGACTGGATGACTAAAGGTTCTAAAATCGAATAACAACAGCATCTCCCATATTTATTCTGCGTTTAATTTCCTCTCGAATATCATAGTGTCTGGACTGAGATTTGTTTTTAAATTAAAAAAGAAGAAAATTTTTTATTCGTCGAAGTGAGTGCAGTATAGAAAATACTTTTATGCTTGACCATGCCGAAATGTAGTAATTATACACCTGGTAGTAGCCCTTTAATGCACCTCATTAAAGTACACCTATTCATTATAGTTCAGTTGTTCAGCCAATGAGAAATCACCATTATAGCATTATAAAACCGGAAGTATCGATTATTCTCGGATATGCAATCGAAAGACAACTAGCGAAACGTCACGGAGGCTGAAAATCCAATACTGTCGCAGAAGGTTATGCTCTGTTACTATAATAATTAGCGTTAATTGTAAATAATATTCAAATAAATTCAATTTGCCATCTCGTTTTTCAATTCTAAATCAATTTCCAGGTTATATCAAGATTAATGTTCATGTTATTCTCTAGATTATATCAAGGTCAATGACATTCGTTCCTCGGAAAAAATCAATACATTCGCGTCTGCGCACATCTCACAATTTAGAAGGTCAGTTGCGCTCCTCACTTAGATAATCATAACATGAATACTTATGAAAATTTCAAGTTAGAAATATGGTCGAGTATAAAAAGTCGTATGATACTTACCTATAATGGTAATTAAGACGGTCGTATGAAAATTATGAAACTCGCTTGCGCTCGTTTCATAAACAAACATACTCGCATCTTAATTACTACCATTATACGCTCGTTGCATAATGTACAGGGACATCATTTTATTTTTACTTGCATTTTATTGTACCTGCATTTCTGAATGTACTTCACTCTCACCCCTTCACTAATGTCCTTGCTCCCGTCAGACACACAAACTTACGGCCGCTGTTGTATTCGAAGTCTTCAAGCAGTGAAGTAAACACTGCAGTGTATAGTGTGTTTCAGAAATATGGTTGCGTTTTCTATAGAAGAAAGAACCTATATTAATAATATCCTAAAAATTATATTCAAGAAACGATAAATTCAATTTCAGAGAATATGCTTCAAAATGTTTTTAATAATATGCGTACTGAATTGAAGCCTGCATTGTAATGAACGGCAACTATTTTCACAATTTATTTAAAAATTCAGATTAGCTTATTTTGAATTGAGGTGGCTAGAAACAAAGGAATGCTAGTGACATTTGTAATAACATGAGTTAAGTGCATCCAGTGTAAGCTAAAGTATCTAAAATTTTAGTGGCAAAGGGATATTTTAATCGCATCACACATTAAAATTTAAATAAAAATTTCACCGATTTTACGAAAGCTTAAATATTTAAACCCCATTTTCTCAAAAGTAACTTAAGTGCACTTACAGCCCTTTACTTATGACCCCCTCAATTTAAATGCACTCTCTATATTGTATGTTAACACCAATAATTAATATGCTAAATAAAGTAGACATTACATAAGGAACATAGCCGCCTGAAAAGTTGAGTTTTTGAAAAAAAAATGTTACTATTCTACTGTATTTTGATAAATTCCGTAAAAGTGATGATCAAACTGAAAATCGTAATATCGTATTTTCCTACAACATAAATGGATACACTACTTTTCTCTCCTCCTATACCTAGTAAACTGATTTGTTTACATATTGCACTAGTAACATCAAACTCCTGTAATGGAAGGGGGCAACTGAGTTTCCGAGTATAGCCAGGTTAATGTTAAAAATGTTGGTAAAAATAAAGTGATATCCCTGTACTATTTTACCATACATGTTTAGTTTGTGTGGCCCAGTTTAAGTGTTATTCGATGTGAACACACAGTTTTTTCACACTTGCACTAAACGAGATTTCAGTGTTATTTACAATCACCGCTGGAAGAACAGATTTCTAAAATTTGGATAGAATTGTCTGAATCCCCAGTAAGATAGCGCGTGGTCAGAATCAGTTGCCTAATTTTTCTTATGAGAGGGAAATAAATATCACATATTGTCTTGAGGGATTTATAAACCTGACTTCCTCACGTCACTCAATTTCTACCATATGCACCTTTAAAAATGCTTCAGGTCTGTGAAAAATCTTGGAATCAATGCTTATTTTCGGCATCTACAGGGTGTTTCAAAAATACGGGGCATAATTTCAGGTATGTATTTCTCACATGTAGACAAACAAAATAGTTCATTACAACATGTGTCCGGAAATGCTTCATTTCCGAGTTATGGCCTTCACAACATTGAAATTCACCGGAACGTTTTTCTTTCCGCAGGTCGTTATCATTACAGAAGATGTTCAAAATGTCCACCTCCTGCTTGAATACAGATCTCACATCAATGTCTCATTGACCTGCGAACACGATCCCAAACTCCAGGAGTATTGCGTATGTCCTCAGAACATGCCACAATTCGATTCCGAAGGGATTCCAAATCAGGCACCGGAGACGAATAAACCAATGATTTTAAATGGCCCCACAAGTAGAAATCGAGAGGGTTCAGATCAGGTGAGCGTGAACGTGATCAGAAACCTTCGATCCAAGTACCGGCGAGCCGTACGACTGAAGTGGAGCGCCATCATCTGAATGTGTCGATTGATCAGTGGAGTGTCTTCTAAACCAGGAAGTTTGTGTACGCCTGCCCCGTAAGTCTGTTTAAATTTTCGATCACCAATGATACCGGCCCACATGTTGAGAGAACCGCACCTGGTGATGAGATGGAACAGTTGCACTTTTCACAAATTGTCTTGGAGACGTACAAATGTCTTCCGATCTGAACATTGTCGCTGTGGGCACCTCTCCTGGTACAAACGAGCCAGCGCAGCATTGCCGTCCGCCTTACCGTACATGAAGTGTATCTCTGCCAGCTCTTGATTTGAATACATGTCGCACAGTCTGACGCCTACACAACACTGAATGTAACCTTCGCCTCGGAATGAACTGTCAGAGTGCCCTCTTAATGTCTCCTTTGACGGCAACGACCTGCGGAAAGAAAAACGTTCCGGTGAATTTCAATGTTGTGAAGGCCATAACTCGGAAATAAAGCATTTCCGGACACATGTTGTAATGAACTATTTTGATTGTCTACATGTGGGAAATAAATACCTGAAATTATGCCCTGTATTTTTAAACACCCTGTATATGCGGCATAGAACGAAATTAAAAGAACAGCCACGCGAGTACGGGGTAGCACAGCGTTTCTCAGTAAGGAGACGAGTTATGTTCATTTATATGCCTTGAATGGGATTCGAATTCTCCAAAATATCTTCGCTGATGAATAAATAATAACACAACTTTCCTTCGCTTATGACATTATCATAAATATGTCTGCGTCTTTATGTTTCGTCGACGTCAGTACTCAAACGACTGCTTTCCGGGAAGTATCAGATATTTATTAAGCTCGTTCCTCTGTAAAGGTTAACTGGCCATCGACTCCCAATCGCCCACATGTCGCGTGCTAGTATTTGTGTACAGAAATCGGTCTGATCGATGCGTGGGAAAACCGGGAGCGACCTTCAGGTGTCACGCGAAGCCCTCATTCAGGAAGCGGAGGAATACATCTGCCGCACGCAGCCCGGGATTCTTGGGATAGCGGGGCGCGACCTTGCGAGACCTCAGGAATAGGCCTGCCTAGCGTATTCACACGTGTCAGACGTCAGTTGCGTATAGCTCAGGACGGGAGTTACCTCGTCCCATGACACACGTGCCTGCTAGCAATGGCAGCACATAGCAGAGGGACAAACGGCAGGCGTAGAGACTGTGAGGAGTGTAAGGTAACGTAACGAATGATATGTCTAGCTATATATCTATTTCTATTTCTGTCTTTTGTATGGGCTATTCCATATGAAATCGATAAGTAAAATACCTCGCATTTTTTAATACTCTAATTTTTTCCCTATTCATACAGGGACATCATTTTATTTTTACTTCAATTTTTATTGTATCTGAGTTTTTAATGTACTTCACTCCCACCCCTTCTACTAATGAAGTTCAACCGCCCTCCACACAAATTCAAAGACCGCATATACAGTCATAGTAGCCTTACGGTCATATTAAACAGGACGTTCCAAAAATATGTTCGCGTTTTCCAGTGACGAAAGAGCTTTCAATATTGAATCATTTTCGCACAGGTACTCTCGTCCATTTGCCTACGTCATATCACGGTTTCCCCCACCAGCTTTTATTCGCCAGCTAGTGGCTGGGCTGTCTTAGCTCTTTTCTGAGAACATTAATTTCTGTTAGGAATTGGACGTCTAAGTAATATTATACAACTGTTTAAAATAACTTAAATAAAGGGGCCTCGTTAAGTAATTAACTGTCACGTGATTTCCTCCCTTTCTACGACCCTACCACTACATAACCACTTGGACGGAGTAATTTTATCTTTTCGGATCGGGCAGAAGTGAAGATTGAATTTACAGTACGTAAGGTGCTCTTTTATAGAGAAGGTACAGAATTACAACATGAGTTACTAGTACGAAAGACGAAACTGGTAATTGGAATTAGGTACAATAGTCTACCTATAGTGCGATAATATGCACATTAGAACTGAAGTCTGTATCGAAATGAACAGCCACCATTTTAAAAAATGTGTTTAAATATCCATATTATGATTATTTTTCAATTTAACTTCATTCTCTTTATTGTACGCTAATGTCCTGTAGACAGTATAATATACACTGCATAATGAATACGTTTGCATGGATAGCTCAGTTCGTGAGTAAAAACACTTATTCTTAATACTGTACTGCATTTTGATTAAACAAAAACCTAATGAAAATTATCGAACTCAAAATCGCGATATTTCCTAGTTTACGTAAATGGACGAACTACTTTTCTTCCCTCCTATACCTAGTAAAGTGATGTGTTTGTGTTTTTCGCCAGTATAATCGAACTCCTGTCGTGGAAGGGGGTAGCGAACGGTGTTTCCGGTTCTCTAAAGGTATAGAAGGTTAATATTAAAAGTGTTAATAAAAATAAAATGATGTCCCTGTACAAGATGGTGAGGAGAGTGCATTTTCAAAAATATACTATCGAAAGTCAAACGGTTTTCGTATTGTTGAGCGACAAATTTAGCGTATTTTATAAAAACAAGCCTCTTTCAGCGCTCAGAACTCTGGAACCATTTACTGCAGAACATTGAACGGGAGCTCATTTTGAAGCTGACATTTAGTAGTTTATGTTAAGAAGTAATCCTTATTTTTATCGTACACAGAGAGACAGATAATCTGATTTTACTTATTTTTAGGCTTTTTGCCAATTTGTAAAAATGTAAAAAAATATTGAGAAAAAACCTTGCATTATTAAGAAGGATTCGGCATTGTTTGCTTAGTGGTATGGCAATAACTTTCGAGGGTATTAAATAAATTATTTTCACACGCCTAGACTTGAACGGCGCAGCACCGCACGCACTGGCGATGAAGATAAGCGAGCGTTGGGAGTCATTTTACTCCTGTGTTTATGGAAACCTGTGATAAAGCTAGCACAGCCATGAGCTGCTAGACGACACATCACGTGTTTATGTCTCCTGGCCTTGCTTACCTCGGCTAACTCCCGCCTCACAGTCAGCTGGTTAGTTCACGCGCGTACTATTTATTCTCTTTATTTGATATTTTCAATACTTTCTTATCAACGTGCCATCAGTAAAAATATCTGTTTATTTGCACTTTCAATGCGGAATCTAACTATATATTTTTAAAATATTTTTTCCTTGGCAAAGGCGTCTTAATGAGGAAAAATCTAAATTTCTCCATTTCCATAAAAAGTAAGAAAATCTGTTTATATGTCAATATAAACTTTAATTTCTCAGCATCAAAATAAGCCATGCTTTTGATCATTGGGTGAAAGGCTTTCGGAGCTACAACAGTTTAAAGTTGCTAATTTTATGAAAATAGGATAAATTTAAATATTTTTAATTTAAACACTATGAAGTTCTGATGCCTCAAACTTTACTCTCTATATTTCGGTCGATTTCAGATGGAATAGCTCGTATCTATCCTTGTCTGGAGTAACCTAATCTAATTTAATAAGCTTATATTCGTGGTTGTCGGTCCGTTTATAGAGGATTTTTCATAGTACTACGAGTTTCTGTCTAGAATATGTTTGAACTTTTTATAGACCTGATTACAGACAAAATAACAGGAACTTAATACTTATTATGGGTTGGAAGTATGCTGGGTTTCGCTTAAAACATCACAAGATCGTCAAAATGGCATCGAACACATCCATATACTAGAAAATAAAGTGAAGTGAATGATTTTGGTTCGTTATCTGCAATAATTGCACGATTGCCGTTTCATCTTATTGATAAATGCGAGTGAAATTATGCTAATAAGGGGAAACCACGAGTGCAATTTAATAAGATTATTCAGCGAATAAAATTAAATAACTTGCAAAACCGAATTACTTACGTGAATGATAATTATTATAAAACACAACAATAAGACATTATTACATTTCCTTGTAATGAAGTTCAAAAACAAACTGCTATCTATCACGGCTTACTGAATACTATTGCCAACTACTCAGAGCGGAAATACGAAACAACAATACTTAACCTCAAAAGTGAGATAAGCTGAAATGTTACATTAACAGAATAAAACTAGAAAGGTTTTTACATATTTTCATTAGTTGAAGTTTTAAATTTTGTTGGCATTTCTTGATTTTCTGTGACTGACACTGAAGTATTGTACAAGCCGTATTATCAGTAAGACATTTCCTTACAAAGCGTCTTATGAAGAAAAAAACAACTGTGATTGGTTGATTTTAAGCCGGTTCTGGAACGCTATTGGCCAATATCGCAAATTCATCCCATAAGTTGAACAGTCAGTGTATTTTCGTGTGTTATCTCAGCTTCAAGCCTTATATCATGCTGACTTCCACAATACAGGAATCTGTTGTAGTTTGGAAATGTGGAAAACTATGGAATTAGAGCAAGCCCAGCTAGGCGTGTGAGATGCTCCGCTCCCGATAAGTAAATTAATTAGTCTAATGTAGTCCACGAGTTAATTTAGTTTACTAAAACTTTCATCTGCTAGTCCTTTTCTTGTAGCAAATGTTTCCTAAGTCAATTTCCTTTTTTCTCGATAAGAGAGGAAAAGAAATCTAGAGGAAATAAAATAAAATTTAAATTTTTAAAAGGAATGCAAGCAATGGATAAGAGAAAGAAAAATGGAGGTAAGAGGAAAAGAGAGAGAAAGGAGAGAAAAATAAAGGATAGGACAAGAGAGAAGAGAGGGTGGAAATTTGGGAGAGGAGAGGAGAGGAGAGGAGAGGAGAGGAGAGGAGAGGAGAGGAGAGGAGAGGAGAGGAGAGAGAGGAGAGGAGAGGAGAGGAGAGGAGAGGGTTATATTTCACACTTCTTTATTTAGCCAAGTTTTATGCATAAGTCCATATTTTTGGATCTTTTATATGAGCACATAGTGAGACTCAAGTCAGCACGATGTCGTATCTCCACATGGGCAATGCACGAACATATTCAGACTGGCTGTAATAATATAACCGTGGCGCTGTATCAACTGAGAGGTATTGTATTGTATTTAGCCTATTTACATTCCATGATATTCGTACATCGCTTCACAGCTAGAATATGGAACATGTAAAAAAAATCTTAATGGTACTACGAAGTCTTAATTATAGTCACAGACTAGTTAATAATATATTATGCAACGAGCCTATAATGGTAGTAATTAAGACGCGAGCATGTTTATGAAACTCACTTGCGCTCGTTTCATAATTTTCATACGAGCGTTTTAATTACCATTATAGTCAAGTTTCATACGACTTTTTATGCTCGACCATATTTCTAACTTGAAATTATTCATAAGTATTCATGTTATTCTTATCTGACTGGGGAGCGGAACTGACCTTGTGCAATACCTCGTAAATTGTGAAATGTGCGCAGACGCGAAAGTATTGATTTTTTCCGAGGCACGAATGTCATTGACCTTGATATAATCTAGAGAGTAAAATGAACATTAATCTTGACATAACCTTGAAATTGATTTAGACATTGAAAAACGAGATGACAAATTGAATTTATTTGAATATTATTTACAATTAACGCTAATTATTATAGTAACAGAACATAACCTTCTGCGACAGTATTGGATTTCCAGCCTCCATGACGTTTCGCTAGTTGTCTTTCGATTGCATATCCGAGAATAATCGATACTTGCTCTTTCATATTGCTACAATGGTGGTTTCTGATTGGTGGAACACCGAACTTTAATGAATACGTGTACTTTAATGAGCTCCATTAAAGGCCTGTTACCAGGTGTATAATTACTACATTTCGGCATGGTCGAGCATAAAATACAGTATAATACAAGGACCTTTACAATAGGCTATATTAGTATCGATACTTAATATAAGACAGAAATATTCATACAGCATTGTTGAATGTCATAAATTCATCTACAGAATAGCAGGCTTGAGAAATTAGGTACTTCTTTAATTTGGGCCTAAATAATCTTTTGTTTTGAACTTGATTCCATAGGGAGACTATTAAAAATGTTTACTGCCATATAACGCACTCCTTTTAGCCTTGCTGATGGAATATGAAAGTCATTTTTGACGAGTATCTATGCTATGAACTGTTGTGTTAGTTACAAAGCTTTCACGATTACATACGAGGAAGTTTATTAATGAAAAAAATACACTGACAAGCCATGAACATTATTTGTAGGGTTTTTTAAATAGTTCTACACGAGTCTCTAGATTTGGCATCTACTATTATTCTAATTACTCTTTTTTGTAGTAGGACTACACTGTTACTATCTGTAGAATTTCCCCAGAATATTATTCCAAAACTCATTACAAAGTGGAAGTATGCAAAGTATTTAACTTTAAACAAATGTATTATTTTATTTTATTAAAATATTTTCATGGAAATTTTAATAATTTTGAAAGGTATATACATAAATATAGAACAAAAAAATATGAATTCTCTGCGTTTGTCTGAACCAAAATGTAAAATCAATGCAGGTTTTTATCATAGCATGAGTCAAGGTCCCAGATCATTAAACAAATTTTTTCCAATAATATTTCAATCACGAATCCTCTCCAAATTAATAAAAAAAATGTATTGGATTTATAGTTTGGGTTTAAACACATTAAACACTATTTAATCTGTATTCACTCTCAATTTTAATTTTATTTTTGTCTGTATTGAAATCCCCTCCTGAGCACGAGTCTTACTCATTCAGGAGTGGGCTAGTTTATCTTTCATTGTGTTTATTAATTTGTATTCATTTCAAACTTACTAGCAATAAAAATAAATAAATAAAATATATTGTTTTTAAGGTATTGATATTTACTATTTCTTGCATAAATCTAATAGCAAAACATGCTGAATTTAGTTTGGGAGTTATCTAATACCGCGCCGGTGGATATGGTAATTGCGACATGAGTTTCAGATTTGGCATGGAATTCCTGACATTTGCCTTACAGTTGTGGAAAATCTAGCCCTAACAGATTCGATACCTCCTCCGAGCGTTGCCTCTGTACTCGAACCCAATTCGCTATCGTTTGAGACTTCCTACTTAATATTCTTTTTAAACGTGCCAGAACTTTTTTACGCTGTGAAATAAATTATAAGTGTAACAAACACCAGAGACATCTAACAGTGAGTTACAAACTACGTAATTTTTCAGCAGAAACGGAGAGCCACGCACAGCCTTGTGTATCACGTAGCAACCAGAGGGAAACAAATGACGGTGAAGACGAGCAAACAATCAGCTTGCGGACCGAATGAACAAGCAGGCCTAGTCTGCGTTTCAGATTTGCCTCTCTTGTTGCTGCAAACACGTGCAATGTAATTCTTCCTTACGACTAGCACAAACGTAAATTCAGACTTGCTACTTTTTTGTCACACTTAAAACAAGTTATAGTCCGGGTCAGCTTACTTAATATCCTAAGGGTGAAACCTAACCATTTTTCCCCCCCATTACTACATGAGCTAGTGGATTATTGTTATTTTCTAGTTTGCAGGTTGAATTTTCTTTTGCCAACTTCGTTTCGAAATTTCGGTACTGAGAAATACTACAACTGGTAGTGATTTTGTAACTGTTACGTTGGCAGCAGTGACATAAGTTGTCAGTAGTTTAAATTCTGAAAATTCAAATTGTTCTAGATTTCTGAGTCCATTACTGGAAGCTAGTGAAATTTGAACATACTAAATCAGTATTAATATTAATACATAATAGTTATTGTATGTGTTGCTTTGTGTTGTGGTTACAATTTCAAGATTAGAGTCAGGTAGGATAAGTATAAATAAATATAACATATTTCATGTGATACATTCCCTTGAGTAATCGATAGAAATACCATTTCACATTTTAATTAATTTCTTTAGTGTTTAGACTTTTATTACAATAATGGAGCAAATATTCTAAAGCATACATTTCAAAGTGGCTTTCGTTTTTGGAATTCATACTAATCATTTCACGTGATCAAACAAAATACATTTTTAGGTTAGGTCTCGTGATTCGTAAACTGTTTAATCAAAGCAATGAATTTCACATTGTCAGACAAAATACATTTTAATATTAGATCATACACTAATATACTAACTACTAGCATAATGTTCAAGAGGTCCAGAAGAAAAATATACTCTTTCACAAATTATTGAATTTTTTAGAAAACACTTCCCAAACATAAAGATGAGATGTAGTAAATAAGCAAGACATCGTTATTGTTAATACTATATTATTATTATTATTATTATTATTATTATTATTATTATTATTATTATTACTTTAGCCATTTCCTTCTCACGGAAAACTACTTCCCTAAAATTTAATTATTCTCTTAGTAATGTCATAATTGCTAAGAAAAATAGTATTAGAGATCTTGGTGTCATACTTGATTCTAAATTATATTTCCATGATCATGTGCAATATATTTACACCCATTCATTAAGAATGCTTGGTCTAATTAGATCTATAACTTATTCTTTTTCTACTCCGATGTGTCTATTAATTTTATACTATACATTGGTTAGATCCAAGCTTGAATATGCATCTGTCGTATGGAACTCCATTACTTCCACTGACTCGGCTAAATTGGAGAATATTCAAAGAAAATTTATTTCCTTGTGTTCTTATAGATTTTTACCAAATTCCGATGACTATAAATATGAGATTAACTGTAAATATTTTAACTGCTGCAGTTTATTTGCCAGACGTCAAGATCTTGATTATTTATTTTTTTGTAAAGTCATTAAGGGTGATATTGACTGTGAATCATTCATAAGCAATATCAGTCTTCGTATTCCCGCTAAGGGTTTAAGATTTCATAACATTTTTTATAATAGAAATTCAAAATCTCTCTCCCCGATCTGCAGATGTATAAAATATGCTAATTTGCATGGATTAAGCTTGGATCCATTTAATGTGTAGTATACACCTTTCGAGTTTATCATGATGTATCCTTACTTGTTATTATTGTTAGATATTGCTATTTATTTTCTTGCATTTGGTCAAAGATTATTGTTGACTATTATATTGATTGTATTTCATCTCACTGCCATTTTGTATCATTCATTCTCATCATCATTTGTTGTTTTGTTTTGTTTTGTTCTTTATCGTGCTAAACTGTAATTGGCCTTGTGCTGTTGTTTTGCACGTTAATATTCTAAATAAATAAATAAATAAAATAAATAAATAAATTATTATTATTATTATTATTATTATTATTATTATTATTATTATTATTATTATTATTATAGTACATGGCATTGTGTGATTTTATCCTCTTTTGGTGATGTCTAGTATTAGTTGGCAACACTGAAGAGACGGCCAAATAAGTCTTTTAGGAATTATTCTTACATGATCCTCAGTATAGAAACTGCAGAAGTTCCCACACTGTTAGACACGACGGGTAGTCTAACTCTGCCTAGCTCCGAATTTTCCTGTCGATCGATTGCTCTTGGCGAATCGATTTTTTTTTAGGAATGTGCGAACAGGAACTTTTAATCGTCCTGGCGAAGATTGCGATTGACCTAAAACTATCGTGGGTATTTTAGAATAATAGTTGGGTCATTCCATGCAAAAAAGTATGTTTTTGAACCATGATGTCTCAGAAGTTAAAAATATTGCAGTAGGTTATTTTGTATGTTCTAAATATGAATTTCAAGCGATACTATATTTATATCTTTCATAGTTTGGCAGAAATCAGAATTTAAAATATTGGTTTAACAAAGAACACGATTTCATTCACTGAAGTTTTTTTACTATGTAAAGGATGATTGAAAAACGATTTCAATGCAATTCGAAAAAGGAGAGCCTTGTTTATAAATGCCCTTAAATTATTATATATATATATATATATATATATATATATATATATATATATATAATTTTTAAATAGTTACCCACCGTAAAATAATTTTAAAAATATAGAACACAAAATGCAATTCATTTTTACAGACGAAAAAACATGTGTTTTATTCTTTAGGGTATATTGATTCCACTGTTAAAATTTCAGAATGGTGACTTAAATATCATGTCAGTTTTTAATAAAAATAACTCACCGGAACAAAGGAGCTCAGCGGGTAGGCTCTTCCGTCGTACAGAATGTTGCGCGATCAAGGTCAGGGAGACGGACGTTTGAGATTACTCATCGTTATGAAGTCTCGCGAATCCTGCGACCGCCACACATAGCAAGCGATTTTCAACCATCGGAACAAAAATTAATAATTTTATTAATTCAATTATTCACAGGTTTTTCGAGATAAAGTCATAAAACTTGGGAGTTGGATTAAGAATAAGATTTTCTTTAATACGAATGAAATTAGCATGAATTTAATTTGTTGCATTCGAATATAAAACCATTTCTTTTTTTCAATGAGGTGTTTTTATGATTATTTTATAGTATTTAAGGTATTAAAATATGGTTATTCAGGTTTACAATGGCGTCTCTTTAGTTTCGATGACACTTCATACAGGGTGTCTAGAATATTTTAAATTATGGATAACATGTAACTGCCACCCTTTTTTCAGTCATCCGAATGACTAAAATGTTAATGATATGGCGGTCATAGATGGAGTTTAATTTATTTTCATAATAACATTATTATTATATATTTTTATTGGGTTATTTTACGACGCTGTATCAACATCTTAGTTTATTTAGCGTCTGAATGAAATGAAGGTGATAATGCCGGTGAAATGAGTCCAGGCTCCAGCACCAAAAGTTACCCAGCATTTGCTCGTATTGGGTTGAGGGAAAACCCAGGGAAAAAACCTCAACCAGGTAACTTGCCCCGACCGGGATTCGAACTGGGCCACCTGGTTTCGCGGCCAGACGCGCTGACCGTCACTCCTCGGGTGTGGACAACATTATTATATTAAAAGCCCAAAAATATTCATGACACCGCTGGCATATTCTTAAAATTTTGAATGGAATGACCCAGTTGTGACTCTATATAGGTCTATTACCGGCAATGATACTCCGTGATGCGATGGCTTAGGTTCTCGTTGACGATGGATAAAGTCGACCTTGACCGTGAACTATTGAGCGCTCCATTGATTTTCAAGCGGTTCAACGGAGATATTTATTTATAAGCTTCCATGTAACAAAGAGTTAAACATCGGCCTGACAATCAGCAGACAATGAGAACGGGAAATAAAACAGAGAGGGAAATGGAATGGTTTAATAAGCGATAGGATATGTTGTACTTCACATCTTACTTGCTTATGGCTTTTAAGGAACCCGCAGGTTCATTGCGCCCTCACATTAGCCCACCATCGATCCCTATCCTGTGCAAGATTAATCCAGTCTCCATCATCATATCCCACCTCCCTCAAATCCATTTTAATATTATGCTCCCATCTACGTCTGGAATTTCAGGGTACATTCCTTTCAACACGTTAACGGGGAAATTGTCTCTGACCACTTCTGCCACACGATGAAAAATGCATGCGCCAAATTTAGGATATACAACAGATAATGCCTCCCCAAAGGTCTTTCCCCTCCGGCCTCCCAACAAACACTCTACATGCATTTCGGATTCGCCCATTCGTGCTACATGACCCACCCATCTCAAACGTCTGGATTTAATGTTCCTAATTATGTCAGGTGAAGAATACGATGCGTGCAGTTCTGCGTTGTATATTGAGTTTGGTTTATCGTTATCAGAAACCGGAACTTTGGCAGAATGCCTCTTTAAATGTGTTAAATCTATCTTCATTTTGAAAGTAATTAAATCTGTACGAATTATACCTTTGTGATTGAAACGTCGAAGTTTCATGTTGCCCTTTTCTGCCTTTTTTTAATGTAAATGCCTAATTTGCAAAATAAAAGCTTTTTTTGCCTTTATTTGATTATTTATCTATTATTTATTAATTTAATATTAAAATTGCCTACAGTTATATTTTAATTTATTTCTATAACCGCTGCAATGAAAGTGACGTCACCGAATGTATATTATTGTCTTTCAGTCAGTTCATATTCTCTTTGCAACAATGAGTGCTGCCGTGCAAAAATGTATAACAGTAAGCGTTTTAATTATTGCTTGTGTTTATTTCACAAGGCAACAATGAGTGCGGGTCTAACGTTATTTTTCTTTCAGTTTTCATTGCGACCTTGTTGTAGCTAGCTAAATATTTCATATCGCAACATATCAGTACAACCAAACACAAAAATGCACTTTCCAAGGCTACTGGGAAGAAGATTTCTTTGCTTCCAACAGTAATTGCAACATCGAGTCTAAAATCTCAATTTGCATTCGACTTTTGTAAAGCTTGCTGCCGAAACCCCTTTGTGGAAAGTGCAAGGTTTTTGTAATTGATTTTTATTGCGTATTTTAGCTATTTATGATGCCTTTTTGCATGCCTATTTTAATGATTCATAATGCCTAAACTTCCGATCTCTGATGATGATTGATTATTATTATTATTATTATTATTACTACTGTAACAGGATAGGAGCTGCAACTTCCTGTTTCACAGACTGTCCGCAAAAGCTCATACTTCCCCGGCCCGGGTATCGCGGTCTTAAGGGTGGGCGGGCTCGCAGACGGCAGCCTGTCTAGGGGAGGAAATCCCCAAATACGAGCCTGACAAGGATGACCTCATTAGCACAGAAGGGATCTCTCAGACGGCAGGCCCGCGTTCTCAAGTTCGGCTGTAGACAACGAGTTATAATAAATGAAGACTTCAATAGGATTGTGCTTCCTCTGCTGTAACTCAAGTGCCAGCGCTCTTTCTTCTTTTTTTTACTTCTCCTTAATAATAATAACAACAATAATAATAATAATAATAATAATAATAATAATAATAATAATAATAATAATGTGGGCAAATACTAATTGTGATTTCCCGGTCTTCGATCGCGTCAAAAACCCTGATAGAACTGATATTTAACCCTTGCGGTCAATTTTGTTGAAGTCCGGAAGGTCTAATTACTCAAATCCACTCTCTTCATCTCCATGTTCAGACATCTTAGGATCACAGTCTAGTATACGAGTATATACGGTCTTACTAATAAAAACTCTATATATAGATGTTTAACTGTCTTATACTTATACAATGAGTAGCTCGTTTATAAGTCGTGTGTAAATTCCTTACTAATAATCACTACATACGTCGTGTATAACAGTATAACTGTTACACAGCTACGTCATAATTTCGTCATTACTTCGTTACGAAAGGTAATAGAATATCTGAGGTTCTCTACTGGATCCGGTAGAGCGCTCAAGTGTGGCGTGTTAAATATCGATAGTACAACTGGCTCTAATCGATTACCACACTACATTTTGGTCAAAGAGTACAAGCTACAGCAATATTATTCTAATAATTCTATAATCTTTGGTTTGTTCTTCTGTGGTTACAAGGTAAACATCATCATAAAATGACAGTCGATACGAACAGCTGTTAAAGGGGCGGCCATTTTTTCGCTATATACACCGCTTAAACAAGAGGTTTCGTGTATATAACTACTGCAAAGCAATTCCCATTGTGTAGTTACAGCCTGTTTATATGTCCATAGCTTATTCACGGTTTATTAGTAACGTTTTCTTTCTCAACTCTGCATAAGTCTCGTATAAAAACTATACACGGTTTATTAGTAAGACTGATAGTCACGAAGCGTGAGTTATGAGGGTGCTAGAAACAATAGACTGTGCCGGTACTATTTCGCATTGTTTGTAATGAGGCGATATTAGCGATCCTAGTGGTTAGCAACTATCTATGGATGCATATTCCCTACGCATTGAGCTTCATGACTATATACTAGACTGTGCTAGGATCTCTTAAGATGCGAAAGAGAAAGTGGTGTGCGGAAAGCAATGAAAAAGTACCGCATTTATCTTTTCCAAGAACGCAGCGCTTTCAGAAAACACCAATATAACGCGACGTAATATAATGACTGAAGGCTAGCCTCATATGTTAAGTAGATGTAGCGGACCGATACCCCCTCCCCAGTCCCCCTCAAGCTTCTGAGTCAAGGTCGTACTCATGCCTTTAGAGGCTTTTTCCACAAGCCTCGCGGCGCGCACTGAACTCTCCATACTGGAATGACTCCCAACAGTGAGCTTAGTATATGGAAGGATCGAGTGCGACCAAGTGTTACGATACATCGTTATTACGAACTTACAGACCTACTGTTACTAGGAATAATAACTCAAAATTTTTTGGGTAGGTTAAGACTCAAAAGCATCTTAAGAGATTCACCTCTAACGGATAGGTAAGATGAGATTCATTAGGTTAGATAGATTGCTTAGAAAAGATCAGATTAGATCAGTCATGCTAATTGATGTCCATAGGAGCAAGCGCGCGCTTTAGAGCTCAGGAGAGCCTGAGCGCTTTACAGCGGAAAGGAAAGAGACAGACGAAAGAGGTGGTATATGCCGCTTGGTCGAGCTACATTCAGGGATGGCCAGCACTGACTCAATAGATAAAGGGAAGAGAACTTATTAAAACTGTATCCATGGTAATTTTTAGGTCTGTCTGAGAAGTTTAAGTGCATTATAAGAATTAAAGTTTTAATTTTAATGCTCATTTTTCACAAGTTTGAATTTTTTTTTATTCAAAAGAAATATTTTCTCAACTTTTTAAATAGAAAAGTGAAATTTTCAGATATAGGCCTATTTATTTAGTAGCCTCACAGAATGTTTTCGTAAATCTAATAAACCGTAAATACGTATTACTGAAGATAGTGCATTGAAAATTTTGAAAATATTCGCATGGAAATTGTTTGTAAGGAAATGAATTAACAAAGCAACTAATGTTACATCATAAGCAAAAGATACGTGCCCATGTGTTGTAAAAATGCCAGCTCTATAGCTTCAGCAGATTTCGAGAAAATAATTTAATATTCTGATGATACGAAGTTGCTCACCAATATCACCTTAAAAGCATAATGCGATAAGAGTTTTGTTATGGAATATTAGTTACACTTAAACAGATACAGCACCTAGGTATCTTTGCTTTGCACTGTAATGTTGTTTTGATTAGTTTATTGATTACTTTTATAAGGCTAAAGGTACCATCAATATAAATTCCAAATTATCATGTCATACTCAATCTCTTTTTTGGGAATATCACTTTCTTTATGAATTTGGTACAGTATAGTTGTACTACTATGGAATTCATGTGAATATTCCTTATTAACTCTTTATTATGTTATTACTAGACTTCGTGGAATTGCCACGAGAATCGCAAGGTTTACTACGCACGCGGTATAGACTGTATGAGAAGCGGACGTGCAAAGGATGGAGTATGCCTCTGATGTAAACACTGAGCAGTATACTGCGGTTACAATAAAACCTGTATTCTGCATTCAAGAAATATAATGAATGATCATTGAATTAGGAAATGTCTAAACATGTAAATACACAATTATTTTATAGTGACATATATTAACTCTTAAAATTTAATGTAAGATACATCATTCTTGAATATGTGCATTGGAGTGAAGAGTTACGTACATTTTCAGCGACTGCAAAGTAATCTCCGATGGTCACTTAAATAGTTTTTATATTGGGAAATGTACGTTCAACATCACACGATGTAATACGTGCATATTTGAAGAACGGAAAGTCACTACTTTTTAGTACACCAACTTCAGATGTCTTGTCGCGACCTGATAGTACATCATTATAATACGAAGTTGTGAATAGCCAGAATTTTTGGCAATAATGTTTCTCAACTTACATTTCACTTTTTCTGAAATTAGTGAATTATTTTGGATAACGGTTTGTGATACTTTATCCACTATATTAAGGGCTTCTGACAATTGTAGTTTAGACGATTCTAACAGGATGATGCTTTTGGGCACGATTTTAAATTAGAATCAATGAACAAAATGTCTTCCAATAACTGTTCAGAAGGCAATGATTTTACAGCTGCAACAACGGAACTGTCTCTGCTATCCAATGCATCAATTACCTCCATTATTTTGCTGTAATGTTCTGCATAATAATTAACAGAATCCAACCACATTCCCCAGCGGGTCAAG
Organism: Periplaneta americana; assembly: GCA_025594305.2. NCBI lineage: Eukaryota > Metazoa > Arthropoda > Insecta > Blattodea > Blattidae > Periplaneta > Periplaneta americana. Next base: position 9,876,120 of record JAJSOF020000009.1, on the reverse strand, counting down.
ACTGGCTGCGGGGGTAAGGGTATTCCAGGGGCAATTGTTTGTAACAGCAACACCCTCATTGTAGTATGTTTGATTGAATTCTTGTCTGAACTGAACAATGTTAAGCTTTGACTATTCAAACCACAGTAATGCAAAAACAAGTGCTTACATTGATATACATTAGCTGTAGCTGCTCTATCTATTTGGACCGGTCACAACTCTTAACATGAACTGCTTATACTACGAGACCGGGCGGTCGCTCACCTCCTCTATACTACCGTACATCGGCAACCTGATTGCATGCTGCGTGTGGCAATTCAACGAAGTCTAGTTATTAACATTTAAAATACAACTGTAATATTAAGAAACTGGTATTAGTACTTTTGTTTTATAGATATTATAGATAATATCACACAGAAAGAAGCCATATATAAATAACGACATAAAATGTCACGTTCCGTTTGAAGTTTGTGCTCCACTGCTTTCTTAATCCAACATGCTGCACAACCCTTCCTCTTTCCATACTTAGTGCTTGATGCCCGCGCGCGACGTCAAGGTCAGAAAAATGCGCTTGCTTTGACATCACTGGATCATATAGATGTACTGCAGTAGATATATTAGTTAGGTACAATGCAAAAGGGAATGATGATAGGCTGTAAAATATGACAAGGAAAGGAAGGGAAGGGACGAGAAAGGGATGGACTGAAATTACAACTCACTTCTACACGTTCTTCATGGCGTTTCTCTCCATGCCCGCTCCGCTGCTTCATTACCATGATGAAAGTTCTGGTGGAGATATTTACGTCCAATACGAAGGCTATTTCAAGACAAGTTCGAAGTGGCATGCTCCGCCATTGCGTGCGTCACGGCTCGTGGGTTGTACACTTGGTAACAAAACAGAGTCGAGTCGAGGACCTGGGGCTGTAAATTCGTTCGGGGCGCCATAAAACCTGGACCGCAACAACCCCGTCACACTTGCAAGGGCGCGGAAGAATTCTTCTGTTATTGACTTCGTTGCTACGTGACCGCGCTCCATATATATCCAGCAATTATTATCCGACCTAAATGAACTCAAACGTATCACTTGATTTCCTGAATGGACGTAATGCACGTCTCAAATGGTTTACCTTCAGTTTACCTTTGGGCCACAATTTGGTAATTATCATTCGTAGAGCCTCAAACCGGTATTCCCAAGAAACTAGTTCGATTAATTAAAATGTGTCTCAGTGAAACTTACAGCAGAGTCCGTATAGGCCAGTTTCTATCTAATGCTTTTCCAATTCACTGTGGACTAAAGCAAGGAGATGCACTATCACCTTTACTTTTTAACTTTGCTCTAGAATAGCCATTAGGAAAGTCCAGGATAACAGGGAGGTTTGGAATTGAACGGGTTACATCAGCTGCTTGTCTATGCGGATGACGTGAATATGTTACGAGAAAATCCACAAACGATTAGGGAAAACACGGGAATTTTACTGGAAGCAAGTAAGGAAATAGGTTTGGAAATAAATCCCGAAAAGACAAAGTTTATGATTATTCTCGTGATGAGAATATTGTACGAAATGGAAATATAAAAATTGGAAGTTTATCCTTCTAAGAGGTGGAAAAATTCAAATACCTGGGAGCAACGGTAACAAATATAAATGACACTCGGGAGGAAATAAACCACAGAATAAATATGGGAAATGCCTGTTATTATTCGGTTGAGAAGCTTTTATCATCCAGTCTGCTGTCAAAAAATCTGAAAGTTAGAATTTATAAAACAGTTATATTACCGGTTGTTATTTATGGTTGTGAAGCTTGGACTCTCACTTTGAGAGAGGAACATAGGTTAAGGGTGCTTGAGAATAAGATGCTTAGGAAAATATTTGGGGCTAAGAAGTTACAGGAGAATGGAGAAAGTTACACAACATAGAACTGCACGCATTGTATTCTTCACCTGACATAATTAGGAACATTAAATCCAGACGTTTGAGACGGGCAGGGCATGTAGCACGCATGGGCGAATCTAGAAATGCATATAGAGTGTTAGTTGGGAGGCCGGATGGGAAAAAAGACCTTTGGGAAGGCCGAGACGTAGATGGGAGGATAATATTAAAATAGATTTGAGGGAGGTGGGATATGATGATAGAGATTGGATTAATCTTACTCAGGATAGGGACCGATGGCGGGCTTATGTGAGGGCGGCAATGAACCTGCGGGTTCCTTAAAAGCCAGTAAGTAAGTAATATTGTCTTACTTGCTTCTTACTCAACTTTATAAGTATGAATTAATAGTAAATAGCAGCGGAATTATTAATAAGAAATATAATAATAATAATAATAATAATAATGATAATCATCATCATCATCATCATCATCATCATCCTCTTTTCATAATGTGCCCTAGTACTATTTTATTTACGACTATATTGTCTTTTTTATTTGTATGTTTTTTTTTTTTTTTCATTTTTCATTTTTAATTTGTATTTACACCTGTATCTTGCATTTATATCGGTTTTATCTCTTTTTTCATGTTATCTGCAATTCTATGTTTTAAACAAATATCTGTACTGCCTATTGTTATTGGGGCGTTGCCCTGATGAATGAATGAATGAATGAATGAATGAATGAATGAATGAATGAATGAATGTCCTTACTTCCTTCAAGTAAAGGCCCATTCACAATGAAAATTAAACATAATCGTAACATAAACACAGAAGTTTGCGCCCAAGCTACCAAATGGGATCATTCACAATGATTCACATAAGCATTGACATAAACATTACCGTAAGACGTTAACATGAAAGTTTGCAAACTCCAAACTTTCATGCTTATGCTTACGTGATTTGCAAACAGAACACAATCGTGGAGCACTGAAGTATACGACAGAATATGAGGAAATGACGTCGTTGTTATGTTTCCATGGTTACCAAGTATGTTTGCGGTTATGTTTATGTTCCCATCGTGAATGTTCTTGATTTTACCATAACGTTTACATTTTTAAGTTAACGCTTACGTTATGTTTAATTTTCATCGTGAATTCCCACGGTTTCCCTAATCGTTTATGGATTTTCTCCTAACATATTCATGTCATAGACTTGTTGGTAATGTAGTTATCGGTTTGTTAAGTGAACAATATTCTGAACGAATTCTTTTACATTGTGATGTTCTAGAAAAGTGCAATAACAAAACTATAGTTAAACTGTTCAACGATGGTATCCTGTATATTATGTACGATAATGTGTTATTTATTAGCAGCTGTTACAGAATATTATTGTGTAATTATTCTACATTTATAGGAACGTTTGACTTTTGAACCGAGAAAAGCAGTCTTGCCCATTACCAGCCCGCTCAAAAAGACAGATGAGAATCGTATGCCGGGACTTCCCAGCAAGCAGCGCCGAACTCCAATAAATGAATGAAAGAAATTCCCGGCGCAAGCAACGCCACCAGAGTTTAATTAAGTCGATACAGCTTGGACGGCCTTTGTTCCCTTCTGTCATCTGTGTATATAGAAGTCCTTAAGTACGAGACAGAAAATGGAACAAGTGCGATATGAAATTGGAATTTGAAACGACAAATGAAGCAGATCGGAAGGGAAATGGAAATAATTGGAGAAATAAGAAAGAGAGAATATTAGCGAAGGGAGGAAAGGAGAAGGAAATAGAAAACAAAAGAGAAGTGGGGACGGAAACGGATCATAAGCAAAGAAACAATGAAAGAGGGAGACAAGAGACACTATAGCTCCTACATGTTTGTTTCGGAAGGGAAATGAAATAATTGGAGAAATAAAGAAAGAGAGAATATTAGCTATATATATATATATATATATATATATATATATATATATATATATATAATTTCAACTGGTAATGGAAATTATGGGAAAACGGCTGAACGGATTTTAATAAATGACCCCTCATTTTGAAGCTTGGGACTCAAAGTTTTTCAGAAAAGTAGTAGTTTTCAGTGAAATGTCAATTTTTCAACATAATTTTCCTATTTTCCAAAATCCATCTGTCGTCAGTTTTGAGAACTAGCTAATTGCATTTCAGAATAAAACAAAACACACACCACAGCATACAAAATTACACGAAGGCCATGATCTGCAAGAATGCTGATATATTTAGAACTCAAATTAAATTGGTTATTAACAATTTAACTCACTAAAAATAATTTACAGGTTCGATTCTGCGGTGTATAATTTTCTGAGTACAGCTGTGTATTGGATATTAAAAACTACAAAACTTGAGGTGGTTTGATAACATTATTACCATTAGAAATAAAATATTATTGTAGTTAATGCCATGATGTGACTATTTTTCATTAATTATACATATTAATGCTATATTGATGATATGAAAGTGAAATGTTTTGGGGTTATAAGTATATGTAGAGAATAACTTAAATTAGATTTTGATTTCTATATTTTACTGAGTGGCGGCTATATAGTATATAGTATATGTTACTGAAAGCTATGAAACTTAGTAAGACAATAATATTATTATAAATCAAATATTTTTATAGTTATTAATCAAGAGGGGTTGGGTCTTTTTCATATATTTAATGGTGGTGTGGTGTAGATATTTATATGCGTGGTTCTCTTCAGTATTGGCTCGAGAGAGAGTATCTTTCATTATTATGGAAGCAAATAACTTTCAGAATGTCTGGTATTCTTCATTGAAAATAAATCTGAAAAATGTTTATTTGAACGTCTAATGAACTTAGTTTGCAGCATTTGCTGCACAAGCCACTAGTTTATTAATAATTTTATTCTTCAGAGTAGGGGAGACAGCTCGTTTCTATAGAAATAAGAAGAGATATCTTTCTGAATTGCGATCTGTTGTAAATATGACGCATAGAATGATGAGGTGAGATATGAGAACAACTGCTGATATTGCAGCTCGGATATACCTGAGGTATTAGCGCAGGCAGATGCCTAACGGTCTCCCTTGTGTAGGACAGGTGTCGCCTACACGCACTTCCGATAGGTAGATATTACGACTCCGATATCGATTCATTGTCGTGAAAGTCACGCAGAGAAAACTGGACATCTAGCTAGCCGTCTTCGAATGACACACTGAATATATCACAGTCTAGTATATACAGTCACGAAGCTCAATACGTAGTAAATATGCATCCATAGATAGTTGCTAACCAGTAGGATCGCTAATATCGCCTTATTACAGACAATACGAAATAGTACCGGCACAGTCTATTGTTCCTATCACCCTCACAACTCAAGCTTCGTGACTGTATGTACTGTGCTAATATCTACCCCATCTTTGCCAACGTTTTCATTAAATTAGAGGCAACAAATTTGAAATAGAGAGTATTAATGCTGTAATTTTTGACGTGAAACGTACAGGCTGTCCACAGATATTTATTTTGATTTCTTCTCACTAATATTTTAATGACCACCTCTGTGGTGTAGGGGTCAGCATGCTGGTCTCTTACGCAGTGGGTTCGATTCTCGGTCGGGTTGAATTTCCTGGTTGAGGTTTTTCAGGGTTTTCCCTCAACCATAAGGCAAATGTCACGAAATTCGGGCCACAACATCCCTGAATATCACCGGCCTCATTCATCACCGAAATCATGTTCATAACAAATCAGTAATACATATACAGTCGCCATCTAGTTCACAACAATAGAACCAGTCTCAACAATAGTACACAGGCCTTCGGATTTCACACAAAAGATTAACTAGCGATATGACCAAAGATGTTGAAGTGAGTATAAATAACAGAGACAAAAAAAAAATATTTTAACAATGAAACTAACTAAATAAATATTGTTGCAGGTAAACTTGGGCACTCAAAGTTTTCATACTGATAATTTAAGTGTACTGGTTTCGCCATCAGAAGCTCTGCTGCTGATTTTCTTTAAAAAAAATGGCTTCAGTACAGGAAGAAGCTTAATGAGTTCTGTGGCTAGCAGAAACGAAATTTTTCCAGCTACCAGCGACATAAATGTCTTTACTGCGCATGAGTCTAAGAGTCCGTACCTCACGTGCTAAACGCCTGCTGCTATTCATTTCGACACGTATAATGGATTGTAAAAGATTAATTTCAATTATTTACAATGTTTATTGAATCAGGCTCATCTCCACCAACAAAACACGTATCTTATTGTGAAATTGTGAGATGAAGTAGGAGTTAAAATGGATACCCTTCACATGCCATAAAGACTCTTGGTGGCATGGAGATAGTCCCATGCTTTCTTCACCTCTGCACTGGAATGAGATGGTGTGAAATCGATACCAATAATAAGTAAATCTGTAAATGAATAATTGATATTTTACAGTAAGTGACGATTTTAGAAACTTGAGATAATTATCGGTATGATAATTAATACATATTATTTTATCAATGCTCTATTTGCATCAGAATGAACAATATGGGATTTAATGGGATTGTTTTATTACGGCAGAAGACACTTTTCAGAAAAGTTGAATTATTTATGTGGTTATTTCCGCACTGAAAGTACCAAAATATCTAAGGTACACTCAGGAGATCCTAGAGACCAATACAGTTCTTTCTACCACTTTTACAAATTATTATTTTTTAAGACTTATTTTGAAAAGCAGAGTGAGTTCAGCTACACTGACCGGCAGATACAAACAAGCTTCGATTTTATCACCCTGACTTTCTACCCAGCGACCAGCTAAGCTACGAGCGAGGAGCTCGTCTTGTACGTACCCTAACGCAGCATTTTCTTCAAGCTTGTCCACCATCAATATAATTCTAATCAACGCCTGAGCTTGTCCACCATCAATATAATTCTAATCAACGCCTGAGCTTGTCCACCATCAATATAATTCTAATCAACGCCTGAGGTATATGATATTCAACTTATTTTATATTTTTGTTTTCATATTTTCCGATAATGTTATATCGCTAATGTGATAAGTTGAGCTATATATAATCTTAATTTTTCTTATTGTGTGTACTTAGAAATATTGTATTCACTGTATACTTTGTACTGCACTATTTTATTACTACTATTAGTATTATTATTATTATTATTATTATTATTATTATCATTATTACTATTCTTATTTATTATTATTATTATTATTATTATTATTATTATTATTATTATTATGAATAATTGTCTTTTTTTTTGTATGCCTCATTTATTTTGACCTGCTGTTCACATATTATTATGCTTTTTTCTTTCTTTCTGTATGTTATATATTATGTCTGATTTCTTCTTATTTGTTGTTTATATTTTTTATTATTATTATTATTATCTTATTCAGTTTTGTGTGTAAAATTGTAGTGTAATTTGTAAATTTGTAGTGTTTTTGTAACGCAGTCTTTACTCCTGGTTGAGTGTTAGAGAAGGCCGTATGGCCTTAACTCTGCCAGGTTAAATAAATCATTATTATTATTATTATTATTATTATTATTATTATTATTATTATTATTATTCCGGTTTGTGGAATGATAAACCCACGCTCGGCTCAGAACTACGGAAAGGGCAAAGAAATTAATGAAGAAATAGAAGAATGGCGTAAATAGATATTATCTATTCGGAATTTCTCATCAGTGTGGTGCGCAAGCGCGACAAATTTGCTACACAGATAGCTCTTTCATAGCATAAGCAGTGTTGCCAACAGTTCGTATAATCCCGCTAGATGGCTTTCGAAACCCGCGATTTTCTAACAAATATCTCTAGATTTTAATTTATACTTATTATTCAATAATGATAATAATAACAATAATAATAATAATAATAATAATAATAATAATAATAATAACGGCCAAGATAGAGCATCCAGCCGCCAATGTAACGAATATTGCACACTATTATCATTGCCAATGTGGCGCTATACAGCAATTTTGAACACTTTTAACATAGACGCAACATACTTAAATTCTTATTGCACGATATATGTTACCGTTAAAACCCAAAATCCGACAAAACCAATTTTAAAATATAGATAGATAGAAAGCGAATTTTCGTAAGATTTAGAATCAATGACAGGTTAGGTTTGGTTTGTTTAGGGTTTTTTTTTTTTAGGCTTTTGCCAAACAATAAACCTAAACAAACCAAACCTAACCTGACACTGATTCTAGATTATACGAAAACTCACTTTCTATCTTTATTTGCTTAAACTAGTTTTTACTAGTTGAAACTAATTTTGATGGATTTCGGATTTTAACGGTAACATACAGTATATAATATGGAATTATCACTACATTAACACATCCATTATTTCACGAAACACACACTGAACGAATTAAATGTAATTATGAAAGCCGCTTATAATGCTAATATGAACTTAATTTCAGAAACTTTAAAGATTAAAAACTGCTAAGCGGGATAATGTAATTTTAACCGCGAGACGGTTATCCAAAAACAATCTAGATTTAGCGGGAAAACCGCTGAATTGGCAACACTGAGCATAAGTAGCACCTTTAGATGTCCAAAATAGCTCTCGCCACGTAAATTGCAACAAAACTAGCAAATGACGCATGCGCGCAAGACCGATAGTCTGTTCAAAACTTCTCATTGTTGCACGCATGCACGTCGAATCAGCGACACTGGGATTCTTATAGACAGCGTAAGCAGCACTTGTAATTGTCCATGATAACGCTTACCAACTGTGAAAACTTACAACAAACCCAATAAATCAAGCATGTACACGAGATCTATGAGAATTATGGAGCAGACGACACTAAGAGGAAACCTTTTTCGAGCACAATCCTCGTAGGACCTGCGTGGAATGAACATACAGACCTCTTTTTTAAAATAAGTTGGCTCACTGAGATACGGCAGGGCTCCGAGAAGTAAAAGAAGGCATGCATTACATATGACTTTTAAAGACACGGCGGCGGTACGTGGTGTGAAGTGTGTTCAGAGATTTAAGTGGGAAGTCATTAATTCCCGTTGCACAGAACATCAAACAACTTGTTTGAGGTCTTTCGTTAGGAATTTATAGCAGAGCTGCAGTGAACAAGGTTCATGAATCAGACGCTGCGACATTGAGCGCTAAAGTGCACATTTGCGTAGCGTATGACCCTGTCACAGCCAATCACGTGTAATCTTGCTTTGATATTTGCAGTGCGGATTATCTGATTTGTGTTCGACAAAGAATTAGTGTAACAGTTTTATTCAGCCACTTGAATTTCTTCAATATTTGAATAATTATAATGTTTTAACCCAAAGAAGTGCATAAGATTTGCTGATCATATGGCGTTATTAGCAAAAGAGGAGGTGAAACTAAGGGATGTGCTACTGGAGCTAAATGACAGCTTCGAGCAGTTTTGGATGAAGATAAATACAAGTGTATATTATAGTGTCTATAGCACATTAGCGTATAGTGTAGAGAATGAAGTTAAATTGAAAAATAATCATAATATGGATATTTAAACACATTTTTCAAAATGGTGGCCGTTCATTTCGATACAGGCTTCAGTTCTAATGTGTGTAATTCCAATTACTAGTTTCGTCCTTCATACTAGTAACTCATGTTGAAATAATTCTGTACCTACTCTGTAAAAGAGTACCTTACGTACTGTAAATTCAATCTTCACTTCTGCTCGATCCAAAAAGATAAAATTACTCAGACATGCTATCTACTGTCCGTCCAAGTGGTTATGTCGCAGGATCGTAGAAAGGGGAGAAATCAAGTGACAGTTAATTACTTAACGAGGCCCTTTTATTTAAGTTATTTTAAACAGTTATATGGGTATAATATTGCGTAGACGTCCAATTCCTAACAGAAATTAATGTTCTCAGAAAAGAGCTAAGACATCCCAGCCACTAGCCTTTACAGAGAGGCGAATAGAAGCAGGTGGGGAAAACCGGAATGCGACGTAGGCAAATGGGCGACAGTACCTGTGCGAAAATGATGAAATATTGAAAGCTCTTTCGTCACTGGAAAACGCGAACATATTTTTGGAACATACTGTTTACTATGACCGAAAGGCTACTATGACTGTATATACTGTCTTGGATCTGTGTGGAGGACGGTTGAACTTCATTAGTAGAGGGGGTGGGAGTGAAGTACATTCAAAAACTCAGGTACAATAAAAATTGAAGTAAAAATAAAATGATGTCCCTGTAGTTACTTACTGTACTCTTTAACAGTAACCTACGAAAAATGATTTTCGTCGTCATAATATACTGAGCAGCTAATTTGAAGACGATTCAAGGGCCTTGAAACATGTTCCCGAAGCAGATGAGATATTGAAACAGTTGGAACACTTGGAACAGTTGGCACTGATGTTGTAAACATATTCTTATGAAACTGTTCCTTTGAAACTGTTATTTTGGAACAGCTTCGTTCATGAAACAGTTACAGTGGAAACCACAGTCTACTATATACAGTCGCGAAGCTTGAGGTGTTTTTTTGCAAATCTTGTGATAAAGCGCTCCAAGCGGTTAGCAACTAGAAACAATAGACTGTCCATGGTCGACTTTGGACTGTGTCGTATTTCTATCGAGTGCTAGCTCGTTGCGTATTTCACATTGATGCTTGTGAAATGTTCGTTATTGGTTGTCATGAAAATGTTAATGGCTAAAATATAATAATTGGAATAATAATATGGGACAAGGAGGAGACGTTTGTAGTGCTATAAATTGTAGCAACAGTAAGAGAAAGAGACCAGAGTTATCCTTTGTCCGATTTCCGAAAGATTCAGAAAGGTTCCTGGGTTTCCACAAGAATGCTGTGCAGAAACAAAACTCTTAATTTTGAAGTTCTTTGTGACTGTTAGGATACATTATATCCTTAAATTTCACAATGAAATGTTTCAGTCTAACCGAAAGGACATTAGATACCGGTTAAAGTTCTGTCACTTAGGCTGCTAAATTTCCAGAGAAATAAAGGTTAGGTCTACTTTTTTTTTCAGAGGATATATTTTTAATTGTAGCTATTATAATTTTGATATTATTTTTATGTGTTATTTTACTAAAGACGTAGAAAAATTAAGTTTGTTTTAATGAAATTTATTGATCACGTTTTATTTTCAATTCTGGTGGGATTATTATTGCTTAGGCCTATTTTTTTATGTTTTTAATTATAGCAAAGGATATGTTTTTAATTATAGCTGTTAATTTTGTTGTTATTTTTATTTGTTTTTTACTAGAGACCTAGAAAAAGTCTGTTACAATAAAATTTATTGATCACGTTTTATTTCCAATTCTGGTGTGATTATTATTGCTTAACCTCATCCCACTTTGTTAACTACGTAAGCCTACACTACAAGTACCGGTACGCGTAAGTTACTCCATTAATTCATATTTCCATTATTATTGTTGTAAAGGGAAATGCAAATTAATATTTATTGGTTTCATAGTTAATTATCGCTATAATCTTGAATGAGTGAAGCTATTATAGTAAATTTCAGTTCGTTTTGCACAAACAAAAATTATATTAACTTATTTCTTGCAGGTATCTTCGAGTTTATGGTGGAATTTAATATACTTTATTAAAATAATAAATTAACTTTATGCATTTAATATTTCAATAATGGAAGGAAGGTGTTAATTTTTCCAAAAGAACACGACAACGAAAGTGTAACATATTTTGTCGTCTGCTAGGAGAGAGATCTGAGATGATGAGGCGATAGTAGCGATCCTAGTGGTGGGCAACTACCCATGTTTGCATTTTTACTACATATTGAGCTTCGCGACTGTATATAGTAGACTGTGGTGGAAACTGTTTCTTAAAAAGAACAGTTTATCCCATCTCTACTGTGTTGCCTTGCAGATCCAACGCCATGCAGAATACTCTGTCCAGCTGGGTGACCTTTAGTGACGCGCAAAGGTCGATCGCGTTGATGTCGTCATTACACTGAACAACGCGTTTAACTTAATTATCGTAATCAATGATCGGGGCGTGAGAGAGTGTCGCATCGCTGCCTGCGTAATTCAAACCTTGTGCAGTTGTGAAGTAGGCCAAAAACCTGACGTACGATTACTACCAAGATGCATTGCAACAGGAACAACACGCTGTAGCATGCAAAGGTGGGGTCGGAAGTTATTTTAATCCGAATTCTGGGAAATGGACTTTAAATACAAACCGAGTTGTAACAGCATTGTGTTCAAGTGACAGCGCTTCCGGCTATAAATCCAGCAGATCCAGTTTCGATTCATGAAAGGGAAATTCACAATTCCTGCAGAATTAATACAAGAGGGTGGAAGTGCATTATATAGCGAAATTTATAAACTTGTACTTGCTATTTGGGAAAAGGAAATTGTACCAGAACAATGGAAGGAGTCCATAATTGTACCTATTTTTAAAAAGGGGGACAAAACCAACTGTGGTAACTTTCGAGGAATATCACTTTTGTTGACGTCGTACAAAATTTTGTCCAATATTCTTTTGAGGAGATTAACTCCGTACGTAGATGAAATTATTGGGGATCATCAGTGCGGTTTTCGGCGTAATAGATCGACTATTGATCAGATTTTTTGTATTCGGCAGATAATGGAGAAAAAATGGGAGTATAAGGGTACAGTACATCAGTTATTCATAGATTTCAAAAAGGCATATGACTCGGTTAAGAGGGAAGTATTATATGATATTCTTATTGAATTTGGTATTCCCAAGAAACTAGTTCGATTAATTAAAATGTGTCTCAGTGAAACATACAGCAGAGTCCGTATAGGTCAGTTTCTATCTGATCCTTTTCCAATTCACTGCGGGCTAAAGCAGGGAGATGCACTATCACCTTTACTTTTTAACTTCGCTTTAGAATATGCCATTAGGAAAGTTCAGGATAACAGGCAGGGTTTGGAATTGAACGGGCTACATCAGCTTCTTGTCTATGCAGATGACGTGAATATGTTAGGAGAAAATACACAAACGGTTAGGGAAAACACGGAAATTTTACTTGAAGCAAGTAAAGCGATCGGTTTGGAAGTAAATCCCGAAAAGACAAAGTATATGATTATGTCTCGTGATCAGAATATTGTACGAAATGGAAATATAAATATTGGAGATTTATCCTTCGAAGAGGTGGAAAAATTCAAATATCTTGGAGCAACAGTGACAAATGTAAATGACACTCGGGAGGAAATTAAACGCAGAATAAATATGGGAAATGCGTGTTATTATTCGGTTGAGAAGCTCTTATCATCCAGTCTGCTGTCCAAAAATCTGAAAGTTAGAATTTATAAAACAGTTATATTACCGGTTGTTCTGTATGGTTGTGAAACTTGGACTCTCACTCTGAGAGAGGAACATAGGTTAAGGGTGTTTGAGAATAAGGTGCTGAGGAAAATATTTGGGGCTAAGCGGGATGAAGTTACAGGAGAATGGAGAAAGTTACACAACACAGAACTGCACGCATTGTATTCTTCACCTGACATAATTAGGAACTTGAAATCCAGACGTTTGAGATGGGCAGGGCATGTAGCACGTATGGGCGAATCCAGAAATGCATATAGAGTGTTAGTTGGGAGACCGGAGGGAAAAAGACCTTTAGGGAGGCCGAGACGTAGATGGGAGGATAATATTAAAATGGATTTGAGGGAGGTGGGGTATGATGATAGAGACTGGCTTAATCTTGCACAGGATAGGGACCGATGGCGGGCTTATGTGAGGGCGGCAATGAACCTTCGGGTTCCTTAAAAGCCATTTGTAAGTAAGTTGTAAGAAAGGGAAATTCACACTTGCAAGCAAATCTTCCACCATATTACGTCGAAGCACGTGTCCAAACAGCCTGGCAATGAAGCTGCTCAAATTCAGGTTTTATCTGTTTTAGAAGCTTTTGGTTGTGTCCCACAGTTCGTTTCGACAACTAATTTTTTGTACGACCGTTGTTAATTAATGTTCTCTCAGTAATACAGTAGTTCCTTGCAATACAACTATGAAATCTGCATCGACATGGGGAACTATTAATAATGGAATTCCTCAAGGATCAATATTAGGCCCCCTACTTTTTCTAGTGTTTATAAATCGTCGCCTGAATGCAAGAACTAGGTAACTCGAAATTTGCGTTTTTTAGTTACCGCTTTTATAGCATAGCAAAAATCGCACAAAATGTAATCCAGGATCTAGGTAACTGATCGAACGATACCAACGACATCTATTTTCCAATATAACAAATAGGTAAAAGAAAACGAGACATATTCCTTAGTGCAATAAAAAAGTAAATAGGCGATGTCACAAAATATGAAAAATCAAGTTACCTAGTTCTTGGATTCAGACGACTAAATGATCTTGCCCCCCCCCCAATAAAAGCTGTAGGTCATCCCATATTATTTGCAGATGACACAAGTATAGTAATTACAGCCAATAACTCCAACACATTCCAATTTTCAACAGAGGAAATTCTCTCAAAATATGTGACTGGTTCTCAGTCAATAAATTAGTATTAAATTGTAACAAAACTAACATAATTCAATTTAAATCCTGTCCAAATTCAACGTAGCAAATTTCTAGCACAATAATTAATAACAGATCCCTATTAGAAACAACAACAACCAAATTTCTTGGCTTAAAAATCGGTAATGTGTTAAATTGGGAAAATCATATTAAATAAATTACACCCAAACTAAATTCAGCTTGTTTTGCTATTAGATCTATGCAAAAGATAGTAAATATCAATATCTTAAAAACAATATACTTTGCATACTTCCACTCGGTAATGAGTTTTGGGATAATATTCTGGGAAAATTCCACAGATAGTAACAATATATTTCTATTACAAAAAAAGAGTAATTAGAATAACAGTAGGTGCCAAAACTAGGGAATCGTGTAAGACTATTTAAAAAAACTACAAATAATGCCCATGGCTTGTCAGTATATCTTTTCATTAATAATCTTCCTCGTATGTAATCGTGAAAACTTTGTAACTAATTCAACAGTTCATAGTATAAATACACGTCAAAAAATGACTTTCATACTCCATCGGCAAGTCTATCATGCTATCAAAAAGGAGTGCGTTATATGGCAGTTAAAACTTTTAATAGCCTCCCTATCGATATAAAAAATGAAACTCAAAACATAAAATTATTTAGGGCCAAATTAAAGAAGTACCTAATTTCTCACGCCTTCTATTCTGAAGGTGAATTCATGACATTCAACAACACTTCATGAAATTGATACTAAAACTTTGTGTTGTACTAGTAGACTATATTGTAAATCTCGTCTGTATATATTTCATCTAGACTGTGACTATAAATTAAGATTTTATAATAGTATTAAGTTTTTTTACTTGTTCCATATTCTAGCTGTAAGCATGTATGAATACCATGGAATGTTAATAACTACAATACAATACAATACAATTTTAGTTCTCACAGGAACAAAGGCCGGCAACAAAAATGCCATGGCGGGCTGGAGTCGTAGTTTGGGCTGTTCTGTTCTCTTGCCAGCTCCATTCAAAACGTAATGTCTGAAGAAGGTAACTTGATTGTATCCTAACTTTGAAGATCCTAACCAGGTTTAATTCTCATATTTCTCTATGCTTACAATGTTTCATTATGTCTCTGCCGGTCAGTAACCGTTAAATTTCAAATTATTTATCCCAGTCGTGGCGTTAGAGTATTAAAAAAAACATTGTTACTTTTGCCATGTCTCTTCCTCTTCAACGTAAACTGTGACGTTGCACAGAGGCAGAGATAAAATAAAGGATCTGTACCACGTAACTTATGCTTCATATTTTAACATTATAAAGCGATATGTGCTCATATTTGAAAGCGGTAATCGGGCGTGTGCTCAATCTTTGAATAAAATTATATGATTTAGCATTTTAATCTGATATTTTCCCCATATTTGAACTTGATAACATTCTTCTGTTCTCCATACTGGAGAGACTCATGACTATTAAACTTATAGGATGAAAATCAAATTGTGGTTTATTTAACGACGCTTGCAACTGCCGAAGTTATATGATATGACCTTTATATGAATCACCGGTGTGCCGGAATTTTGTCCCGCAGGAGTTCTTTTACATGCCAGTAAATCTACTGACATAAGCCTGTCCCATTTAAGCACATTTAAATGTCATCGACCTGGGCGGAATCGAACCCGCAACCTCGAGCACAGAAGACCAGCGCTATACCGACTACACTACCGAGGCCGACTTTACAGGATGAATTTGCGATATTGGCCAATAACGTTTCAGAACCGCCTTAAAATCAACCAATCACATTTGTGTTTCTTGATAATACGCTTTGTAACGAAGAGAGTTGCAGATGGCTGTCACACACTGCTTCCGATCCCTGGCGGCTGACTTCTACGACAGGGATATAAAAGTTGATCCCACAGTGTGACAAAATAATGTCTCAATTCCAGTGGAAAATGTGTTGAAAAATAGCTGAACAATTGTATCTGTTCCAATAAATCTTTCCATGAAATTATATTTTCTTTCTGTAAACGGTTCCAGGGAAACATTTTGTTACAGTCCTCGTAATTGCGATCGAGTGGCCTAAATTTATGTAAGCACTTGTTTTAACATTATTAACATGGCGAAAGAAAAAAATAACTTATCTGCCTCCATGAGAATTTTGCTTGTTAGATGATCGTTCACCTCTAATTACGCATGTGGACGTGAGGTCAGAAGTTGGCTAGTCGTTTTTGATCCTCCATCGGCTGTCTCGTCTCGGGTCTAATTCAATTTTGTCCTTATGCGAAGTATAGTTCGAAATATACTTACTTACTTACGTACTTACTTACTTACTTACTTACTTACTTACTTACTTACTGGCTTTTAAGGAACCCGGAGGTTCATTGCCGCCCTCACATAAGCCCGCCATTGGTCCCTATCCTGAGCAAGATTAATCCAGTCTCTATCATCATATCCTACCTCCCTCAAATCCATTTTAATATTATCTTCCCATCTACGTCTCGGCCTCCCCAAAGGTCTTTTCCCCTCTGGCCTCCCAACTAACACTCTTTATGCATTTCTGGATTCGCCCATACGTGCTACATGACCTGCCCATCTCAAACGTCTGGATTTAATGTTCCTCATTATGTCAGGTGAAGGATATAATGCGTGCAGCTCTGCGTTGTGTAACTTTCTCCATTCTCCTGTAATTTCATCCCTTTTAGCTCCAAATATTTTCCTAAGAACCTTATTCTCAAAAACCCTCAATCTCTGTTCCTCTCTCAAAGTGAGAGTCCAAGTTTCACAGCCATATAGAACAACCGGTAATATAACTGTTTTATAAATTCTAACTTTCAGATTTTTTGACAGCAGACTGGATGATAAAAGCTTCTCAACCGAATAATAATAGGCATTTCCCATATTTATTCTGCGTTTAATTTCCTCCCGAGTGTCATTTATATTTGTTACTGTTGCTCAAAGACATTTGAATTTTTCCACCTCTTCGAAGGATAAATGTCCAACTTTTATAGTTCCATTTCGTACAATATTCTCGTCACGAGAAATATAGTGTACACAATATTTAGATCTACACAATTTTCGTGCTGGGCTATCATTATTTTTTAGTGTTACCGATGTTGTGCAGTATCTATATTAAAACATATTTCATTCACTGTTTAAATCTCGTAAGTCCTAGATCTGTAACCATGTTTGCTAATCCCGCAGATGTTTCGTTGCGCTGAACCAAGTTTGTTTGCTTGCAGGAGGAACGAGCCCGGATGAGGAGTGGTATCCGCCACTGATGAGCTACAAGCAGATCGAGCAGGAGCAAGTCTGCGGCTGCGCACTTCCGTTTCCTCTTGATATTCTGTAAGACACAACCTCATTAATCACGCATTGTTACATGGCTTCTGTTTTCAAATTCTCTCGAAAACCAGAGTTCGTGAAGGGCATGTACAACGCAGCATCGATAAACACTCCGTCAATACCGAGTTCCCCGGACTTTGCGAATAATGATAAATATACGGCATTGTTAAAGTAACACTTTCTCATTACACACTGAACACAGCAACTACAAAAGTCGTCATTGCTTCACTCGAAGTAAAGCTAAAATTAGCAGTTCCTAATAATACCGCTCATCGAATGCACAAACTAACCGAGGAAAAGGGTAGTTATCCCTTATCTATCTCGAGGCCTGGACCTTGCTAAGAGATGTTCGTAATGCCGGTAGTTTAATAATTAGAAATAGCCTAATAGCATAATAGTACATTATAAACGAGCCTATAATGAAGGTAATTAAGAAGCGAGTATGGATATTTATGAAACGAGCGGAAGTGAGTTTCATAATTTTCATACGAGCTTCTTAATTACCATTATAGGCGAGTTTCCTACGACTTTTTATGCTCGACCATATTTCTAACTTGATATTATTAATTTTATTGTATCTGACCTGGAGCAATGTCCCGTATGTTGTGAGATGTGCGCAGACGCGAAAGTATTGATTTTTTCCGAGGAACAGATGTGCACATTGACCTTGCTAGGCCATAAGAACATACAGAGATAACATTGAAATAAAATTAGACATTGAAAAACGAGATGACAAATTGAATTTATTTGAATATTATTTACAATTAACGCTAATTATCATAGTAACAGAACATAACCTTCTGCGACAGTATTGAATTTCCAGCCTCCGTGACTTTTCGCTAATTATCTTTCGATTGCATATCCGATAATAATCGATACTTGCGGTTTTATAACGGTAGAAAGCTGACCTGTCATTGGCTGAACAGTTGTAACCTGAGTCGTCATTGGCTGAAAGACCTGACCTTTAATGAGTAGGTGCACTTTAATGATATGCATTAAAGGTCTGCTACCAGGTGTATAATTACTACATTTCGGCATGGTCGAGC
This sequence comes from Periplaneta americana, assembly GCA_025594305.2. Taxonomy (NCBI): domain Eukaryota; kingdom Metazoa; phylum Arthropoda; class Insecta; order Blattodea; family Blattidae; genus Periplaneta; species Periplaneta americana. Next base: position 9,857,460 of record JAJSOF020000009.1, on the reverse strand, counting down.
ATAAACATAAATAAATACCTTTTCATTAAAGTTATATTCATGGGTAACAAATACGATGTACACTAGGCAGCAAAAGAAATGCAGATACGAAATTATATCGTTTTCCGAAAACTTTAGCAAACATGGCGAGGTGCAAAGCTATTTTCCTGAGGTTAGTTTTTTTTAAAAACATTTAAATGCGACTTTTATAATATGTTCACGTTATTATTTAATATGAATTGATTTTAAATTATTCATATACTTTTATTTTACAACTTTAATAAGACTACACGAAAATAGTGAAACTGCAGTTTACATGGTATTCCACGGCCTTCCTTATTAGCCATGGATGCTGTCATTGTTACAATCGATATTTATTTATTTATTTATTTATTTATTTATTTATTTATTTATTTATTTATTTATTTATTTATTCATTCATTCATTTATTTATTATTGCTAGTAAGTTTGAAATGAATACAAATTAATAAAAACAATGAAAGATAAACTAGCCCACTCCTGAATGAGTAAGACTCGTGCTCAGGAGGGGATTCCAATACAGACAAAAATAAAATTAAAATTGAGAGTTAATACAGATTATATAGTGTTTAATGCGTTTAAAACCAAACTATAAATCCAACACACAAAATATTTATTATTTTTTTATTAATTTGGAGAGGATTCGTGGTTGAAATATTATTGGAACAAAATTTGTTTAATAATCTGGGAGCTTAACTCATGCTATGATAAAAAGCTGCACTGGTTTTACATTTTGGTTCATACAAACGCAGAGAATTCATATTTTTGTTTCTATATTGATGTATAATATACCTTTCAAAGTTAATAAAATACAAATACATTTGTTTAATGTTGAAAACTTTGAAGTGTTTAAACAACAATTCAGTTGGGTAATCTTTCTGCTTTTTTAAACAAATTATTAATACTTTTTTCTGTAATAAAATTAACGGATAAAGGTTGGATTTATAAGTTCCACCCCAATCTATAATACCATACATAAATATATATTGAAATAATGCTAAATAAATTACACGTAAACAGTTAATTGACAAAGTAACATAATGTTTTACGTAATTCATTACAAATATAATGAATACGATTCTTCCATTTTAAATGATTATGAATAATAATACCGAAGTATTTAACCTCATTAACTTCATTAATAACTGAACAATTGCAATTTATATCGGAACAACCAGAATTATGCATTTTAATTTGTAGTATAGATGAAATTGGTTTATTACCTTTATTATTTAAAGAAAATGGGATAGCTATTGTATATATACGGTCAGTTACGTTTCATATTGTATTAACAAAAATATGTATCAATTTTATTATAGATATAAACATAAAATTTTATTATAAATACAGATACAGAACTGAAAACCGAATCTATTTGAAACGTTTAGCTACACATTTCTCCTTTGCATAAAATAAAAACTCTTTAGAAAATTCAGGCCATTTTAGATAATATGTTTGTGTAATAAAATTATTTTATTCCAATGCCTTCTGTGTATCTATCTCTATTTCTATTCTTTCCTAAGCAAAGTCCACGAAACATGATAATATCAGTCTAGTATATACAGTCACGAAGCTCAATACGTAGGGAATATGCATCCAATGACAGTTGAACTTCAGTTGCTAGCCACCAGGATCGCTACTACCGCACAGTCTATTGTTCCTAGTATTCTCAGTTGCTAACCGCTTGAAGCATTGTAACGCGCGAAGTGCAAAAAATCACCTCAAGCTTCGTGACTGTATGCACTAGACTGTGGCAATATCTTTCAAATCGATAGCGACTTCGACTCAGCATTTCTTTTGCAGCCAAGTGTACTACAAAAATAAAAAATCTTCAAAGTACTATGTACAGACGTGGACAAATTATTAACAAAATTGACGATTTTTATGATAATTCTGTTTACAAAATTTGACTTTTCAATTTAGACTACAGTTGACAATTTTGCATATTTCCATCATTACAGTAGACAGAAATATGCAAAAATGTCAACTGTAGTTTAAATTGAAGAGTCAAGTTTTGTAAAAATATATAATAAAAATCTTTAATTTAGCTAATAATTTATAAATTAGCAAAAATGTCAACTGCATTGAAGAGCCAAATTCTGTAAAAATATAAAATAAAAATCTTCAGTTTTGCTAATAATTTGGAAATATCCAAAATGTCAACTGTAGTCCAAATTGAAGAATCGAATTTTGTAAAAATATACAATAAAAACCTTCAGTTTTGCTAATAATTTGTAAATATGCAAAAATATTAAATGTAGTCCAAATTGAAGAGTTAAATTTTGAAAAATATACAATACAAATCTTCAATTTGGCTAATTATTTGGAAATACACAAAAATGTCAACTACAGTCTAAATTTAAGAATCATATTTTGTAAAAATATGTAATAAAAATCTTCAATTTAGCTAATAATTTATAAATTAGCAAAAATGTCAACTGCATTGAAGAGCCAAATTTTGTAAAAATATAAAATAAAAATCTTCTGTTTTGCTAATAATTTGGAAATATCCAAAATGTCAACTGTAGTCCAAATTGAAGAATCGAATTTTGTAAAAATATACAATAAAAACCTTCAGTTTTGCTAATAATTTGTAAATATGCAAAAATATTAAATGTAGTCCAAATTGAAGAGTTAAATTTTGAAAAATATACAATACAAATCTTCAATTTGGCTAATTATTTAGAAATACACAAAAATGTCAACTGTTGTCTAAATTTAAGAATCATATTTTGTAAAAATATGTAATAAAAATCTTCAATTTAGCTAATAATTTATAAATTAACAAAAATGTCAACTGCATTGAAGAGCCAAATTCTGTAAAAATATAAAATAAAAATCTTCAGTTTTGCTAATAATTTGGAAATATCCAAAATGTCAACTGTAGTCCAAATTGAAGAATCGAATTTTGTAAAAATATACAACAAAAACCTTCAGTTTTGCTAATAATTTGTAAATATGCAAAAATATTAAATGTAGTCCAAATTGAAGAGTTAAATTTTGAAAAATATACAATACAAATCTTCAATTTGGCTAATTATTTGGAAATACACAAAAATGTCAACTGCAGTCTAAATTTAAGAATCATATTTTGTAAAAATATGTAATAAAAATCTTCAATTTAGCTAATAATTTATAAATTAGCAAAAATGTCAATTGCATTGAAGAGCCAAATTTTGTAAAAATATAAAATAAAAATCTTCTGTTTTGCTAATAATTTGGAAATATCCAAAATGTCAACTGTAGTCCAAATTGAAGAATCGAATTTTGTAAAAATATACAATAAAAACCTTCAGTTTTGCTAATAATTTGTAAATATGCAAAAATATTAAATGTAGTCCAAATTGAAGAGTTAAATTTTGAAAAATATACAATACAAATCTTCAATTTGGCTAATTATTTAGAAATACACAAAAATGTCAACTGTTGTCTAAATTTAAGAATCATATTTTGTAAAAATATATAATAAAAATCTTCAATTTTGCTAATAATTTGTCCACGTCTGTATTATAGTTCACTATACGGCATTCTTTCGCATTCGTGTTACTTCGGGTCCCATAGTCCACTAAACGCTGTGACAAATTTTCTCTTTAACTTTCTACTAACCAATAACTTTCACACAAACTATCCATTATCATTCGCATCCCCACCCGCCCCCTAAATTTTCAAACACTCGCACCTATATCCATTCAGAAATTATTTACATAATGTGTGCAGATCTGACGTCATTTTTTTTTCTCGTCAGGGGTCCATATTGCTTCAAATCTCCCTCTATAACTGTTACTGTTACTGAAATTCGGTTATAATATGGTAATCGCCGACAATCACATTTTGTCGTTTGGGTGTCGATTGTCTACTCAGTGTTACAAGCTGCTTTCTCACGATTATATATAGAGATTATAAGCCTACATTATCTTCTAAACACTTCCCAATCCATATCAGGAGCTCTAAATGCAGTGTCTTGTATTTCTAAACGTTTTCTGCCGCGTTAGTTTTTATAGGTTTCCATTCTGATCACCACAGTATACATGCAAGATACCCATTTTAATTATTATTATTATTACTATTACTAGCCGACCCGTGCGCTCCGCTGTACATGTTAGAAATAAATACAAAGTAATTGCATTAAAATAGGACGTTTGATCCAGAGAACATTCGTGTTTGATAGAAGGATAAATCGTTTAATATGTTACTTAATTTAAATTGTATTTAAATAATTAAAATGCGGTCATTTTGGTCCAGAGAGCACTCAGAAATTACTGTAATAACATTATAGCATTATGTCCATCTAGAGAAACTACACTTTCCAATGGTGAAATAATAATTAATCACTTAATTTAGCTTACGATATTACTCCATACAAGCACAGAAACATTCTCTGTAGGCTATGTTTCATAGCTTTCGATTGTTGTTGTCCAAGGCCCCTTATAGACGTAGTCATTTGTTTTCATTTCATTACACCGCCTTAGATGGCATTGTATTTCAATTTTAAAACTCATTTATCTCATTAAATATCAGTCCTATCAAAATTTTACAAGGAATAAAACTTATCAGAAATCATTTTTAAAGAAACTTTTGGTATGTAACATATTTCACAAAAATCAATAATAAGCGAGATATTTCGATTTATTTCATTCAGGCCCCTTATAACCCCCCTTTTAAAAAACGTATTTTGAATATCATATAGCCTAAAATATAACTTAATTTATATTCCAATTTTCATATAAATCGGTTTAGCCATTATCGCGTGAAAAGGTAACAAACATCCAGACAGACAGACAGACATATAAACAAAACTTTCAAAAAAGCGATTTTCGGTTTTCAGGGTGGTTAATTATATATATTAGGACCAATTATTTTTGGAAAATCGAAAATTATCAGAAAAATTTCGGCTACAGATTTATTATTAGTATATATTATTATTATTATTATTATTATTATTATTATTATTATTATTATTATTATTATTGCCAGGCTTCGCTTAAAAGATCGTTTTGACCTAAATTACAATTTCTATATCAGCCTCCAGTTTTTTAATATTATTTTAAAGAAGTCATTTATGTCTTACGACGTTTTGATTCATATGTTGTAGTTTTTAATGTGGGTTTTCGATTGTCCATTTCATGGATGTGATCACAAAAGTTTTTCTTGCAATGCGCCAATTTCACTACTGTAATGGAAGTAGCGTATTTAGGCCTATGATTTCTATTCTTTGCGGATTTGTTCGTTTCTCTTTTCTGTCGGTCTGTGCCCAAAGACTTTATTCCTACGGCTTCTATTTCGTTAATTAATGTACTGGGGAGTGCCTAATATTCAGAACCATACAGGGGGAGAGAAACAGTTGAAAACTTCGTAAAATTTTATCATTGTTACTTTTCTCACTCTCGCCGGTAGCCATTTCCATTTCTTTCAGTAATGTAATTGAGGTACATTGGTTCAAAGAAGTTTTTTTTTCCATGAGTGCTAGACGTTTCTCCCCTATTTCGGTCTCAGAGTAAATCGATCTCTTTTCTCCCATTCTTTGGGTGATGTTCTCTCATTCTCTTGGTTTTGAATTTTAGTTCTGCATTTCGTGCGGTATTCGCCTACCTTGCTTCATAGGATGTGCCTTAATATGATTTCTAGTATTCTACAGGATGTTTCCGAGGTGGTGTTACAAACTTTCAGGGATGACGGCGAAGGGCACATGTATCAATTTGAGATAAGGAACCCTGGTCCGGAAATGACCGAGTCGAAAGTTACAAGCAAAAATAGTTGTGTGGAAATGAAATAATTTTATTCCTGCCTGGAGAGAAATAAAAAATAGGTTGCAGCCGCCAAATTACTCTTCAAGGAACGACCACTCATATAAATTGAGGGAAAGAAGACAGAGGACGGACAATGGAAAGTTTTCTATTCTCAATCGTACTATCAGGGTCTGGAATGCTTTACCTGCAGACTTACTAAAGGCTTTACCAACAACCAAAAATGTATTTAAAAATAGGCTTAAGAACTTTACTAATAGACGGTATACACAGTATTTAAAGGGTGTAAATGATATTTTGTTTTTGAAGTGTTGTATCAGTGAAGAATTATGTTGTGTCAGTGAAGTGTGTTGTGTCAGTGAAACGTGTTCCTGTCAGGGAAGCTTTATAGTTTATAGTGGCAGTGCAAAGTATTTGAACAGTGAAATGTTTTTGAAGTGTTAGTGAAATCAGGACAGAATCAGTGAAACGTGTCGTAGTTCCAGTGCAGTGAGTGAGTTGACAGCGAAATGAGTGTAATGTTGAAAGGTACTTGTGCAGATATGAACATATCATACTCGTGGGTTTTAGTTCGAACTTAGATTTAAGATACAAATTAGATTTATTTTAAATGTTATTTTAAGTGATCGTGCTTCATTTAATTTAGGATATTCCCTGTTATTATTATTATTATTATTATTATTATTATTATTATTATTGTTATTATTATTGTTAGTATTAATTATTAGTATTATTAATTGTATTTTTAATTAATAAGTTTATTATTGTCATTATTGAGTGTAATTAGTTACCACTGCCATTGGGTATATACCCATTGCAGTGTGAATAAATACATACATACACCTTATTTATGTGTATTTATCTGTACATCTTACACATACTGTATTCATCTGACGTTGTTTACGTTGTCTACTTACAGTATTCCATTCAGTGCGCTGTCTGAGGGGTGGGGACAGGAAACTACACTAAAGCAATGCAGATAGCGTAATGTGTAACGGACATGGTCGGTCCTGATATGCACGTCTGTAGACAGCAGTGTATGTGTACAAGTTGCAGTGTCCAGTCGATCAGTCCTAGTGAAATGGAGGAGTACACGAGAGCGGAATAAGCAGACCTGATTTTCGAATACGGATGAGCCAATGGGAATAATAGACAAGCTCGCAGATTGTATCGTACAAGTACCCACGTAGGAGACATCCGGCCCATACCATCTTTCCACGACTGTTCCAAAGTTTAAGAGAAGGAGGGCACGTGTTGCCAAATTACAATTCCATTTCCACACAATTATTTTTGCATATACTTTCGACTCAGTCATTTCCGGACCATGGTTCCTTATCTCAAATTGATACATGTGCCCTTCCCCATCATCCCTGAAAGTTTGTAACACCACCTCGGAAACACCCTGTATAATTTTTCACTCAAGTTAAATATATGTTCAACTCGTTTCTCCACCTCTGTTGATTCCATATACCTGTTTAGTGAAAGAGATGGAACTACTAATACTTGCTTACTTACTTACTTACTGCCTTTTAAGGAACCCGGAGGTTCATTGCCGCCCTCACATAAGCCTGCCATCGGTCCCTATCCTCAGCAAGATTAATCCATTCTCTATCATCATATCCCACCTCCCTCAAATCCATTTTAATATTATCTTTCCGTCTACGTCTCGGCCTCCCCAATGGTCTTTTTCCCTCCGGCCTCCCAACTAACACTCTATATGCATTTCTGGATTTTCCGAGGCTTACTGTTAGGTTTAGTAACAAGCTGTTTTTTACGGTGATGGGTTGTTAGCCCTTCACCCAACCCCCAAGCTGGAGGACCACCCCTTATCGGTTGTCCACGACTGCTTGTTCAATATATTCGCAGCTACCCTCCATATCTGGAGGCCGTCTCCTCTATCCGCAACCTGAGGACTACTAATACTTTATAATTTTTTTTTCCGTGTTTTGTCTAGACAGACAGCTCAACATGTCGACTTTTTATAGCGAAGCTTTTATTGAATCATATTCCACAACCGAAATACCTCATTAAAATTCTGTGGGAATATAGGCTAGTATTGTGTGAATACAATTTTCTTTCGTGGAATTGGGGGCCGTGCTTTTACATCTATCCCTGACATTAGATAGGATTCTGATTAATCAAACTCCAGACAAAACACAATCTGCAATCAGGCAAAGTAACAGGTTAATATTTGAATTAATGAATCGATGTGTTATTCTGGTCTGTGGAAGTGAAACTAACAACGCACGGGAAGGAGTTAAGATGAAACAAATATTTAGTTGGTGAGTGGAACATGGCTATTGTCTGGTGTCAGTAATTAACAGCCAGTTGTGACTTCGATTCTATTGTCATCTCTCCTCCACGTGTATGAACTGTAGTATCCAGGTCAGTGGGAATGTGGGTTAGTTCGCAACTTGGAACATGCGGAGACAAGCCAATACAAGTGGGAAGTGGCGGTGCAATGAACAATGCGAAATTAGTGTTGGCACTTACTTACTTACTTACTGGTTTTAAAGGAACCCGGAGGTTCATTGCCGCCCTCACATAAGCCTACCATTGGTCCATATCCTGAGCAAGATTAATCCATTCTCTATCATCATATCCCACCTCCCTCAAATCCATTTTAATATTATCTTCCCATCTACGTCTCGGCCTCCTTAAAGGTCTTTTTCCCTCCGGCCTCCCAACTAACACTATATGCATTTCTGGATTCGCTCATACGTGCTACATGCCCTGCCCATCTCAACGTCTGGATTTAATGTTCCTAATTATGTCAGGTGAAGAATACAATGCTTGCAGTTCTGTGTCGTGTAACTTTCTCCATTCTCCTGTAACTTCATCCCTCTTAGCCCCAAATATTTTCCTAAGCACCTTATTCTCAAACACCCTTAACCTATGCTCCTTTCTCAAAGTGAGAGTCCAAGTTTCACAACCATACAGAACAACCGGTAATATAACTGTTTTATAAATTGTAACTTTCAGATTTTTTGACAGCAGACTAGATGATGAAAGCATCTCACCTGAATAATTACAGGCATTTCCCATATTTATTCTGTGTTTAATTTCCTCCCGAGTACCATTTATATTTGTTACTGTTGCTCCAAGATATTTGAACTTCTCAGTGTTGGCACTGATCGTATTATTATTATTATTATTATTATTATTATTATTATTATTATTATTATTATTATTATTTATTATCATTATTATTATTATTATTATTATTATTATTATTATTATTATTATTATTATGCTATATTTCGCTATTTTTAACCTAACTTTGCTTCTGTATCCCACATGCGTTTCAATTCAATCATCCCATATTTCGTTACTTTTAAGCTAACTTTTCTTCGGTGTCCCACATGCTTTTCAATTCAATCAACTCATATTTCGTTAATTTTAACCTAACTTTGCTTCGGTGTTCCACATGCTTTGCACTTCAATCATCCAATATTTTGCTACCGTTTAAGCTTTCATATAATTCTATCTAATGTAATTGCAACTTTTATATTTAAGTGAATCCCACTTCTGTTTCTTAACATGTCAAGTTTATTAGATGCCACGATTCTATCTATATTTATAGGTTGATTCCTAAAATTGCTATTGGTGACCATCTCGACTTATTGACACTGGAATTGGCTCACGTTTACGACATCCATAGGTTTCCTCTCTCATTTTAACAAAATTAAAGTTATTGTAATGTGACTTCCAACATACCACGTCAAGTCACCTTATACGTAGTGCAGGACTAACACTGACAAGAAATTATGATTCCATGTATGAACAAACATTGTTCATTCAAAATGGCTTCCACCTACGTATATACAAGACACAGTGTTCGATGACACGTGGAGGCGTGTGAGGAAGACTGTTCCAAGCATTATTGCGCCGCTAGCCGGCATCGTGTCCAGCTGCCGACATTCTCTTTGATACTTCCGCCCACAAAGTGCTCTGCGATAAGCGGTTCAGACCAAACACATTTCAAAACAGCTGTGCTTACTGAACCTGTCAATTCAAGTATATGTTTTATAGCACATCTTCCCGCGTGACAAGAATTTGCTGACTTCCACTCTGCAGTCTGTTGTAAGATGGGTGAACCACGGCCAATCCAGCGTTGTGGAAACGCCTCATTGAGTTAGGCTACTCACGAACGAAAATGGCCGTGGGTCACTCATCTTGCCAGCTCCTCTCGACTGGCCACCTCGCAGTCCTGACTTCACAATCTGTGACAATGCGCTGTGGGTTTTCATCAAGAGCATTGTTGTACAGGAACGGTACGACACCATTTATGAATTTATTGAAAGACGCCGTGGCACGTGGTTTCCAACAGATTACACCAGCAATGCTGAGGTGAATGTCACATTATTTTGTGTGAGGAAAATGATGGTGGGACATATTGACTCTTTGGATACTTAGGACCAGTGTTGCCAATTCAGCGGTTTTCCCGCTAAATCTAGCTTTTTTGGATAACCGTCTCGCGAGTAAAATTATATTATCCCGCTTAGTGGGAATGCTAGCGGTTTTTAATCTATAAAGTTTCTGAAATGAAATTCATATTAGCATTATAAGCGGCTTTCATAATTACATTTAATTCGTTCAGTGTGTGTTTTGTAAAATAATGGATGTGTTAATGTAGTGATAATTCCATATTATATATGTTACCGTTAAAATCCGAAATCCGTCAAAACCAGTTTCAACTAGTAAAAATTAGTTTAAGAAAATAAAGATAGATAGAAAGTGAGTTTTCGTATGATCTAGAATCAGAGTCAGGTTAGGTTTGGTTTGTTTAGGTTTTTGTTTGGTAAAAGCCTAAAAAAACCTAAACAAACCAAACCTGACCTGTCATTGATTCTAGATCTCACGAAAATTCGCTTTCTATCTATCTATATTTTAAAACTAGTTTTTATTAGTTGAAACTAGTTTTGTCGAATTTTAGGTTTTAACGATAACATATATCGTGCAAAAAGAATTTAAATATGTTGTGTCTGTGATAAAAGTATTCAAAATTGCTGTATAGCGCCACATTGGCAATGATAATAGTGTGCAATATTCGTTACATTGGCGGGTGAATGCTTTATCTTGACCGTTATCATCATCATCATTATTATTATTATTATTATTATTATTATTATTATTGAATAATAAGTATACAATAAAATCTAGAGATATTTGTTAGAAAATCGCGGGTTTTCGCAAGCCATCTAGCGGGATTATACGAACAACTGTTGGCAACACTGCTTAGGACATACAGTTAGTGTGAAGTGGATGTATGTCTGCGTTACGACCGGAATTACATAAATAGTGTGTATATTTGAGGCATTTATAAGGGGTAATGGAACTTTGTGCCCACCCTGTACATGAAAATGCGGTGTGAAAGTTTCAGTTTCTGTACAGTGTGACAGCTATATAAGCACTCAGCATCTCAGAGTTATGTACTCAGCGTATTCCGAATCTCACCGGACCGGTGGACAACAATGACGTCACGCTGCAGCGAATTAGGAACAAAACGAGCGTATTCCGAATCTCACCGGTGAGCAATCCGATGGCATCACGGTGTTCCGAATTCCACCGATGACGTCATTGATGCTCCACCGGTGTCGCACCGGTGCCATCAACTTGCAGAGGTGGTGGCAGTCTCCATCAGCCGCCATCAGTGAATCTGATTGGTTCTTGTATAGGGCGGGAATTAGCAGACGAATAACATCGTGCACTGTTGTGTCATGGCGGTGTGTTCTGCTTTAGTTCTGCTGTATTGTTTGTAATGAGCACAACGTCAAAACAATATCTTAATGGCTTATGAGCGAACATGTCAACGGACCAGTTATTACTACTGGTTCAAGAAGTAAATTGTTTATGCCATCTTTTCGCTGAACGAGATAGGAGTACGAAAATTTTGCAAAATTTTGCTAGCGTAGCACAAAAAACAACTTGTACAGTCGCCATGACAGCATCGATCCTTCCAGCAGTTTTGTTCCTTATTTCGCTGCAACGTGACGTCATTGATGCCACCGGACCGGTGAGATTCGGAATACGCTGAACTGCTGGAAGGATTGATGGCTGTCATGGCGGCTGTATAAGTTGTTGGCTGTACTACGCTAGCAAAATTTTGCGAAATTTCCGTACTGCCATCTCGTTCAAAGAAAAGAGAGCATAAACAATTTATTTCTTGAACCGGTAGTAATAACTGGTCCGTTGCCATGTTCGCTCATAAGCCATTAACATATTGTTTTTACGTTGTGCTCATTACAAACAATACAGCAGAACACACCGCCATGACACAACAGTGCACGATGTCATTCGTCTGCTAATTCCCGCCCTATACAAGAACCAGTCAGATTCACTGATGGCGGCTGATGGAGACTGCCACCACCTCTGCAAGCTGATGGAACCGGTGCGATACCGGTGGATCATCAGTGACGTCATCGGTGAAATTCGGAACACCGTGATGCCATCAGATTGCTCAGCGCTGAGATTCGGAATACGCTCACTGACTTCATATTAATTAAGGGAAGCAAGTCGTGTACAGTAGTGGCAAAATAAACCGGACCAACCCTTGTAGCTGATTTCAGAGCCTTGTTCACTCCAGAGCACGATTGACTGGTAACTAAGACTTTCGTGGTTCGAATCCTGCCTGAGAGGGAAACTCTTTTTTGTTCCTTATTGAAATTTATTCCCAATACTTTTTGATTGCTAGTAAAATTCATGTTCTGGAAATATTAAATTAAGTAGTAAAATATCGCTGCAATCGAAAAGTATTGGGAATAAATTTGAATAAGAAACAAAAAGGGTCCGCACCTGCGGAGTAACGGTCAGCGCGTCTGGCCGCGAAACCAGGTGGCCCGGGTTCGAATCCCGGTCGGGACAAGTTACTTGGTTGAGGTTTTTTCCGGGGTTTTCCCTCAACCCAACACGAGAAAATGCTGGGTAACTTTCGGTGCTGGACCCCGGACTCATTTCACCGGCATTATCACCTTCATTTCATTCAGACGCTAAATAACCTAGATGTTGATACAGCGTCGTAAAATAACCCAATAAAAAAAAGTTTCCTTCCCAGGCAGAATTCGAACCTCGAAAGTCTTAGTTACCAGTCTATCGTGCTCTGGGGTGAACAAGGCTCTGAAATCAGCTACAAGGGTCGGTCCGTTTTTTTTTTTTTTGCCGGTACTATAGTGAGGGTCACATAAAAATAGTTCCTAAACAGCAAATATTGCCGTCTTGTCAGTGTTGCCAACTGTCACCAGATATCACACTATTCTACGTACTAAAAGATTTATTAATTACCTCACTTTATGTTGGAAGGTTATTCGAAATAATTCAATAATTTGTAACATATTTTCGTAGGCAACTATACGGAAAAGGTATCAACATGTCAAGTATTTTGTCTGGCAGTATGAAATTCAATGGTTTGACTAAACAAATGATTCACGAGACCTAACCTAAAAATGTATTTTGTTTGACCACATGAAATTATTAGTACTAACTCCGAAAACTTAACTGACTACAGTCTTGAATTATAACCACAACCTAACACATAAAATAAGTATTATGTATTAATATTAATACTGATATTAATTAATTATTAGTATGTTTAAATTTCACTAACTTCTAGTAATCGGCTCAGAAATCTAGTACAATTTTAATTTCATGGAATTCCAGTACCGACAAATATTATCGATATTTGTCTCAGCTGCCAACATACCAGTTACAAAATCACTAACATTTGTAGTATTTGTCAGTATCGAAATTCGAAACGAAGTCGGCAAAAGAAAATTTAATCTCCAAACTAGAAAATCACCACAATCCACTAGCTTATGTAGTAATGGGGGAAAATGGTTATGTTTCACCCTCAGGGTATGAAGTAAGCTGACCCGGACTATATACAATACCTCTTCGTAGAAGATTCAATAGATATGTACCTACCTCTTTCTTGCCTTCTCTGATATAACTTAGCCAAAATATTGTGTGTATGTGTGTAGTTCCGAAAGGTTGCATATTTTTATTTTTATGGCTGGAAGAAAGACTTTCTTTGTTTCCTCGGGTTGGTATTTAAAATATCTCAGATCGCTCAGCTCAGAAAAGAAGGCAAATCTACAAGCTTGTGTGCTACATTTTGCTTATTATAACTTTGTTCTGGGGGTCGGGTAGTTCAGTTAGTAGAGGAACAGGTTACTAACTGGATGGCCACAGTTCAATTCCGGTTGGTAGCGGAATTATTCTCGTTGTTAAAACTTCCAGAAAAACCTGTCACGGCTCACACGGCCACCTGTCTTTCCACAGCCGACCAAACCTCTTCATTCTAGTGCCGAGGTCATGAAACAATGGAGCTCTACTTCCATGCCCCCATACACCTTCATAGCGTCTGTGTTTTTCCAGTCTTTTGCGCTTGTTGTTATTATTGGTATAAAATATATGTTACATTATTTCGTTGTTTGTAAAATGTCATTATCACTTTCATTATGTCGTTTTCATGAAATATTAAAACATGTTTTATTATCAAGAATGCAAACACACCACTCAACCAACCAGCATCCACTTCAACACAGTTTGTGATGTGGTTTACGGCACACACTTTCCCTTCCCCCAGATCAAGCAGCTTCTGGCACACGCGAGCTTCTGTCGATGACGACCCGGTGAGCACGAGAACAACTCTCTCTCTCTCCTCCCGCGTCTATGAATGGTCATTTTACAGATTATTTATTTATTTATTTATTTATTTATTTATTTATTTATTTATTTATTTATTTATTTATTTATTTATTTTTACTTATTTATTTATTTATTTATTTATTTATTTATTTATTTATTTATTTATTTATTTATTTATTTATTTATCTGTTTATTTACCTCTTCATTTATTTATTTAATATTCATTTCTTTATCTCTTTATCTATTTATTGCTTTCTTTTTATTTGTTTATTTATTTATTTACTAGCCGTACCCGTGCGCTCCGCTGCACCCGTTAAAATAAATATGATGTAATTGCATAATTAAAATAGGACATTTTATCCAGAGAACATTCGTGTTTGATAGAAGGATAAATCGTTTAATATGTTACTTAATTTAAATTGTATTAAGAAAATTAAAATGCGATCATTTTGATCCAGAGACCACTCATTTGGTCATAAAAATTATTTTAGGAAATACAGGAAACGAATGTACAGAATAGCCTATCAAGTTTTCTGTGCATAAGAAGCTATTTTAATCTTACCTGTCCTCGATTCACTCAGAAGTTACTGTGATAACATTATAGCATTATGTCCATCTAGAGAAACTACACTTTCCAATGGTGAATTAATAATTGATTATACAAATTGGTTTAAATTAGCTTCCGATATTACTTCATACAAACACAGAAACATTCTCTGTAGGCTATGTTTCATAGCTTTCGATTGTTGTTGTCCAAGGCCCCTTATAGACGAAGTCATTTGTTTTTTATTTCATTACACCACCTTAGATGGCGTTGTTATTGTAATTTTGAAACTCATTTATCTCATTAAATATCAGTCCTATCAAAATTTTGCATAGAATAAAACTTATCGGAAATTATTTTTAAAGAAACTTTTGTTATGTAATATTTTTCCTGAAAATTAATAATAAGGGAGATATTTAGATTTCTTTAATTAAAGCCCCCTTATAACCCCCCCTTTTAAATAAAATATTTTGAATGCCATATAGCCTAAATTCTAAGTTACAACGAACTTAATTTATATTCCAATTTTCATATAAATCGGTTCAGCCATTATCGCGTGAAAAGGTAACAAACATACAGACAGACAGACATACAAACAAAAATTTCAAAAAAGCGATTTTCGGTTTCAGGGCGGTTAATTATATATGTTAGGACCAATTATTTTTGGAAAATCGAAAATTACCAGAAAAATTTCGGCTACAGATTTATTATTAGTATTTATTTATTTATTTATTTATTTATTTATTTATTTATTTATTTATTTATTTATTTATTTATTTATTTATTTATTTATTTATTTATTTATTTATTTATTTATTTATTTATTTATTTATTTATTTCATCAATCTTTGATCACGTCATGGCGGATTAGATGTATTCCAAATCCGCCATCACTCTATACAAATATATTTGAACTTATAAGTTTCCTCTGTTTACAATAATAATACTACTAATAATAAAAATAATAATAATAATGATAAAAGTAATAATAATAATCAACTAATAAGTATACCTCTTTTATTTAAAACTCATACTCTCATAAGAATTATTCTATTACTTCACTGACTACTCTTCGTAGTTTCTTATCGTGTAACTCCTCAACATTTATAATTCCATCTCCGTTAGAGCTTTGACTTTCTCTTCCATCTAATTTTAACTCTAAACAGAAATTTTCCTAATTTATGCAGACTGCTGGCGTTTAGGTGACCATTCATTTTTTATAAGCTACTATAGCGTTTATTTGTAGAAATTTTTTATCCACTCAACTGTTTCTCAAATCATTCGTTGCCTGACACTTTAACAAAGGACATTTATCCTTCTCTACGTTCCCTCTCCTATTCTTGAGTCTCCAGATAGCTAATCTCCACCATGCCATTCCCGTTCTCTCTTCCCTTGAATTTAGTCTGACATATTCTTCCTGTTCCCAAAACTGCTTCACCTCCCTATAGTATTTTAGTGGTCCTAGGTCTTTAATATTACTAAAAATATCTTGTCTTGAAATTTCGCTTGTCCTCTCTTTTACTATTCTTCCAATAGTTTTCGTGTTTATAGACCCTAGTTCTCTCCATAGCCAATTTAGACCTAATCTGTTTATTTCACTTTCCAGCTCTTTCAGCCAATGTATTTGTTTATGTATTTATCTCTTTATGTATTTATTCATTTGCCTTTTCTGTTTACCTGTTTATCTCTTTATGTATTTGTTTGCTTATTTGTTTATCTACTTATCTATTTATATCTCGTATGTGATCAGTTGGACGCAATAAATGAATATGAATATGAATTAGTATTTATTTATTTTATTTATTTCAGTTATCATCATCCTCATTAAATATAATAGCAACCTACGATACTATTCTATTATTCATGTGCTAAAAAGGATAAATGTTCATCTTCCCTCTTGCTTAAAAAAGTCCCTTGAGCAGATCCTTGTATTTCCCTATTTTGACTATGCTGACATTTTACTGACTGACCTTTCCAGCGACAACAAATGAAACTTCAACGTGCTCATAATTTGTGTGTACGTTTTGTAAGCAATGTTCGTAAATATGATCATATTACCCCATCCCTGAAGCAATAGGTTGGCTTAAACTAGATAAGAAAAGAAAACATTCACTTTTTCTCTTCGAAATCTTGAACTCTTCTATTCCTTCGATGTCATCTCGCTTCACTTACCTTTCTTCCCACCACAATCTGAACACACGCTCTCGCCATGAAACAATACTAACAATACCATCCCATCGCACCTCCTCATATATCCTCTTTCAAATAGCCCTGCCAAGACTCTTTCGTTACCTGCTAGCATCAGGGACTGTCGAAATAAAATTCAATTCAAACGCAAACTCACTAGGCACTTGGTCAGTAATTGAGACTCGTTCAGACATGGTTTCTTGTAAATAGTTCTTTTAATCTACCACAAAATATCTCAATATCCGGTAATTTCATCACTATAGAATTTTGTTATTGTAGGTTTAATTTGTAATTTAGTAAATACAAAAATATTCTTTGTTCTTAACTTCTATGATAAAATGTCTAGCTTTCATTAATCAGGTATTCTTGTCGTACTTTAATTTTTATTGTAATTTTAATTGTAAATTTAATATTAATTGTAATCTTATTGTTCATGTTATAGTTGTAATCCCCTGGTAGAGGGGCAGAGAAGGCCTGACGGCCTTATCTCTACCAGGTTAAATAAATAAATCTAATCTAATCTAATACTGATTCAATCTTCACACTCGTACGAGGATTTTGAACCAACGCTAGACATTCACAATTCTGCAGTGCTCGGGAAAAGTGACACAAGTCAGTTTCAAAACCTTTTTGATAATTTATTGACAACTTACACTGGTTTATGTCGATTTGATTTTTTTCTGTATGAATTATTGTATTGGGAGAAATACTTATGTATTTTTTCCAAGCGAGCAGATGTTCCGTAAGTTGTCAATAAATTATCAAAAAACGTTTGTGGAAACTGACTTGTGTCACTTTTCCCGAGCCAACTCGTGGATCATCAGGCATGAAGGATTATCAAGTTCTGAATGGAGAGAAATGCTAAAAATGACTGCGATGGTGGCACCAGTACGTTCTCTCCCCGGTCGCTCTTGTAGGCACTGCAGTGAGTTAAACTTTACCACATGTGCTTGGTAGTTGCCCACAGGGAGAAGTACTATAAAACGTCACAACATCATACGTTCTATGATCGCAGATGCACTTCGATCCAAAAATCTAGACGTTCACGAGGAAGTTCATTGTATTGCTGATGGTGGAAGCAATCGTAGGATCGATATCATAGCTTAAATAGTAAACAGACAGCCGAAATAATTGATCCTACAATCAGATTTGAAATCTCAGCCACTCAACCATCTGAAGTGAACGAAGAGAAAAAGAAAATCTACTAGCCCACGATTCAGTACCTATCGGCGAAATACAACATAGAAAAATCACAGTTACCGGTCTCTTCTTCGGAGCGATACCATTCCGTTTTGTAAAGTGGAAAAATACAAGCTGACGAGAGATCTTGAAGATGCCATCGTCACCACCATAATAAAATTTTCTGTAGCGATATTTCGTCAGCATCTTTATGACATTCAATTTAAATTATATTTGGTTATATTTTTTTCTTATGTCTTAATCACTTTTGTCTGAAACCTGTTTATATAATTTTTCATTTTAAATTTTAATGTGAGCTCTTCTGTGTCGCAGGGCAAACCCAAAATATTGGGTCAGACCAATAAATTAAATAAAATGGTGGAAATCTGTGGTCATGTAGTAGGCCTAATCGTCATGAAAAGCACAGCTTAAGACAACGTAGAACAAACATTAAACAAGATACATCATCCACCCCCCTGTGAACAGAACACAAATCTCAATTTTTCTTGTTAAGAAAAATATATTAATTAAATAGCAAAGCAATCATCTGTAAGTAAATGTTGCTGAACAGTTCCTTTCAGCTTAAAATTATCTTTGTTTTGTTATTTATTTCGTAATGTAAATTAAATAATAGGATAGGTAATTGTATGTAAATAATTACCCTTCGAGTTTTCTTCCACTTATTTCATACGGTACTTAAATAACACAACAATCACGTGTAAAAAGTTGTGTGTTTATTTTATTCTTTCGTTTAGGCTTAATTAAACAATAAAGCAGCCATTTGCAAATTATTATCCTTTAATGTCTTCCTCTCACTTAAAATTAACTTTGTTACGTATCACTTATTTCATACGTTAATGAAATAGTAGAATAACTAGGCCAAAATATAAATAGTTGTCTTCTGAATTTTGGCTTTTCCTTGCACTTAAAATTAGCTTCACTTTTGTTTCTCCTTCCACATATTAATCTATACCGGTACTAATAATAAATCTGTAGCCAACATTTTTCTGGTAATTTTCGATTTTCCAAAAATAATTGGTGTTTACATGTATAATTAACCATTCTGAAACAGAAAATCGCTTTTTTGAAATTTTTGTTTGTATGTCTGTCTGTCTGGATGTTTGTTACCTTTTCACGCGATAATGGCTGAACCGATTTATATGAAAATTGGAATATAAATTAAGTTCGTTGTAACTTAGATTTTAGGCTATATGGCATTCAAAATATTTTATTTAAAAGAGGGGTTACAAAGGGGCTTGAATTAAGTAAATCTAAATATCTCCCTTATTTTTAATTTTCATGAAAAATGTTACATAATAAAAGTTTCTTTAAAAATGATTTCCGATAAGTTTTACTCTACGCAAAATTTTAATAGGACTGATATTTAAGGATATACAAGACTTTTAAAATAACAATACAATACATTTTCACCGTCTCCTCAGATTATAGCGTTGTTGTTCCTACAATAACTCCTATGTGAAAAATATAAAATTTTTGAGTAGGAAGAAAAAACGCATTTATTCATTCCATGGCAATGGTACATTAGTGATCGTGAATTCTTACATTTTCGAAAGAGACAAATCATATCACTATATATGCTGATCACTATTTAACAAGGTTCAGAACCATAGTGGGCCAATCTTTACTGAAGACGTAGAAAACAAAGGTTAAAATTAAGTATTACATAATCCAATGAATAAGTAATATAAACTATACACATTAAAACTAAATGCTGTAAATCTTCATTAAACTATGGTTGCATGTAATAACAATTAAGAAACATGTTAAAGGAATTGTCATTGCACCAAATGATTGCTCTCTGGATCAAAATGATCGCATTTTAATTTTTTTAATACAATTCAAATTAAGTAACATATTAAACGATTTATTCTTCTATCAAACACGAATGTTCCCTAGATCAAATGTTCTATTTTAATTATGTAATTACTTTATATTTATTTCTAACGGGTGCAGCGGAGCGCACGGGTACGGCTAGTTAATAATAAAACAGCCAACTGTGAACAATTGTCTTTCGATTTCTCCTTTCTTTTATAATTATCTTAGTGTTATGTTACTTCTATAATGTACTTGATACTTACAAGTCTTTTTTTTTAATTTCTAGTCACGGTTTCAAAATGAAAAACGAGGTCAATAGAATTCAGGCGCCTAAAATTCGGATCGATATAACAGGCGAAGTTTCGTTGTCTTGATAAGTTTCTATCTGTACGTACAGTATGTAGGAGGCCATGAATGTTGAGAACTTCCGTACAGACGGCGTGTTCAGCTAATGTGCATAGCAGCCGGATATTTGCAATGTTAATACTATCGACGTGCAAATACTGAATTAATGCGATGTAATGGCACAACAATTTATACGTTATGATAAATTACTCAGTGACAACTGTCTCTGTAATAAGCTTCAATTAAATATTTCTGGTATTGCCAAATCCTACCATAATTTATAGGAATTACTCAGTTATTGGTAGGCTATGTTTACTCCAGTCGTGGTAGAAATGAAGATATTCTTTCTCACTGTGTGTCCCTTATCTTTTCTTTGTTCTTTCTTGTCTTATGCGGTGGTCTTACGTTATGCTGACCATAATGACCAGGATCTTGCGGTTACCAGTTTTCATTTTTTCCGTGGTTCGGGATTCAAACTCAGTCCAGTAAAGCTGACAATTCATATATTCGTCAGTCTGAAAAGGGTAAGGTTAAGAGCGGTCATACATGGCGTGATATTGTTAGTTTTCGTGTTTCTCGTCCATTTGACAGCATTTCTTAAAAGCGATAGCGAATATTTTTCGATCGACGATGTTATCCAACACCTTATTTCGATATTCTTGATTGTTTGAGTTTATGACATATAACTTTAACTATTATTATTGTGACTATTACACTTTTATTACGTCATACTATTTTTAACCAATAAAACGGACGAAATAACGTATTTCAATCAATCATGGCAGTATCGCACAATTTTATCGCTTCTTAGCATTTGTTTGATTTTATCACTACCCTAGCATTTGTTTCTTTGTTTGCCAACATTTGAAAGTGCAAATTCTTTACGGTACTATGAAACATGCTTTCTCTCCCGCATACATTGTCGACTAAAAATGGCGGCTCTGTTCAAACATTTTGGTAAAGATACCATTAGTGAAATAGAATTTTAGTAAGTCAAAAAAATATCTATTTTATTGTATTAGAGTACTTTATTTCTTATAATCTTTATATACTTTCTTCCGTTTTATCACCTCCCTAGCATTTGTTTCTTTGTTTGCCAACATCTCAAACTGCAAATTCTTTACGGTACTATAAAGCATGCTTTGCGATCGTCATTTATTTACAGCATAGACAGTGAATTGAAAATGGCAGCTCCATTCAAACGTTTTGGTGAAGCTAACATTAGTGAAATAGAATTTTAGTAAGTCAATCAATATTTTATTGTATTAGAGTACTTTATTTCTTCTAATCTTTACAAACTTTCTTCTAATAGTGTAATAGTCAATTAAATACCACTCGAGTTTTAATTTTCTCTAGATAAATCAAAACCTCTAGTGAGATTACTGTTGAAAAATTTATTTATACACGCTTTAACATCTGTGGTCATATCGCGTGCTTAGGATCTGTGGGTATTCAAATAGCCAGGTTTTTTTTTACTATTGTTGAGTTCCTGTTTCTGTTATTGTGTGTTGTAGATGGTTTGTGTTCATACAACTGATTTAGATTTTGATTAATGTTCATATTGGTCATTTCAGATCTCAAGTAGATCTATAGAACTGAAAAGTTTTTACTTAACATTATGTTTATCATACTTACTTACTTACTTACTGGCTTTTAAGGAACCCGGAGGTTCATTGCCGCCCTCACATAAGCCCGCCATTGGTCCCTATCCTGAGCAAGATTAATCCAGTCTCTACCATCATATCCCACCTCCCTCAAATCCATTTCAATATTATCTTCCCATCTACGTCTCGGCCTCCCCAAAGATCTTTTTCCCTCCGGCCTCCCAACTAACACTCTATATGCATTTCTGGATTCGCCCATACGTGCTACATGTCCTGCCCATCTCAAACGTCTGGATCTTATGTTCCTAATTATGTCAGGTGAAGAATACAATGCGTGCAGCTCTGCGTTGTGTAGCTTTCTCCATTCTCCTGTAACTTCATCCCTCTTAGCCCCAAATATTTTCCTAAGCACCTTATTCTCAAACACCCTTAACCTATGTTCCTCTCTCAAAGTGAGAGTCTAAGTTTCACAACCATAAAGAACAACCGGTAATATAACTGTTTTATAAATTCTAACTTTCAGATTTTTTGACAGCAGACTGGATGATAAAAGTTTCTCAACCGAATAATAACACGCATTTCCCATATTTATTCTGCGTTTAATTTCCTCCCGAGTATTATTTATATTTGTTACTGTTGTTCCAAGATATTTGAATTTTTCCACCTCTTCGAAGGATAAATCTCCAATTTTTATAGATCCATTTCGTACAATATTCTCGTCACGAGACATAATCATATACTTTGTCTTATGTTTATCATACATGAAAAAATAAATTATCAGAGGTTCCACCTCCTAGCAGTATGCTAACATAGAAATATTTCGAAAATGGTCATAACTAGTATTTCCGTCAAAATGCTCATATTGACAGCATCGTTCATACTGTCAGCACAGACGTAAACCACTTTCTCCTGAAGTCAATATAATTCAAGTTTATTTGCTAGTCTTCAGACCAATGAACTTGGGTCAAACATCCAGCACACGAAGCGTAGCAGGGCTTAGATTTCGCTTCTTGAATTACACGTAACCAGTGAGCACGAACAGAACTGTAAGAGAATTATATGTTGGCTTCATCCACAAGGCGACGTAGACGCACTTGACAAGTTGTGGAGTCGAAATATGCGTGCAACACTTGGCGAGTCCTTCACACCTACCCAGTTCACACCTTAATTAGACAAGCTAGCGCAAAACAGGTACAAGTTCCTCTAATAATTACACTGGTCGGGGACCTTCTAGTCAGTAGACAATTCCTGTACCAACAGAGCCAGCCTCTTAAGGTACAGGGATATCATTTTATTTTTACTAACATTTTCAATATTAACCTGACTATACCTTTGGATTAATGATTGAGACCCGGAAACACCGTTTTCTACCTCCTTCCAGGACTGGAGTTCGATGATACTGGCGTAAAATACAAACAAATCACTTTACTAGGTACAGGAGGGAAGAAAAGTAGTTCATCCATTTACGCAAAGTATGAAATATCGCGATTTTGAGTGTGATAATTTTCATTAGGTTTCTGCTTAATCAAAATACAATATAGTATTAACAATAAGTGTTTTTACTCACGAACTGAGTTATCCATGCGAACGTATTCATTATGCAGTGTATATATACTGTCTACAGCACATTAGCGTACAATATAGAGAATGAAGTTAAAATGAAAAATAATGATAATATGGATATTTAAACACATTTTTTAAAATGGTGGCCGTTCATTTCGATACAGGCTTCAGTTCTTTTGTGCATATATCGCACTACAAACTATTGCATCTAATTACAATTACCAGCTTCGTCCTTCATTCTTAGTAACTCATGTTGAAATAATTCTGTACCTACTCTACGTACTGTAAATTCAATCTTCACTTCTGCCCGACCCGAAAATATAAAATTACTCAGACATGCTATCTACTGTCCGTCCAAGTGGTTATGTTGCAGGATCGTAGAATGGGGGAATCACGTGATAGTTAATTACTTTAAACAGTTGTATAATATTACGTAGACGTCCAATTAATTCCTAACAGAAATTAATATTTTCAGAAAAGAGCTAAGAAAGCCCAGCCACTAGTCTTTACAGTGGAGCGAACAGAAGCAGGTGGGGGAAATCGGGATACGACGTAGGCAAACGGACGACAGTACCTGTGCGAAAATATGATTCAATATTGGAAGTTTTCGTCACTAGAAAACGCGAACATATTTCTGAAACGTACTATAATCACTAACTCAGTACTGCGGCCTTGGTTCTGTGTGGAGGAACTTCGTTAGTAGAAGGGGTGGAAGTGAAGTACATTAAAAAACTCAAGTACAATAAAAGTTGAAGTAAAAATAAAATGATGTCCCTGTATATATACACCTTCACATACAAAAAATTTTGTTTTATATAATTTTGCTCTGTAAAATTTTTTATACAATTGAGAATGGTACCAGAAAGAGAATGAAGTGAACAGATCCCTTGAAATTATGTCTAAATTGTTTATAAAAATTATTTTGTTTATAATTTTGACATGCAACTTGAAACATGATAGCTCATGCAGTTTTTAAGATAGAGCCACAGTTTTTTCACTGTTTTATAGCTAAAACTATTCTTTTGTGCCTGACATAGAACTATTTTTTATTTTTATTTACATTAATTAAATATTACCATTTATGTAACTTACAATAGTATTTTATGTTGCATAAATCATGTAAAAAAATCCATAGGCAATTATTAATTATATTAATGTTATTTTACACTGGGCGACATTTCAAGCTTCAAAATGACACCAATATCTTCTTGGTAACACCATATTTGGCTGAGATATCATGTTTGAAAGAATTAAATATTCTAAAATTACTATTTACAGGAAATGAGCAACAAACTTTCAGGGTCTAGAAGACTCCATCATCATATGTCACCCCTTAAGCAGCTTCATGTCGGTCCAGTTTCAGCTTCTTTCTGTCACTCAAATACCTCCTCCTTGTTTTAACTTCAGGTGTTGAATTTTTTTGGCATTTTTGTCCCTATTTCCATTGATGCAACAAATCCTGCGATGGTGTTTGTCCCAGGGTTTATGCCCATCCTCCTCAGAATTGTAATTTCTACTTTTGGACTCTTATTAAAATGACGTACAACATCATTGACATACAAATTTACAGTTTTATGACTAACAGTAAAAGATTATAAATTACTTCATTATGTAAAAAAGTTTTTTAAATCTAATGATCATGCCCAGATATCTATGCATCTATTTCGGGACTAGAATTTTACAAGCAATGCTGGACGAGGGGATTGACTGCTACGAAGATGCACTCCAAATGTAAGTGACCGTGGCTGATGACGCAGCATTTTGGAAAATAGGACATCTGAAAAACCATAAGGCATAAATCGAAAATGTTTTGTATCAAATTAAAGGGGAGAAAATTCTCTATTAAAATAGTTATATTTTGAACATTCTAATTTTTCATCATTTTTTGCGTTTTGTGGATGTACTTATAACTTAACTGCCACTGGGCTACATGAGCTACATCTCCTTATGATTTTAAAAGCTCTGGCAAGTTACAACACATCAGATAGGCCTAGGAATATCACATTCATGCGTGTGGGATATTGGAAGTTGTATACAGCCATACGACTACCTGTATTTTAATTATTCTAGGTTTAAATACATTGCAATTATATCTATTCAACTGTTTTGGATAATAAACAAGTGCAATAATACATATTTCGAGCAATCTAGTCTACAAATATCCATGGTAACTCCGTGACTATCACAGTGAAAACCAATATAGCGAGGACTACGCAAAACCAGTCAACACTGAGATGTCAAAAGAACCGATATTGACCGGATGTTTACTCTTCGCAATTCTGTACGAATATTGACACTCACGGATGTATATTATAAAGGAGAAGAAGAATTTGTTTTGACAGGGTGAATCTTTTATGTAGCTTCAATCATTTAATGGATGGAGTAATATGAAAGAAATATTAGTATTTTGATGATGTTATTACTAGAGTTAATGGTGTGTTTTTTCTACTACTGATGCTGTTACATCAAGGGATGGATGTTCAGAAGAAGATTTTTTGGTTTCCAACATCTCCTACATTTTCATATTAAGCTGTACGAGAGCATGGCACCCGATTTCTCTAGCATACTAAAGAAGATATGGAAGCTGATTTTGCTCCCATATTAAACAAGGCGTGGAAGCCAATTTTGCTACCATACTAAGCAAGGCGTGGAAGCCGATTTTGTTATTATACTACTGTAAACAAGGCGTGGAAGCCGATTTTGCTACCATATTAAACAAGGCGTGGAAGCCGATTTTGCTGGCATACTAAACAAGGTTTGGAATCCAATTTTGCTACCATATTAAGCAAGGCGTGGAAGCCGATTTTGCTACCATACTAAGCAAGGCGTGGAAGCCGATTTTGTTACTACTGTAAGCAAGGCGTGGAAGCCGATTTTGTTACTACTGTAAGCAAGGCGTGGAAGCCGATTCTGCTACCATACTAAGGAAGGCATAAAAGCCGATTTTGCTACATTATTAAGCAAGGTATGGAAGCTGATTTTGCTACCATACTAAGGAAGGCATGAAAGCCGATTTTGCTACATTATTAAGCAAGGTATGGAAGCTGATTTTGCTACCATACTAAGGAAGGCATAAAAGCCGATTTTGCTACATTATTAAGCAAGGTATGGAAGCTGATTTTGCTGCCATACTAAGGAAGGCATGAAAGCCGATTTTGCTACATTATTAAGCAAGGTATGGAAGCTGATTTTGCTGCCATACTAAGGAAGGCATAAAAGCCGATTTTGCTACATTATTAAGCAAGGTATGGAAGCTGATTTTGCTACCATACTAAGGAAGGCATGAAAGCCGATTTTGATTTTGGAAGCTGATTTTGCTACCATACTAAGGAAGGCATAAAAGCCGATTTTGCTACATTATTAAGCAAGGTATGGAAGCTGATTTTGCTGCCATACTAAGGAAGGCATGAAAGCCGATTTTGCTACATTATTAAGCAAGGTATGGAAGCTGATTTTGCTGCCATACTAAGGAAGGCAATAAAGCCGATTTTGCTACATCATTAAGCAAGGTATGGAAGCTGATTTTGCTACCATACTGAGCAAGGCATAAAAGCCGATTTTGCTACATTATTAAGCAAGGTATGGAAGCTGATTTTGCTGCCATACTAAGGAAGGCATGAAAGCCGATTTTGCTACATTATTAAGCAAGGTATGGAAGCTGATTTTGCTACCATACTAAGGAAGGCATAAAAGCCGATTTTGCTACATTATTAAGCAAGGTATGGAAGCTGATTTTGCTGCCATACTAAGGAAGGCATGAAGGCCGATTTTGATATAATATTAAACAAAACATACAAGCTGAATTTGCTAGTATACCAACGAAGACATGGAAGCTAATTTTGATAACATATTAAGCAATACAAATAAGCTGATTTTACTACCGTATGAAGCGAGGCATGGAAATCGACTATGCACGCTGTTAAAACACAGAAAGGGACGCTGAGAAATTAAAGTAAAACAGTATAGTATGTATTCGTCTTCTGAACAACAGAAGTTCTTTTATTATTTTCTCAATTGAGATTTTAACATGAACATTAGTAGCAAAAACAGAAATAACAGTAATAATATCTACAACAGTAGGAGTACCAACAGCATCGTAACAACGTCAACAGTACCATTTCTTTTCTTCGTCATCCGTTAAGTTGTTGAACATCACGCAACTTAGAATACTCGCCCTATCAAAACAGCTTAATTTCTTCAGTTTCTTTTGTCATTCATGTTATTGTAAGAAGTTTAAGCAAATTAAACTCAGTCAGAGCAGTTTACCCTTTGCTTCCGCTACGGAACGAACAAGCGGCTGCATGCAATCAAGTCTCTTCGCTCAGCCTACTTGTTACATTATTTGCGTTTCAAATGAAATTGCTCGGTATTAGATGGCTAGGCGAATTAGAAGTTGACTCTGTGTTTCATTACAGCCGACATTTACAATCACAATGTGCACCAACTAATGCTACATTGCTACCAACCTCTACATTGTCAAAGCCGTCATCGTTCTTGGAATTTTAATTCTTTATTTAACACTCTTACCCAATACAATTCTTATTAGCTACTACCTTATACATTCTTTGTCTACATGGAGGTTACAATCTTGAGCTATGTAAATATCTGGACTTTTTCTTGACTCTACAATTCTGCAGTGCTCGGGAAAAGTGACACAAGTCAGTTTCCACAAACCCTTTTTGATTATTTATTGACAACTTACACTGGTTTATGTCGATTTGATTTTTTTTTCCTGTATGAATTATTGTAATGGGAGGAATACTTATGTATTTTTTCCAAGCGAGCAGATGTTCCGTAAGTTGTCAATAAATTATCAGAAAAGGTTTGTGGAAACTGACTTGTGTCACTTTTCCCAAGCATTGCAGAATTAGTACCGGTAGTTAATATTAATACTACTGCTGCAACTACAACAACTGATATTACTGCTTCTCTTACTACAGGTTTTTTTTTTTTAGTTTTGCTTCCTAATTTGTTTCTTTCGTTGTTGGTAACTCTATAACATCTATTAGATGCTTTATGGTTGTGCTAACAGATGGAGCTACTTGTCAACAATGTGACGCTGAAACGTGTGTTCAGGTTACTGCCCAGCGACAGTCCTGATGTATTTTTATATTTGTGATGATTGGTTAATTTATATTAACCGGCACACTCACAATCACACTCACATTCATACAAATTTCCAGACTCTAGACACCCAGGGAATTCCTCTTCTTCAAGAAAAATTCACCGAGAGCCGAGCCCGGGAATCGAACCCGGGACCTCGGAATCTGGAAGCTGACCAACAGACCACGGAGGCAGTCCCTAATTTTTTTTGTTGAAAATGACTATAGCCTAGATATGAGTAAAACAAAAAGTGGTAACTTCCTAATTATTTTATTGTTGATATCCATATAAATATTCCTGACAACACAACTCTCCCAATGGGAGAACAGTTTCTTGATACAGTCACTGTAGAAAATGTAATTTTGACTACAGAATCACAGCCTCACTTCTGTCTGCACTGCACCGTCAGAATCAAGGGCCGGTTCTCTCAGATGCTCTTTAATTTTTGGGAGCATATGAAAATCTTGTACAATTCATTTTTGATTTTCAGATAAATCTATTCAAGATAATAAATTTATTCAAATGCTCAATCATATGATTTATCAATTTGCAAATTTATTATTTGCTAATACATCTTGAAAAAAATATTCATGAACGTTTTCGCTTGTACGGCATCATCAGATGTTCAAAAGTTTGACGAAATCTAAACATAAGTCCATTTACCTGCAGACTTACTAAGGCTTTACCAATAACCAAAAATGTACTTAAAAATAGGCTTAAGGGCTTTATTAATAGATGGCAGTATATTATACACACTACTTAAAGGGTGTAATTGATATCTTGTTATTTGGAGTGTTCTATCAGTGAGGAAGTGTGTTGTGTCAGTGAAGTGTATAGTGTCAGTGAAGTCTATTGTGTAAGTGAAGTGTGTTGGTGTCAGTGAAGTGGCTGTGCAATGTATTTGAATAGTGAAATGGTTAGAAGTGTTAGTGAAATCAGGTAGAATCAGTGCAGTGAGTGAGTTGACAGCGAAATAAGTGTAGTGCCGAAAGGTACTTGTGCAGGTATGAACCTGTCACACTCGTGGGTCTTAGTTCGAACTTAGGGTTAAGATACAAATTAGATTTACTTTAAATGTTATTTTAAGAGACCATGCTTCATTTAATTTAGAATGCTCATTATTATTATTATTATTATTATTATTATTATTATTATTATTATTATTATTATTATTATTATCATTATTATTATTATTATTACTATTATTATTATTAATTATTGTTTTTATTAGTTGTGTTTATTATTAATTGTCATTATTGAGTGTAATTAGTTACCACTGCTACCGGATATATACCCATTTGCACTGTGAATAAATACATACATACATACATTAAGTTGTACACAGTAATATGCATAATAGTTCTTACAACTTAATGGCCTTATGTTTAGATTTCGTCAAACTTTTGAACATCTGATGATGTTCAGGAAAACGTTCATGAATATCTTTTTCAAGATGTATTAGCAAATTGATAAATCATATGATTGAGCATTTTAATAAATTTATCATATGAAAATCTGGTGGCATCAGATCGAGACTGTATGGAGAAAACCAAATGTCTGCACCGCATCGTCAGAATCAAGGTGCTGTCCTCTCAGGTGTTCTTTAAGTTTTGGGAACAGATGAAAATCCGATGGCGCCAGATCGGGAGCTCTTTAAAACGTCCTATTTTTGTTTTGCCTATAGATATTTTATTAGTTCTTAGAACAGTTATACTTAATATCCTCAATATTGGTGAAATCAGTCACCTTTATAGATATTTATTTTTGTTATATTTATTTTCAAAGTGTCTTCATTTTTGTGAAATAAAAACACTTAACTTACTGTTCTTAAAAATATAAGTTCTACTAATTTCAATATATTTCATAAATATTCGAATTTCGCTGTCGTTAAGAAAGCGTGGAAAGACCAACAATAATTTAAGGGAGAGTTGGGTAATATCGGACAGTGCGTTTCTTACATCTACCACCAGATGATATACTTTATTTTATTTCAAGGAGTGCAGTTCGGTGGTTCCTTTGAACACCAACTTACAGATTTATGACTTCCTACACAAACATCTCTGACAATTCCATCCTGTCCCCTCGTCCCAACATTGCACAGTTGCCACAATCCTGGTGACCCTCGAAATGACACTGACGGAATTCTTGGAATTCGGAAAAGATGCGGCAACTCTGCCTCCACGTCGATTTGACGGGAGCCTGTCAATTCTCCTGAACGAGGGTTGTGATTGGTTACTGACAGAAGAAGACAAGATTTCCGTCACAGTAAGGAAGACATTTATTTATGACAACCAATTAGTAGGGGGCAGTAGAAGGTCTGTCGGCAAAGTCCTTTCTATGAAACTGCACTCCATGAAAAAAATAGAGTATAGTACCTGAATGACATGGTTACGTTTCTGTATGCGACATCACAGAAACGTAACCGTGTCATTCAGTACTATTATCTGGTGGTAGATGAAAGAAACTCACTGTCCGATATTACCCGATGTCTGATACTACCAAACTCTCCCCTAAACATTGGATTCTGAGTTTCATATTCGTCTTAAATTTTTGTTCTTCTTCTTCAAGGATTAAGTCTGCTTAAATTTACTCCTGTTGAAATGTTATTGTTTATAATCATTCATCGTAAAATCAGCATAAAATTACATTGAAATTAGTTAAATCATTTGATGGTTATTTTCAAATAAATCGGTGTGCAAACGTTTAAATTGGCGTCGTTCTTCTCCCCCCCGCTTGTGAATTTACAGCGCTGTGTCGTGTTTGAAATTCTCTTTCATCTCAACCTTCAGCTGTTCTTTTTCCAGTTTATTTGGTTATTTTCTACCTCTTTATGTAAATCATGTATATGTAATCGTTATTCTGCTTCTATGTTATGGGTTTTGGGTTAGGCTAAGTTTGATGTCACTATGGTAACATTTATGTCGTAATTAAGAGAGTTATAAATATTTCGACCCTACGTAAAATATGAAAGACTGCGACTAGTGACGAAAATTGTCAGCCCTAGTTCATATTCGGGTCAAGTTCAACACACAGATCGATACCCCGATATATAGCACGCAGCAAATCTTCCGCTCCTATTTGTCTTGTGTCATGCAAGCATCTATAGGTACACCAAGTTTTTTTTTACTTTTTCTTTTTTTGTGCGGAAATAGTACATAGTGATGTTTCTGTCTAAGAAGTGCACTGATTAATATAAGAAGAGTGGATATCAGAATAGTATATTCAATTTCATCTATGTATACAAGACAAATAGAGTAGTAGTAGGTTATTTTATGACGCTTTATCAACATCTTTGGTTATTTAGCGTCTGAATGAGATGAAGGTGATAATGCCGGTGAGATGAGTCCGGAGTCCAGCACCGAAAGTTACCCAGCATTTGCTCATATTGGATTGAGGGAAAACCTCGGGAAAAAACTCAACCAGGTAACTTGCCCCAACCGGGAATCGAACCCGGTCCAACTGGTTTCGCGGCCAGACGCGCTGGCCATTACTCCACAGGTGTGGACAGAGACAAATAGATATGATTAGATGAAATTCATACGAAATTTGGACTGAGAAGCGTCCACGTACGACAGTCTCTTGCATTTTGTAATATAAAATGGGAAATTACCCTTTGAAAAGGCAGAAAAAATTCAAATACTTGTCAGCAACAGTAACAAATGGTACTCGAAAGGAAATTAAACGCATAATACGCATGATAAATGGATAAATGCCTGCTATTACTCAGCTGAGAAGCTTTTGTCATCCAGTCTGCTTTCAAAAAAGCTGAAAAGTTACATTTTATAAAACAGTTATATTACCGGTTGTGAAACTTGGACTCTGAACTTGTAAAACTTTGAGAGAGGGACAGAGATTAAAGGAGTTCGACAATAAGATGTTTATGTAAATATTTGGAGCTAAGAGGGATGAAGTTACAGGAGAATGGAGAAAGTTACACAAACCAGAACTGCACACATTGTATTCTTCACCTGACATAATTAGGAACATTAAATCGAGATGTTTTAGATTGGCAGGCCATGTAGAACGTATGGGCTAATCCAGAAATGCATATAGTGTTAGTTTGAAGACCAGAGGGGAAAGAAACCTTTGGGGAGGCCGAGACATACAGTAGATGGGAGAAAAAAACTAAAATGGATTTGAGGGAAGTGGAATACGATGGTAGAGACTGAACTAATCTTGCTGAGGATAGGGATCGATGGTGGGCTTATGTGAGGGCGGCAATGAACCTCCGGGTTCTCTAAAAGCCGCAAGTAAGTAACCCTTTAATAATCATTTTACGAGTTTCTACGATCTTATAGATATATTGAGAATATTTTCGTTTGTCCTATTGTATATACAATATATATAAAACATGTGATTAATAATGACTTAATGATTTTATATTGTATAAAATGATTGAATTATATACACACACAATATAAAATCATTATTAATCACATGTTTGCTAAAAATTTTAATTTCAATTGCTTGTTTAAATGGGGTACTAAAATAATTCCCCAACCCAATGAGAGTGAGAACTAGTCTGTATGGAAGAAAGGACGAGAATGTGGGGAAAGACAAGACATGAAAACATGATTCGAACCCAAACAACTGAAGTGCGCTTTCCGAAAGTTCTGTCGGAGTAATAAAACGTAATGAAACCGTCATGAAAAGGAACAGGGATAAAAGCCTAGTTGGCTATCCCAGGTGAAAATATAATTGAAAAAGATAGGATTTCCAAATGCAGTACAGATTTCTGACCGCGTGGAAGAACCCGAAGGCTATCAAGGAAAAAAAAAAGAGAAATCAAAATTAGGATCCGCAACAGATGATAGAGCCTTAAGCGTAAACAAGAAGAAGGAAAAGGCTGTGGGAATTACCAACAAAGCTTCAGTCCTTCTTTTGTCCAGGAATAGACAAGATTCAAAGCTAAAGGACACTCGAAACGCGCCTGGAGCGGTGAGGAATAACAGCAGTGATTTCTGGTCAGAACATGGCGTAAGTTAAACAACTTTATGGCTTAGTTAGTCTGTAGATTTTCTTCCATTAAATAGCTACATAATTATGCAATAGGCTTAGTAATTCATGTAGTAAATAATTTTACAGAAGAACTTCATCATTCTCAACTGTGAAAGTAAATTAATAAAAAGGAACACTAAATTAAACTACTAAATTTATTATTATTATTATTATTATTATTATTATTATTATTATTATTATTATTATTATTAATTTAATCTCCAAAGACAAATAGCTAACTTAAACTCTATTTCATCATAGGTTGGGGTGGAACTTATAAATCCAACTTTATCCGTTAATTTTACTACAGAAAGAAGTATTAAACATTTGTTTAAAAAAACAGAAAGATTACCCAACTGAATTGTTGTTTAAACATTTCAAAGTTTTCAATATTAAACAAATGTATTATTTTATTTTATTAAAATATTTCATAGAACTTTTAACAACTTTGAAAGGTATATACATAAATACAGAACTAAAAATATGAATTCTCTGCGTTTGTGTGAACCAAAATGTAAAACCAATGCAGTTTTTTTATAAGAACATGAGTCAAGGTCTCAGATTATTAAACAAATTTTATTCCAATATTATTTTGACCACGAATCCTCTCCAAATTAATAAAAAAAAATAAAAAAAATTGTATTGGATTTATAGTTTGGGTTTAAACATATTAAACACTATTTAATCTGTATTAACTCTCAATTTTAATTTTATTTTTGTCTGTATTGGAATCCCCTCCTGAGCACGAGTCTTACTCATTCAGGAGTGGGCTAGTTTATCTTTCATTGTATTTATTAACTTGTATTCATTTCAAACTTACTAACAATAAAATAAATAAATAAATAAATAAATAAATAAATAAATAAATAAATAAATAAATAAATAAATAAATAAATAAATAAATAAATAAATCATAAGGTATGTTAGGGTTATAGTTTGATACACAATTAAAAAGTATATACATTATGTATATACCTAGCATAAATTGTACACTACTGGAATAATTCATACAATATTAATTCTACAAACACTTATTAATATTATCTGCAAAGAATGACCTATAAATATACTATATTAATTGGAAGTTCCCAAACGGATATAGATTAGGAGGAATAGTGAAATAATATTTTAAGGGGTGCTAGTATAGACTATTTTAAGTAACAAAGTTCATATAAACATTTGTCTAATTTTCGTTGGGAGTCGAGATATCTGTTTAATGTTACGCAACATTTTACGGATCTAATAATTTAATGATGACATTTATAACTTATTCAAACATCTGTTTACATCCTTTATGGACAGTGCTGCCCTCAGATGCTCTCAGAAGAGCGGCACGTAGGCGTACTATTCCTTTGTTCGCAGTCATTTGTTTGCCTTCAACACTTAGCAGCAGGAATGTCCTGTCAACTCCACCGTTAAAGCATGAAAGGAATTTTTACGTTATGTTAAAATTGGAAATCGCTTATTTTCATGTGTGTATGTATGTATGTATGTATGTATGTATGTATGTATGTATGTATGTATGTATGTATGTATGTATGTATGTATGTATGTATGTATGTATGTATATATGTATTTTTAGTAGATTATTTTACGACGCTGTATCAACATCTAGGTTATTTAGCGTCTGAATGAGATGAAGGTGATAATGCTGGTGAAATGAGTCCGGGGTCCAGCACCGAAAGTTACCCAGCATTTGCTCAAATTGGGTTGAGGGAAAACCCCGGAAAAAACCTCAACCAGGTAACTTGCCCCAACCGGGAATCGAACCCGGTCCACCTGGTTTCGCGGCCAGACGCGCTAGCCGTTACTCCACAGGCGTGGACTGTATGTATGTATATATGTATGTATGTATGTATGTATGTATGTATGTATGTATGTATGTATGTATGTATGTATGTATGTATGTACGTACGTACGTATCCATTGCCTACCCACTTCAATTATGTGATTCGAGTTCCGTATAATACGGATAGATGGCAGGACTGTGACTCATTTTCAAGTTGCACACCACTTCGACGGACCACGCTGTGCATGATGTGTGTCTGTGGAGAATTATGTCACGTACTAGGGTGAGTGTATGTGTAATTGTTCGTGTAAGTGTAGTGTAGGGAATCGATGATGATAATGATGATTAGGAAGGGAGAAGGGGAAATCCGGTGCCCGCACGTAGCCTACTCCTATCGAATAGCACCAAGGGGGTCGCAAGGTTTAAAGTCCCCGTCCGATAGACAAATCGTTATCAACAGTGACATATGTCTTCTCTTAACATGCACTGCGGAAAGATTTTGAGATATTTGGGATCTAAGTAACCCAGGCATATTGGTACACAATCTAGTGATTAGAACAGGCGTTCTCAACCTGGTGCTTCTCTTTAAAATTTTCGAACAAAACTGAAGAAAAAATGAAAATTTGGTTTTTCCGTTTTTATTATCTTTATTTTGATATTCCGATGTTAGTTTTTGATTTTGTGCCCTTAAAAGTATTTAAAACGATAACTGTATTACTATATTATTCCCATAATAAACTAATACTTAACATTATTTATATACCTTCTCTGAACATATAAATAAAAAGAAATATTGAAAATTTCTTATTATGGTGCATGGAGCATTTTATATCAAACGAATAAAGTTTGATAAAATTATTAATATTTACAGAACTATTGTACTTAGAAGTTGAAACTTGGTATGTCCATTACTAATAACATACTTAGTATCCATGATCAATTTCAAACAAATCGGATAAATTTTGTGGATTTTGAAATATTCACCTCTGCCTCCCCTTAATGACATTTGGTGCTCCCGTTATGCGAGTAAAAATGTGCTCGCGAGCACTAACGCTCATGAGGTCCTTTTTCAATGCAAACTTTGTTATACGAGCCAGAAAAAATAGTGTTCCTATCCATACATTATACTATTTTAGCGTCCTCATAGACCTTCCCGTATTTCAAGGTGTATAATCTTTTGTAATTAAGTGTGGACTTAGAAAAATCAAGATTATTCAAGAGAATAATATGGTTGCTCGTGAGAAACTGAATTGATAGATCTCAAATTCTTTTTAGCGATGAAATAATTTGCTTTAAAAGGAGAAATTCATATCCTTTTGGAAGCGAAGACAAAAAAATATCTCCGAATATTGCAGAGTGTTTCTTTCAAGTATCTTTGTTCAATAAGCTAAATAAAGCTAATGGGTTCATACCCCATTTATAGAGGAAATCCTCTCTTCTCTAATGATCAACAATTCAACAAAAATCCTTTTATTAACAACTAATACAGATTAAATCTTTATAGTTAAGAGTTTCATTTACACTGAAGAATTTTATCGTGCAGGGACGACCAACCTATACGAAAAAAAAAAAACATCCTCAGTTATGAAATATCTTAAGATCAAAGCACTATTACGATTAATTGATTCACATCTAAGCGTCTTCTCTTTGAACATCACTGAAATTTTGAATAACATTGAAGTTCAAGGATCTCATTATCCTCGTGTTTAAAAATTGCTTCATTTATTATTTAATTTATTTATATATTCATATATTAAACCTATTCGCCGTCATGGCTGTAGCTCAGTATTTCGTGTAGACAGTGCTCACAATCTTAAAAAAATTTGAGAACTCCTAGATTAGGAGTTTTAGAAATTTTAGACGAAAATGTTTGATCTCGCCGGGAATCGAACCCGGGGCGGCTAGTCTGGAGGCAGACGCGCTACCACAGAGTTAACTCGGCGGACTAGTTCTATTTTAAGTATTTGATTTTGGATTTTATACAGGGTGTCCGGGAAAGACCTGACAAAAAAGAAGTAATTATATATCTGAAACTGCTACAGTTATTACCTCAATGTTTTGACAATTAGAGAAACTCAATAAGTTTTGTTACCTAGCAGCATGTTACACGCATGCGCATACCATTGCGATAGGAGAAAACGAGAAAAAGCTCGTTCTGCGCAGCGTATATAGTCAGCCTTGCTCTCAGAGCTGGGAATGCAAGTTGTGCGTGTACCAAGTGAACAGCCTAACAATGTTTACCACAGTAGAAAAAGCAGAATGCGTTTTATGGCTGGCTGAATTTAAGTCAGTAAAGCGTGTACAACGTCGTTTCCAAACGGACAAGAGCTCACAGTAACAGGTAACACATACCTGAATATGCTGCGAAATTACGCTGTCCCACAACTACCACCAGAAACCGTGTTTCAACAGGACGGAGCCCCCCACACTATGCTAACCATGCGTGCTCTTTCCTCGATGACACGGTTCCTGACCGTTGAATTGGAAGAGGCGGACCTACACCATGGCCATCACGGTCGCCGGACATGACCCCACTGGATTTCTTTCTGTGGGGTTTGTGAAGGACGTGAATTACGTGGCCGAATCGCGAAGCAATAAGACTAGTCACACCGGAGATGCTTTCGTATGTGTGGCAGGAGATTGAGTATCGCCTGGACATAGCCCTGGTCAAAAATGGTGCTCATATAGAGGTACATTAATAGTAATATGCGTTACAAGAGCGGTATGTTGAAGTTTTCATGTTCGAGGAAAAGTTTGAAAAACCGAAACGTAGTTGAGCTTTTTTAATTTCCGAGAATTGAAAGAAAACATACCGCTCGTGTATCGTACATTATTTTGTGCGAAGATCATTTATTACATACCTGAAAGAGGAATTTCTAATTAGTTGCAATGAAATCTCCATCTTGGTTTCTGTTCAATGACGGCAATTTTGGAAAACAAAAATATCTATCTTCAACATTGTTGCTTTAAATTTTTTTCTGTGTTTACTATACTCCAGCAGGCCGTGATATACGTCTGTCTTTTTTTTCCCCCCAGTCTATAAATGCGAACTTAAAACAAACGGCTTCCTTAATATTACATGCATCACGAAATGCAGTAACTTTAGTGGAGTAGTAGAGTTTACTTAATTTTTGCAAATATTTAAAAACAATAATTAACAGTGCAATTTAGGTGAAATTGCAGTGGTAAGTTTCCAATTTATAATTATTACTATATTGAACGTCTCTAAAAATAATATGTTAAAAGCCTAAAGCAGTAAAATGAATATGTCACTTAAGCGGTAAGAAGAGGGAAATTATTATGTGTGTTCGGTTGGGAATACTGAATGTGGAATTTTAGACTTACTGCGGGTTGGTTTTGTGCGGAATCCAAGCAAATACGCACGATCTCGCACAAAACTTATTGTGTTTCTCTTTGTAAGTGTGAAAGCTTCACGACAATAAATAAAATAGTTTCAGAGATATAGTTATTTATTTTTCGTCAGGTCTTTCCCGGACACTCTGTACTCTATTAGCCACTATAGAAGTCCTTATAAAGTCTATAATCCTAATACTATCATCTTTTAGAACCTTTCACGTTCAAGCAAGCAATTCTTTCAAGTAAAATAATTACGGTAATGCATCAAGACTAAGTGACTGTGAAAGTAAGTTATTTCGTTCCTCTTCTAGCATTCTCATTCTAGTAGTGCCGCATTGTTATCATTGCAATGTCCATAGATATGGTCTGTTATTCAGAAACAACGATAAATAAATAATCATTGAGCCAAAAATAACATTTGTGACCATCTATGTTTGCCCCGTATCCAAATACGCCGGTCTCTTACTAAATGGTTCAGTCACCAAAATTAATTTTGAATGTATAATGCATAACTTTGCTATGTGTCGCTGTTGTGTATACAGTACTTGGTAACGAGTGTTTGAATTTGTTTTCGTTTCAGTGGAAAGTAGGTCAAAACAGTCTGGAAATTGATGGCAATCAATCCGCCATTAAATTGTAATTGAATGTTGCTTGTTCTCATAGATCACAGGAGTTGTAAAAATTAATTTTATTTAAATTCGTTCCATTGTTCCCGTGCAATTAGAAGCGTTTTCATGAAAAATAAGGGGATTAATCCTTGCAAACAACAATTATTTTCAGCACAGGGTTTGAAATGAACTCCCCAACGATGCATATTATATTTATCATTAACAAGCAAAATTTTTACCGCTGTAAGCTGTACCTAATCCCTTAAGAACATTTGAAAATTTTTTCATTATGAGAGTATTTTGAATTTTTTAATAAGCTGTCAGTTTTTTTTTACTAGACTAATCATTGACCTTAAACTACTTTGTTAACAATGTATAATTTCTTATTTAAAATCTTGTAATACAAAATTTAATTTATGCTCGACCATGCCGAAATGTAGTAATTATACACCTGGTAGCAGTCCTTTAATGCATGTCATTAAAGTACACCTACTCATTAAAGTACAGGTGTTCAGCCAATGACAACTCAGCTTACAGGTGTTCAGCCAATGACAAGTCAGCTTTGTGCCGTTATAAAACCGCAATCGAAAGAGAATT
This sequence comes from Periplaneta americana, assembly GCA_025594305.2. NCBI lineage: Eukaryota > Metazoa > Arthropoda > Insecta > Blattodea > Blattidae > Periplaneta > Periplaneta americana. The sequence goes on along the minus strand of JAJSOF020000009.1, from coordinate 9,817,342 downwards.
AGCGAAAAGTTACGGAGGCTGGAAATCCAATACTGTCGCAGAAGGTTATGTTCTGTTACTATAATAATTAGCGTTAATTGTAAATAATATTCAAATAAATTCAATTTGTCATCTCGTTTTTCAGTGTCGAATTCAATAATCAAGGTTATATCAAGTTTAACGGGATTACATCAAGGTCAATGACATTATTGTTCCTCGGAAAAAAATCAATACTTTCGCGTCTGCGCACATCTCACAATTCACGACCTAGAACAAGGTCACTTCCGATCTTGTCAGATACAAATAAAATGTATACATCTGAATAATTTCAAGTTAGAAATATGGACGAGCATAAAAAGTCGTATGAAACTCGCCTATAATGGTAATTAAGAAGCTCGTATGAAAATTATGAAACTCGCTTGCGCTCGTTTCATTAACATCCATACTCGCTTCTTAATTATTATCATTATAGGCTCGTTGCATAATGTACTATTACACTATAGATTTTTGTGTTTTTACAAATTGTGCCTTATCCAACTACATTGTTTCCAAAACTTGCCTTCTCCTAGGTATAGTTCCAAAAGTTGTCTTCTCCAATTTTAACATTTAAATAAAAACCTTACCGAGTTTCTATTCCTGACCTATATACTATAAAATATTTAACTATAAAATATTTATTTTAAAGGATGAAAAATTCTTATTTTAACATAAAAAGTAAAATAATTCCTTTCAGTGCTACTGTAAAAAACCTCGGCATCTATTTCGACTCTAATATGAACTGGAATGCGCAAATCAGATATCTCTGTAGAAAAGTTTTCTCTATCATGCATTCTTTGAAACGCCTGAAAAATTTCCTTCCTACTAAACTCAAACAAATTCTAGTACAGACCCTTGTAATGCCTCACTTTGACTATTGTGATGTCTTATATAGTGACCTAAGTGCTGAACTTTCTCAAAAACTTCAACGTGTACATAATGTCTGCGTCCGATTTATTTTCAATATCCGCCGACATGATCATATATCGGAATATTTTCTACGACTCTCCTGGCTCCGCTTGCAAGATCGACGTTTAGTACATTCTCTTTGCCTGCTATATCGAATTATACATGATTCCACACCCAACTACCTTGCCTCTCGGTTTACTCTCCTAGCTTCACATCATAATCGTAATACACGTTCACAGCACAATCCGTTGCTATCAATACCACGTCATCAGACATCTCTGTACTCAAGTTCTTTCTCAGTAGCCATGGCCCGCTCATGGAATTCGCTGCCGCTGGAAATCAGGGGTAGTCTTAGTCCCCAGTTGTTTAAAATTAGGTTGTTTGGAAATATTTTAAATGCAAAGAATTAGTTTTTTAGGTATAATTGTTATTTATTATTATTATTATTATTATTATTATTATTATTATTATTATTATTATTATTTTACACAGTCATTACTTTATTTTTCCATTAACACTTATATCCAGGTAATTGTCATTGTCTCAATGTAACACGTGCTGTGCTGATCATACTAATTGTACTATTCCTTTAGTTGTGAGATTATATTCATATGTATTAATTCTTTTTTTTTTTTTTTTTAGTTAATACTGTATACTAGATGTGTTTTCCTGTTTGTGATTATGTATTTAGTGTCTTTTTTTATTATATGTATTTTTTATTATTGTTATTTTAAAGTTAATACTGATTGTGTATATGTATTCAATCTCTCTTTTTTACTTAATTATGTTTATTATTATTTTAAGTTAACATTTATATACCGGTATGTATTTTTTTTTGTATGTGATTTGATCCTGGCTGAGTGGAATAGAAAGCCTCATGGCCTTAACTCTGCCAGAGAAAATAAAACTATTATTATTATTATTATTATTATTATTATTATTATTATTATTATTATTATTATTATTCTTAAAAAGTGGGAAAAATATTTTATGCTCGACCATGCCGAAATGTAGTAATTATACACCTGGTAGTAGCCCTTTAATGCACCTCATTAAAGTACACCTATTCATTATAATTCAGTTGTTCAGCCAATGAGAAATCACCATTGTACCATTATAAAACCGCAAGTATCGATTATTCTCGGATATGCAATCGAAAGACAATTAGCGAAAAGTCACGGAGGCTGGAAATCCAATACTGTCGCAGAAGGTTATGTTCTGTTACTATAATAATTAGCGTTAATTGTAAATAATATTCAAATAAATTCAATTTGTAATCTCGTTTTTAAATTCTAAATCAATTTCCAGGTTATATCAATATTAATGTTCATGTTATTCTCTAGATTATGTCAAGGTCAATGACATTCGTGCCTCGGAAAATCAATACTTTCGCGTCTGCGCACATCTCACAATTCAGGTCAGTTCCGCTCCTCACTTACATAACCATAACATGAATACTTATGAATAAGCTCATATATCCCGTGCAAATGGCTCCTTAACATAAATTATCTCGTTGGAAGACGTTGATAAGATCCTTCGAAGCTCTGTTAAAGAAATGCTTTTCCTCCCGGCTGATATTCCAAATAGCATGCTGTACGCTAGTAAAAAGTTAAAAGGACTTCAGTTAATACGCGCTTCGTGGGAAGCTTTTCTTCAACATTGTAACATCTGTCTATCATTAATCAGAACAGATAATCCGCATGTTAACGTGATGAGACAGATGTCGAACTCGTGTGATTCCCTCTGCCTTTCTTTTCCCGAAGAATTTACTAAACCTACAATTCGAAATTTTCGAGAAGAATTGTGAGGTCGTGAATATGAATCATGGAAGACCCTTTCAGGACGGGGAAAAGGTTGTTGAGATGTATAGCGAAGTAACAGCCGCCAACAGTTGGATTGCTAACAAGAAAGGACTTTCGACTAGTGAATGGATATCTAGCCTGACAGCAAATTTAGCAGCTGTTCGTTCCGTTCCCGGCAGATCTCTCGACGGTACCCGGTGCAGACATGGCTGCCCGGAGACTGAAACTTTAGCACACGTCTTGGGATTCTGTGAACAGGGATTGCTCTTGAGGAACTCTAGACATCATCTTGTAAGATCCAAAATTGCTGCCGCATTAATAACTAAGGGTTGGATAGTAGAAGAAGAAATCTCCTGTCTAGCTGAAAATGGGTTAACGAGACGAGTAGATATTTTAGCGTACAATGCTGACACTAAACAGATCATCATTGTGGACCCCAAGATACGTTTTGAAGTAGGATGTCATCAGTCAGCTGAGATCCACCTTGAGAAGAAGTTGATCTGTGAGCCTACAGTCAACTATTTCAAGCTGAAATATGCCTTAATTCACGTTGAGGTATTCGGCTTGCTCATAGGTGCTCGAGGGACTATACCAGCTTTTTTCGAAGAATTTCGACGGAAATTTGTTCTGCCAACATCTTTGAGGGATGACATTGTGATAATTGTGTTAAAAAAATCCTGCAAAATCCTAATTAATCACATGGTGCCACATTAATAGTAATTGTAATGTTTCACGCCCTTTTCTTTGTTTCCCTTTTTTTTTTAATTTAATACCTATGTTTACATATGTCTAATAATTTTTTTTTGAGGATATACTGAGTCCGTAAGGGCTACCCTCAATGGGGGGCAGTTTAGTATTATTTATTATTCAAGTTATAAATATGGTCGAGCATAAAAAGTCGTATGAAAAACTTGCATATTATGGTAATTAAGACGCTCATATGAAAATTATGAAACTCGCTTGCGCTCGTTTCATAAACAAATATACTCGCGTCTTAATTACTACCATTATAGGCTCGTTGCATAATGTACTATTTCTTGATTTGTGAAAAAACATCAGATGTGGATAGACTCGTTTCGGAACTGTAGGACTCAATTGTGAACTCTGACTTGGTAAGAGCTGTATAAGTATTTGCTGTTGCAAAGCGACGTAATTATACCTCGTGCGGCTGGACGGCATCACGCGATAGCGAGTCCGCTCTTGCGTGGTTTACACAGCCTTTAAATATTGCACGCAAATACCACACTGTGCACAAAGAAAAGTATCTTTAAACACAAACATTACTAGCTGCTAGGATAACATTGCTGAGAAATAATGATTTAAGATTCATTGCACTCACAATCAGGCAGGCGAAGCCGTAACAGTCAGCCAATGGCTTCTCGCCGTAGTGTACCGAGGTTCGATCCCAGACCGATCCTGCGATATTTGTGCTGAACTGAGCGGCTTTGTGGCAGGTGTTCTCCGAGTACTTCGGAACGATTTAATCACATACAGATTATAAAAATATATACCGATTTTAAAGGTATTTAATGATACTTTAAGCCAGTCATGTCAATTGATGCCCATAGGAGCAAGCGCGCGCTTTAGAGCCCAGGAGAGCTTAAGCGCTTGACAGCGGAAAGGAAAGAGACAGACGAAAGTGGTAGTATATGCCGCTTGGTCGAGCTATATTCAGGGATGGCCAGCACTGATTCAATAGATAAAGGGAAGAGAACTTATTAAAACTGTATCCATGTTAATTTTTAGATTTGTCTGAGAAGTATAAGTGCATTATAAGAATGTAAGTTTTAATTTTAATGCTTATTTTTCACAAGTTTGATTTTTTTATTCAAAAGAAATATTTTCTCAACTTTTTATAGTAGTAGTAATAATAATAATAATAATAATAATAATAATAATAATAATAATCCGTGGCGCTACAGCCCGTGAATGGCCTAGACCGACCAGCCGGCTGCTGGCCTCACGCCCACATGCCGAAGCAGAGGTGGACGATCATCCAACCAGAATGGAGGTATCGTGTGGTTAGCACGATGATCCCCCAGCCGTTCAACTTTTTTTTATAGAAAAGCGAAATTTTCAGATAAAGGCCTATTTATTTAGTAGCCTTACAGAATGTTTTCGTAAATCTAATATACCGTAAATACATATTACTGAATATAGTGTATTGAAAATTTTGAAAATATTCGCTTGGAAATTGTTTGTAAGGAAATGAATTAACAAAACAACTACTGTTACATCATAAGCAAAAGATACGTGCCCATGTGTTGTAAAAATGTCAGCTCTATAGCTTTAGCACATTTCGAGAAAATAATTTAATATTCTGATGATAGGAAGTTGCTCACCAATATCACCTTAAAAGCACAATGCGATAAGAGTTTTGTTATGGAATATTAGTTACACTTAAAACATATACAGTACCTAGGTAACTTTGCTTTGTACTGTAATATTGTTTTGACTGGTTTCTTGATTACTTTTATAAGGCTAAAGGTACCATCAATATCAATTCCAACTTATCATCATCATCATCATCATCCTTCATGCATTAGGAAATTGATTCCTGTAGCAGCTACTGAAATTGGTCCATCCATCTTTTCGCTGGTCTTCCAATATCTCTTCTTCCCCGAGGTTTATATTTCCAAAACTTATATGGTATCCTGTCCTCCTGCATCCTTGAAATGTGAGACATCCATGTATTTCTATATTCTTCTATTTTGTTGTTTAATTCATATATCTCAAGTTCTTCTCTTATTTCTTCGTTTCTTTTATGTTCTATTTTCCTGTAACCTGCTACGCTTCTCAAAAATTTCATCTCATTTGTTTGTAATCTAGAGGCATCTCTCTTTTTCATAACCCATGTTTCGCTTCCATATAGTAAACTGGGCACTGACATCACCTTATAAAATTTTAACAATGTATCTTTTCTAGCTTTTGATTTCAGGGTTCTTCTTATTGTTCCAACTTATCATGTCATAATTCTTTGGGGGGGGGGGGGATTTTCTTTATGAATGATGTGTTCAATTCACTTACTATAGTATAGTTGCAGTTATTATGGAATTTGTGTGAATATTCCTTCTTAACTCTTTATTATGTTATTAACATTTAAAACACAACTGCAATATTAAGACATTGGTATTAGTACTTTTGTTTTACAGACAATTTAGATAATATAAAAAAGAAAGAAGCCATATAAAAATAACGACATAAAATTTCACGTTCCGTTTGAAGTTTGTGCACCACTGTTTTCTTAATCCAACAGGCTGCTTATTCATATACACAACCCTTCCCCTTTCCATACTTAGCTAGCGCTTGATGCCCGCGCACGACGTCAAGATCAGAAAAATGCGCTTGCTTTGACATCACTGCTTTAAGTAATTATGACAATAACAGAACTCATGTTAAATAAAGAGTAACGTCTCCAGTTTACATTATAAGTTCATAAGCGTTCAATGTGAGCCTCATTTGTTACACGACACACATCTAACCTGTAGGCTATTTTTATTTTTATTTTATTGGGTTATTTTACGACACTGTATCAATATCTAGGTTATTTAGCGTCTGAATTAAAATGAAGTTGATAATGCCGGTGAAATGAGTCCGGGATCCAGCACCGAAAGTTACCCAGCATTTGCTCGTATTGGGTTGAGGGAAAACCCCGGAAAAAAGCTCAACCGGGTAACTTGCCCCGACCGGGATTCGAACCCGGGCCACCTGGTTTCGCAGCCAGACGCGCTGACTGTAGGCTATTCATCCCGTACTTTAAGGGGAGAGGATGGTATTTTTTAAAACTTTTTTCATATTTGGTGGCAACTCAACCAAATAAAAATATTTTGAAAAAAAATTATTTGGGGGCCCAAATTTGAAAAAAAAAAAAAAAAAAAAGATATACCCAATGCAGGGTTGCACTAAAACCGATACCGTATATCTAAACTATTTTTAAAGATACATTCAAACAGTTTTTTGCAATATATTTTCAAAAGCATGTTCTACAAATTGTCTGTAACAGAATTTTGATATTAGTCCCTACGTTTGTACGTTTCAACGCGAAAACGCAAGTATTATAACAATGTCAGGGCGATCAGTGGGTTTTTCACGTGGGAGTAAAGCAATAGCTATTTCAGGTCATAGTGGATTGTAAAAGTCAGGTTTGCTATGCTTTCGAACAATAGACATGGCATTTTGGTATAGCTGCTGCATGTAGAGATTGAAATGTAGAGGGTAAAATCATTTTATCCTGCTAAGAGATCTTGCTGAAATGATCGAGAGACTACAAAATTTTGTAGGTCTCTTATATTTTTATCAGTAATTAATACCGTCTTTCCTTAGGAACTGTAATTTTTTCGCTTTCTCGAGCCAATACTGAAGAAAATGACGCATATAAATATCTATACCACACCGCCATCAAATATATGAAAAAGACTCAACCCCACTTAATTAATAACTATAAAAATATTTGATTTTTAATAACAATATTATTAACTTATGTAAGTTTTATATATATATATATATATAAACAACAATGTGTCCGGATATATATATATATACCTGCGAACACGATAAACTATATATATATAAAACAGCCGCCACTCAGTTGAAATTATAATTATAAATGAAGATCTAATTTAACACATTCTCTGTATCTACTTATGTAATCCCAAAACGTTTCACTTTCATATCATCAATATAGCATTAATATGTATAATTAATGAAAAATAATTACATCAAGGCATTAACTATAATGAAATTTCATTTCTAATGGTAATAATGTAATCAAACCACTTCAATTTTGTAGATTTCAATATCCAATACACAGCTGTACTCAGAAAATTACACACCGCAGAATCAGACCTGTAAATTAGCGAGTCTTCAAGTTTTTAATAACCAACTGAATTTGAACTCTAAATATGTCAGCAATCCTCCAGGTCATGGCCTTCGTATAATAGCTATTGTTTATTGTAGTCCGTGTTTTGTTTTATTCTGAAATCGCGGCCGTGCTGAAATGCAATTAGTTATCAAAACTGAAGAAAGATGGATTTTGGAAAATAGAAAATACTGTAGGAAAATTGATATTCCACTGAAAACTACAATTTTCTGAAATAATTTTTGAGTTCCAAGCTTCAAAATGAGGGGCCATTTATTAAAATCCGTTCAGTCGTTTTCGGGAATTTCCATTACCAGTTCAAATTATATAATATACTAGTAGCTTGTGCAGCAAATGCTGCAAACTAAGTTCATTAGACGTTCAAATAAACATTTTTCAGATTTATTTTCAATGAAGAATATCAGACATTCTGTAAGTTATTTTCTTCCATAATAATGAAAGATACTCTCTCTCGAGCCAATACTGAAGAGAACCACACATATAAATATCGACACCACACCGCCATTAAATATATGAAAAATACCCAACCTCACTTGATTAATAACTATAAAAATATTTGATTTTTAATAATATCATTATCTTACGTAAGTTTTATAGCTTTCAGTAACATATACTATATATATTTCATAGCCGCCACTCAGTAAAATATAGAAATCAAAATGTAATTTAAGTTATTCTCTACATCTATTTATATAACCCCAAAACGTTTCACTTTCATATCATCAATATAGCATTAACATGTACAATTAATGAAAAATAGTCACATCACGGCATTAACTACAATAATATTTCATTTCTAAGAGTAATAATGTCATCAAACCACCTCAAGTGTTGTAGTTTTTAATATCCAATACACAGCTGTACCCAGAAAATTACATACCACAGAATCGAACCTGTAAATTATTTTTAGTAAGTTAAGTTTTTAATAACCAATTTGATTTGAGCTCTAAATATGTCACCATTCTTGCAGATCATGGCCTTCGTGTAATATTGTTTACTGTAGTGTGTGTTTTGTTCTATTCTGCCGACTTGATGCCCGCTTCGCTTCTCCTGAATGCAATTAGTTAGTTCTCAAAACTGACGACAGATGGATTTTTGGAAAATAGGAAAATTATGTAGGAAAATTGACATTTCACTGAAAATTACTATTTATCTGAAAAACTTTGGGTTCCAAGCTTCAAAATGAGGGGCCATTTATTGAAATCAGTTCAGCCGTTTTCCCGTAATTTCCACTACCAGTTCAAATTATATATATAGTAAGATAGATTACCGATCAGTCTACTGAACGAAACAGTTTAATAACAGTTGTCTTCCATCTCGAATATCCACGTTAAATTTCCCGCGCCCCCTAAGTGTCAGAGGAGCAACGACCGGAGAGTTTGAGTCAACCTACTGGCATGCCCTCATGAAAGTTTCACACAGGCGCGTGTATAACACAAGCTATGCATAAACCGAGTTCTTGAAAGTTGCTACATACGTGAAATTTCAAAGGGTTACTGTCAACAGATCTCGTAGTCTTTGACACAAAGTACGATATTCAGAAAAATCTCACCACAGCCCACTTCTAAGCATGAGGAACCCACATGAAGTTTCCCGCATTATCACACTCAAGCATAAGGCAGGTACGTGACCACAATAAAATCAGTTGGCAAGTATCAACAATGTTTTGAAATAGTTTCTGAGGGTACCACAGTCTACTATATACAGTCGCGAAGCTCAACATGTAGTAAAAATGCAAACATAGGTAGTTGCCCACCACTAGGATCGCTACTATCGCCTCATCATCGCAGATCTCTCTCTTAGCAGACGAGAAAATATGTTACACTTTCGTTGTCGTGTTCTTTTGGAAAAATTAACACCTTCTTTCCATTATTGAAATATTAAATGCATGAAGTTAATTTATTATTTTAATGAAGTATATTAAATTCCACCATAAACTCGAAGATACCTGCAAGAAATAGGTTAATATTATTTTTGTTCGTGCAAAACGAACTGAAATTTACTATAAGCGCTTCACTCATTCAACATTATAGCGATAATTAATTATGAAACCAATAAATATTAATTTGCATTTCCCTTTACAACAATAATAATGGAAATATGAATTAATGGAGTAACTTACGTGTACCGGTACTTGTAGTGTAGGCTTACGTAGTTAACAAAGTGGGATGAGGTTAAGCAATGATAATCACACCAGAATTGGAAATAAAACGTGATCAATAAATTGTATTGTAACAGACTTTTTCTACGTCTCTAGTAAAGTAACAAATAAAAATAACAACAAAATTAACAGCCATAATTAAAAACATATCCTTTGAAAAAAAAGTAGGCCTAAGCAATAATAATCCCACCAGAATTGAAAATAAAACGTGATCAATAAATTTCATTAAAACAAACTTAATTTTTCTACGTCTCTAGTAAAATATTATTCCAATTATTGTATTTTAGCCATTAACATTTTCATTACAACCAATAACGAACATTTCACAAGCATCAATGTTAAATATGCAACGAGCTAGCACTCGATGGAAATACGACACAGTCCAAAGTCGACCGTGGACAGTCTATTGTCTCTAGTTGCTAACCGCTTGGAGCGCTTTATCACGAGATTTGCAAAAAATCACCTCAAGCTTCGCGACTGTATATAGTAGACTGTGAGGGTGCTAAGAAAAGGTTCTGATAAATCTAAAGAGATTGCATATAAATCACTAGTTGGGGTCCTTACGGAGTAGAGCATATTAAGACACTGGAAAATATTAAAAAAACGGGCTCTCAAACGTTGTCGTAATAATTCACCATTAAAATGGGACACACTCACGGACAGGAGAACGCGAATTCGATTATGCGCACTGTTCAAAACGTACAGAGGTGAGCCTGCCTGGAGAGAAATAAAAAATAGGTTGCAGCCGCCAAATTACTCTTCAAGGAACGACCACTCATATAAATTGAGGAAAAGAAGACAGAGGACGGACACTGGAAAGTTTTCTTTTCTCAATCGTACTATCAGGGACTGGAATGCTTTACCTGCAGACTTACTAAAGGCATTACCAATAACCAAAACTGTTTTTAAAAATAGTTAAGGACTTTACTAATAGACCTTAGTATATTAACACACTATTTAAAGGATGTCATTGTAGCCAGCTAAATAGTGAATTGTATCAGTGAAGTGTTGTGTTTTGTCAGTGAAGTTTTATAGTTTATAGTGGTAGTGCAAAGCTATTTGAACAGTGAAATGTTTCTAAGTGTTAGTGAACAATAGTTTCAGTTGTGTTGTATTCCAGTGGAGTCGTTTGTCAGCGAAGTTATTTGAAAGGTACTTGTGCATAACGACATATCATACTCGTTTTTAGTTAACTTAGGGTTAAGATACAAAGTAGATTTACTTTAAATGTTATTTTAAGTGATCGTGCTTCATTTAATTTAGGATGCTCATTATTTTATGATTATTATTAATTGTATTTTTATTAGTTGTTTTATTATTAATTGTCATTAATGAGTGTTTGTTACCACTGAATATTTACCCATTTGCAGTGTGAATAAATACATACATTTCATACAATTAATATCTGTTTTAATTTTGATTTGTATAACAGGATCCTGATCAAATCCTGGTTGGGGTAATTACTTGGTTGAGGTTTTTTCGAGTTTTCTATCAACCAATTGAAGCAAATTTCTGAGTAACTTTCGGCGTTGAACCTCGGATTCATTTCGCCATCATAATTTAACTTCCCCTCTTTCATCATCATCATCATCATCATCTCCGTTTCTTTCCTAGTTTTCGGGCTGGCTCCGATGTAGAGTCGGCTGCCGCCGATCTTGAACCCCGTGGGTATGTGGTCATCCGTTGTTGGTGGTTGCGCTATGCACCGTGGGCTTTCCACTGGGCTCGCTGTAACTCACGTTTGAGGTTCCGTGGTGAGGGCTGATGGAATGACAAAGGGATTTTAGGCTGTAACGTTAAGTTAAGGCGGCTTACGGGGATGTTTAATTGGAGGCCCTTGTGAATTCCATCCTTTAACAATGGGCCCATTCGAGCGGCCTGCGTGCGAGGACAGTACCAGTCCGAGCCCTCCCCTAAAGAGGGAATAATAGTAGATAATAGGTAGAACAGAATCTTGGAAGACACATTTTCTGTATTATGCTGCCGAAAATCTTTTTTTTTTTAAACGTACAATAATTCATTAGCCTTTCAACGTTTAAGTTAACGTAACATTGTTACTGTTTTGTAAAACATCCTTATTGTCCAAATGTACATCTAAAAGTTTTAGTTTGAAATGTGTTACAAAATATTGGAAGAAAGACTTAACATATTAATTTAACGCTTTGTAACAATATAATCGGTGAAAAAAATCTTCATTATATTCTCAGAAGCTTCATTATGAAATCTATAATACAGAGTGAATCAAAAGTCTGAAACTATATAAATATCTTCCATATGCTTGATTTTCGATTACTATAGGTGTTAAGTATTTGTAAGACCAAATGCTCTACCAGTGACACATTCGATTCTAGCCTTCAGCTATCTCAAAAGCCGCCATTTTGGATGCAACTTTGACATTTTAAATGGAAAGGGGTCATGTAGGTACTCAAAATCGTGTGAAATTTTCCGAAAAAAAAAAATCGATGGTGCAATCCGTTTTGAGCCTCTAACGTTTTCAAGTTATTTAAAGGTAACGTTAATGTTTAAACATTAGTTACTGCATCTACAGATATTTTGTAAAATGGTACAGTAAGGAGGCTTTGGAAAAGGTATTTTTATGCCATTCTGGTAATTAACTTTTCCTGCTTTACTGTTTTATTGTTTGTAACCTGAAAACACGTTTCAGCGTCACATTGTTGACAAGCAACTCCATCTGTTAGCACAACCATAAAGCATCTAATAGATGCTATAGAGTTATCAACAACGAAAAAAATAAATAAATGCTTACGTGATTTGCAAACAGAACACAATCGTGGAACGCTGAAGTATACGACATAATATGAGGAAATGGCGTCGTTGTTATATTTCCATGGTTACCAAGTATGTTTGCTGTTATGTTTATGTTCCCATCGTGAGTGATGGTATGACTTCTTGATTTTACTGTAACGTTAAGTTAACGCTTACGTTATGTTTAATTTTCATTGTGAATGAGCCTTAACGTTAAGTTAACGCTTACGTTATGTTTAATTTTCATTGTGAATGAGCCTTAACGTTAAGTTAACGCTTACGTTATGTTTAATTCTCATTGTGAATGAGCCTTAACGTTAAGTTAACGCTTACGTTATGTTTAATTCTCATTGTGGATGAGCCTTAACGTTAAGTTAACGCTCGCGTTATGATTAATTCTCATTGTGGATGAGCCTTAACGTTAAGTTAACGCTTACGTTATGTTTAATTCTCATTGTGAATGAGCCTTAACGTTAAGTTAACGCTTACGTTATGTTTAATTCTCATTGTGAATGAGCCTTAACGTTAAGTTAACGCTCGCGTTATGATTAATTCTCATTGTGGATGAGCCTTAACGTTAAGTTAACGCTTGCGTTATGTTTAATTCTCATTGTGAATGAGCCTTAACGTTAAGTTAACGCTTACGTTATGTTTAATTCTCATTGTGAATGAGCCTTAACGTTAAGTTAACGCTTACGTTATGTTTAATTCTCATTGTGAATGAGCCTTAACGTTAAGTTAACGCTTACGTTATGTTTAATTCTCATTGTGAATGAGCCTTAACGTTAAGTTAACGCTTACGATATGTTTAATTCTCATTGTGAATGAGCCTTAACGTTAAGTTAACGCTTACGTTATGTTTAATTCTCATTGTGAATGAGCCTTAACGTTAAGTTAACGCTCACGTTATGTTTAATTCTCATTGTGGATGAGCCTTAACGTTAAGTTAACGCTGACGTTATGCTTAATTCTCATTGTGGATGAGCCTTAACGTTAAGTTAACGCTGACGTTATGTTTAATTCTCATTGTGGATGAGCCTTAACGTTAAGTTAACGCTTACGTTGTGTTTAATTTTCATTGTGAATGAGCCTCTACTGTAACGTTAAGTTAACGCTTACGTTATGTTTAATTCTCATTGTGGATGAGCCTTAACGTTAAGTTAACGCTTACGTTATGTTTAATTCTCATTGTGGATGAGCCTTAACGTTAAGTTAACGCTGACGTTATGTTTAATTTTCATTGTGGATGAGCCTCTACTGTAACGTTAAGTTAACGCTGACGTTATGCTTAATTCTCATTGTGGATGATGACGTTGCAGATGGTGGGCGGGCCCGCGCGGCACCATGCGGCCGGTTGACGCTGACGCGGCAGCGGACTGCGTGCTGGTGGTGGGGCTCACCCGGCCCAAGATGGCGGCGGCGCTGCTGTCCGTCATGATGCTGTCTCTGTTCCTAACGTTCCACGTGCTGTACGACAGCGCCGTGTACAGCCTGGAGGCCGCGGCGGCCGGCAACGCCAACATGGCCCTGCTCACCAACAGGGTGGACGGCGCCGTCTTCTCGAACCGGGTTCACTTCCCGCGCACCAGCCGGCGGCTGCCGCAGGCCATCATCGTCGGCGTGCGCAAGTGCGGCACCCGGGCGCTGCTGGAGATGCTGGCGCTGCACCCGCGCGTGCAGAAGGCGGCGGGCGAGGTGCACTTCTTCGACAGGGACGACAACTACCGGCGCGGCCTGGAGTGGTACCGCCGCAAGATGCCGCACTCCTTCAGGGGCCAGATCACCATAGAGAAGAGTCCCAGCTACTTCGTTACTCCAGAAGTAAGTTATACAGGGACATCATTTTATTTTTACTTCAATTTTTATTGTACCTGAGTTTTTGAATGTACTTCACTCCCACCCCTTCTACTAAGGAAGTTCCAACTCCACACAGAACCAAGACCGCAGATAGTAAGCAGTACTGAGTTACTGAGTATAGTACGTTCCAGGGGCGGCTCTACAATAAGAACTGCAGAGTTGCAGAACCGCCATTTAAACGGACCTGAAAAAATTAAAAATGTAAAGCGCGCTTTTATGTAATCTAGTTCATTGTTTCATTTATTTTTCCAGTTCATTCTCCTTCGATTCGAGATTTTACTGTCTGTAGGAGCCTTGAACTTCGAGAATTTTAGCTGCAGTGTACTTTTCGGATCTGTGGTCGGCAGTTCCTGAAGTTCAACGTAGGGTAGTCGGCAGCAGAAAACTGGTTTTCTTCACCCTCCCATAAGACTGCATTAGAGCTGCAACCGAAGCAGCTCTCTCCGAATATACAAAAGAACCGTCAACACCCTCATCTCTTTATGACCTGCGTTAGAACACATAGGCTTCTGGACTACTGAATATCATTACAGTTCCAGTGTGTTATAGTACTGTGGGGGTGTGATGTGATTAGTCAGTGTGTCTAAGGAAATATTTTGTATTAAAAATGAATGAAATGAAAAACCTAATCGACCAACCCTTTTCGAAATTAAAAGAGAAATTGCATTTAACTTAAGAAATTAGGACGTCGTACACAAAATTTATATATTGAAATTTCTGGAAAAAGTCGAGGAAATCATGTAGCCTACTAGTCATTTTAATACCGAAATGTGTGATGGAAACGATTGGTTTTCGCTGCGCTCATGAAAACGCTTTCTCCCCTTCCGTGTATTCTGTTTAGAGGAGAAAACACATGGACAAACACCGGAGTGAAGGATTTATTTAATTTCACTTAAAAAAACTAGAAAAGCATGTGGGGCACATCTCCACTACGTGACTAGTTCTGGGAGAGGTGTAGCGCACGGATGGTTGGAGTACAATTTCGGGTGCACAGTCAACTCGAGAAGGGTCTGTAATTACACGCGTTATCCGATTTAGATGCAATAAACAGCATGCGTTTGCTAAATACGCTATTTTTCATGCAGAACTGCCAACCTTTGTAACCGGAGGCCGCTACTGGTACGTTCCAGAAATATGTTCGCGTTTTCCGGTGACGAAAGAGCTTTCAATATTGAATCATATTTTCGCACAGATACTGTCCGTTTGCCTACATCGCATCCCGATTTCCCCCACCTGCTTCTGCTCGCCCCTCTGTAAAAGCTGGGCTGTCTTAGCCCTTTTCTGAAGACATTAATTTCTCTTAGAAATTGGACGTTTACGTAATATTATACAGCTGCTTAATTTAATTTAAATAAAAGGGCCTCGTTAAGTAATTAACTGTCACGTGATTTCCTCCCTTTCTACAATCCTGCGGTATAACCACTTGGACGGACAGTAGATAGCATGTCTGAGTAATTTTATATTTTCGGGTCGGGCAGAAGTGAAGATTGAATTCACAGTACGTAGAGTAGGTATAGAATTATTTCAACATGAGTTACTAGTACGAAGGACGAAACTGGCAATTGGAATTAGATACAATAGTCTGTAGTGCGATAATATGCACAAAAGAACTGAAGCCTGTATCGAAATGAACGGCCGCCATTTTCAAAATTATGTTTAAATATTCATATTATGATTATTTTTCAATTTAACTTCTTTCTCTATATTGTACGTTAATGTGCTGTAGACAGTATAATATACACTGCATAATGAATACGTTCGCATGGATAACTCACTTCGTGAGTAAAACCACTTATTCTTAATACAGTACTGTACTTTGATTAAAGAAAAACTTAATGAAAATTATCAAACTCAAAATCGCGATATTTCCTAGTTTACGTAAATGGATGAACAACTTTTCTTCCCTCCTATACCTAGTAAAGTGATTTGTGTTTTACGCCAGTATCATCGAACTCCAATCTTGGAGGTGGGGAGCAAGCGGTGTTTCCGGTTCTCTAAAGGTATAGACAAGTTAATATTAAAAATGTTACTAAAAATAAAATGATGTCCCTGTAGTTAGACTTCGTGGAATTGCCACGAGAATCGTAAGGTTTACTATGCACGCGGTATGGACTGTATGACAGTGGCCGGCAGAAGCTGCAGTTATGACGTAAGAGCCAGTCAGGCCTCAAGAGCTTGGAAGAGCGAGCAGTTGAGTCGTATTACTGTTAACACGCACCAGCACAGTGCCGTCAGTGCAGCTATGATACGACAGTTCTTGGAGATAAATTGATGGAATCACATTCCTGTATTTTGCTAGGAATAACTACTCTGCGGTCATGATGGCAACATTCTTGGCAAATTCCCCAACATTAAAAGAACGCAATCCACACCTGTGGAGTAACGGTTAGCGCGGATGATCACATATCCACGGGATTCAAGTTCGGCGGCAGCCGACTCTACATCGGAGCTAGCCCGAAAATTAGGAAAGAAACGGATGATGATGATCAAAGAGGGGAAGTTTAATTATGATGGCGAAATGAATCCGAGGTTCAACGCCGAAAGTTACTCAGAAATTCTGCTTCAATTGGTTGATAGAAAACTCGAAAAAACCTCAACCAAGTAACTTACCCCAACCAGGATTTGATCAGGATCCTGTTATACAAATCAAAATTAAAATTCCAGATATTAATTGTATGAAATGTATGTATTTATTCACACTGCAAATGAGTAAATATCCGGTGGCAGTGGTAACTAATTACACTCATTAATTACAATTAATAATAAACACAACTAATAAAAATACAATTAATAATAATCATAATAATGAGCATCCTAAATTAAATGAAGCACGATCACTTAAAATAATATTTAAAGTAAATCTACTTTGTATCTTAACCCTAAGTTCGAACTAAAACCCACGAGTATAATATGTTCATACAAGCACAAGTACCTTTCAGCACTACACTCATTTCGCTGTCAACTCACTCACTGCACTGGAACTACGACACATTTCACTGATACTATTCTGATTTCACTAACACTTCAGAAACATTTCACTGTTCAAATACTTTGCACTACCACTATAAACTATAAAACTTCACTGACAAAACACACTTCACACTTCACTGATATAATTCACTATTTAGCTGGCTACAATGACATCCTTTAAATAGTGTGTATAATATACTATACTACGTCTATTAGTAAAGTTCTTAAGCCTATTTTTAAAATCAGTTTTGGTTATTGGTAATGCCTTTAGTAAGTCTGCAGGTAAAGCATTTCAGTCCCTGATAGTACGATTGAGAAAAGAAAACTTTCCAGTGTCCGTCCTCTGTCTTCTTTCCCTCAATTTATATGAGTGGTCGTTCCTTGAAGAGTAATTTGGCGGCTGCAACCTATTTTTTATTTCTCTCCAGGCAGGCTCACCTCTGTACGTTTTGAACAGTGCGCATAATCGAATTCGCGTTCTCCTGTCCGTGAGTGTGTCCCATTTTAATGGCGAGTTTTTCCGACAACACTTGAGAGCCCATTTTACGCAAGATTCAAAATGGATTGCTTTAATAGTTTGTTTTATATTTACTTTCTAGCTCATGTTTCGTACGTATTACTCTTAAAGATCTGACGTTGCCTCGCATCCATTGTCCGAGCAACTTGTGGCTGTATTCCACAGG